>LPNX010070065.1:449675-594429 GCA_001517045.1 Pseudotsuga menziesii | reverse complement strand
TGAAAAAAAAAAAAAAAAAAAAAAAGACAATATGAATTTATGATTAAAATTTAAAAATTTAAACACAAATATAGACATTATGTAAAATTTAAAAAATTTAAAAATTTAAAAATATTATTTATAAATTTATAAATTTATTAAATAAAGATATTAAAATTTAAAAATATACTATATACTATATACTATATAATATTGATTATATATATTATATAGTAATATACTATACACTGTAATACTATATAGGATACAATATACAGTATATACAGTATACAGTATATAGTATATACTGTATACTATATAGTATTACAGTGTATAGTAGTATACTATATAGTATATTACTATATAAAATATATAGTATATTGAAACAATGAAATGTGAGTCTAGACAGTGGTCGGGGCCGAGCTCTGTTGAATGTCCCGATATACTATATAGTATATCAATGGAGGCCCGAGGGCTCTATCTCGGTTTAAAAAAATATATATATAAACTTCAAATAAAAATGAAATTTCAGACATTAAACTCACCTGAACCCTTGCCGCCTGCTCCTTACCTTGTGCTCCCTACGCTGCCAATGCGAACGCCGAAAACTATAAACCCTCTCGCCTGGTCCTCAAGCTAACAGCCGACGCGAATGATAAAAGTTAAAACTGTAAATGTTGCCGGAATGAGTTTTAACCCTTTCTCTAAAGACTTAGTCAACTCGCCGATTTTTTGTATCGTGGCACGAGTTTTTCCATAAAATCGCTGATTTTTTCACAACCTCGCGATGTCCGATTTTTTTGTGAAATCACGATTTTTTCGCCAAAAAAAATTGCCAGCCCAAAAATCTCGCGATTTTTCGGGACATCGGCGATTTTTCGGTAATGTTTTCTATTATGCCTGGAAGGTTTTTTCTTTCTAAAAAACTCATCCTTTAAAATTTACTAAAATTGACAAGACTCCAATGTGTATGCTCTGCACTTGGCTGCGGTTCGTCCGATCAGTCAAGCTGCATCAAAAGCAACGTGAATGACTAGATTAATTAGTCTTCACCTTCCCCAATTAACCACCATCAAGCGAAAATCCAACGCCCCGATTAAACCGTAAACGGTGGCAAAATACCCAAAGGAAGTGGGAACTCCTGGACAGTGACCTTGGGGCGCCGATCTCTGTTACACCTTCGGGTGTATTATGAACACAGTCTCAAAGACTCCATTCAGCCCACACATTCCTTGCAAATAACCATGAAGGTTTATTTTTGGACATACTCCAAGTACCCCTCGGGTATATCTGGAGTCCCCCCCTCGCCTAATTTAATCCATTCATATTTCACATTAACTTAAAACGTACCAAGAGGCAATCGCAAAACATTCACTCCAAGCACATGCAAGTACATTTGATTATTTTATGACTCCATTTTTAAGGCACTAGTTCTATGTTTAAATCTTTTGATATATATATATTGTGTGTCAGCATTGTGCTTTCTTGTGCCCATTTTCTTATCTTGTCATCTGTGGTTATTAATATTTAATTTCAAACTCCTAAACAACTCGTTCAGTCTAACGTCATCATACTAAAGTAATTTTCCTTAGTAATTTAATAGGGTCTACCCCCCTTGGCTTCGTTAGGAGTCAAGTCTAAACAAAGGAGTCAAGAACAAGGTGACAGCCTTAACTCGAGACTTGCCCCCAAGGACACACCGAGTGGCTTGAAGATTTCTGCCACGTTCCCCCCAGGTGTGTGAAAAGCGACAACAAGGATAGAACAAAGTCTTAGAACATTTATCTATTCCTAGCAATCCAGACAGTCCATATGACCACCTGTGCAAGAGTTGGATGATCCCTTACCTCTTTTTCATCAATCCATTTCTCTAAAGCTTCATCAATATTCATCCCACACCAATTTCTCTTTCATCCTGCTAAGGTTTGTTTGACACAATGGCCACACCAAGAGGGGGGGTGAATCAGTGTGTGAGCAATTTAAACCTTTTTCACTTCTATTACTCGGTCAGAGTTTATCAAGCATACCTTTTTCACTTCGAGTTTATCAAGCATTATGTTATCAATCACATCATCATATTCATCAACTAAATCAACCATGAGTCATAAGCACAATAATCAAATCAAGAGAGACACAAGAATATATGTAATTTTAATCTTTATCTATGGTAATGGAAGACTTCAATTTTCTCAATTACAATCAACACCAACTAATGAAAAGAGCGCCAACTCTTGTAACAGGACCCAACCTAGTTTGGCTTTCTTAGCTCCAACTAAGAAAGGGTTGAGGAGTCAAATCCTCAAGTGCAAGATTCTACTTGCAAGCTTGATGCCAATCTCTGATTGTCATCAATCTGCTGCTCAACCATTTCTACCCATCAACCTCTGCTTGTCAATCTGCTCATCAATACTGCTTGTCAATCTCTGCTCATCATTCTTTGCTTGTCAATATGCTCATCAACACTACTGGTCATCTGCTCCTGTATATATCACCATCATCATCAAGAGTATCAACATGTATGCATCAAGTATGCATCATCATCATCAAGGTCTGAACATGTCATCAAGGTATCAAGATCACCATCAATGTTTGTAACATCATCATAGGGTATGCATTGTAGTGTACAAGGCACCAACAACATCATATCATTATGTACAAGTGTGCATTACCACCATCATAGAATGTGCATTAGGTGTATAGGGTGGCATCATCATGCATCCACCATCATAATACAGTAGTATGCAACATCATCATAAGGTAGCATGCATCATCATCATTTTATGGCATATAAATCACACATAAATGCACCACATACATACACCATTGTATTTATGTATGTATATCACTGTATACATCACTGTTCATACTTGTACTGGTTAGAATCCAAAGACATGTCACCAAAACTTATCATAGTATGCATCATCATGTCATCATAGTGTTCATCATCATATCATTATCATAGTGTGTAGCATCCAACATGTATCATATAGAGTATGGAGTTATCTTACCTTAGCAAGTAATGCATTTCAAGTTCAGTGTGTGTCTGCTTTGTCTGTGCATGTCAAAACTCACACTTTGGAATAAGTATGTGTGTTGTAGATGGACTATTTAACCCAAAAAGAAATCACTGTGGAAAGCTCAGTTCTATCCTCAAAAGAGGGTAGTAATCACATCTTTGGCACACAAGCAAAATTCAGACTGTATGTACACTTGTAGATGTTCTCTAACACAGTCAAGATTCATCAAGCTTGGTCTGTGTATACTTTGAATGAAGCCCTAAAAACTCCAGACCTTGGCTGGTGTTTTTGCAGACATGAACTAGGGCTCGAGACAGAGAGAATGCTAGCCTTCAGATGCTTAAAAACAAACCTTAGAACTTTGTTGTTGCAAACTCACACTGTTTGATTTCTTGTGAAAGAGATGTCACCAAACTTCATCCAACAATTTGGGACTGGTGCACAATTGTCAACTTTGGATGGATAGAGAACTCGACCTTTGTACCCGAAGCAAGTCCAAAATGGACTTGTTATCACATATACATTCTTCGTCTCGGCTACCATGATGTGCCATACAAACGTGTCTCTTTTTCTATTCCAAGCTATTTTTCACATGGGGTATTAGCATGGATCTTTACAACTTCAATTATTCCAGAGCCTTCTTCATCAGATTTTCCTTGCCAAGACTGAGATTCAAGGGTCCTTTGAGATGCTTTTGGTGATGATCTTGTTCATTGTAGCAGAGCAACATATCAGAGTTGGTACACAGTTATGAGGGGCTTATCAGTTGGAGACAAGTATATTTGGTGAGATCAGGTATACACTTTCTTGGTTTGTTTTTCTCTATGATGTATGTCAGACACCTATGCTTATCATGTTAGGATGATTATGGTAACCTATACTTATATCTATTGTTAATTTAACTTGTGTTATGACTAATCAAGGAACTTGATGTGAAGACTGTTGCTCATGCCACGCTTGTACAAATTATAAACCTTGGTGCTAGGTTGGTTCCATGCCACTTGTCCCCATCCATCCAGTTCATACACCTTTCATATTATCTGATGAATTAGATTGATTGAGAATTGTGAGATTGAGATCCTTTCCCCATTGTGACCCCTATGTATGATAGACTCCATGTTGCTATCTGTCTCAGGCTATGAAGTATGTGGCTTGGCCAGTGTGGCTGGGTTCACAAGGTAGTTCTCCTTTGGTTCTCAAAACAAATGCTCCGCCATAACAGTGTTGCTAAACACTAAAGCATCGGAACGCATAAAACTTAAAAGTTATATCTAAATGATGCAAAAGTTATAAATGTTTAAAAGGTAGTTAGTGGCCAAGAGGTTTGTTATCACATATATAGTAGTCGGGCTACCATATTCTATTTTTCATATTTCAGTACATTTTTCAGCCAACTCCCCTACATATGAAACGCTGAGATGAGCATTTATGATGGATCATTATTTGATTGATGGACTATAGTACTCTCCCATGCCATGACTGAGTCTCAGGACACTCGGATTTGAGGACTGATGTAGTCATTTAGCCATTTGCAGAGTAGTTAGTGGTGCCCAGATTTGCATCAGTGTTTTCTCGTTAGACAGATGTTGTTTCAAATGGATTATTTACATGTTATGACTCGGCTTATATTATCTTGTGTTATGGTTATCATTGCTCTTATACTCATTCTTGTGACATGTATTTGCATTTAGTGTCATGATCTGGTGGTCATATAGATATATGGACTTGGATGTATTTATATTATGTATTGATGTCCCTACTCAGACCTGGAAGTTCTTGATCTATACTCATTGGTTTTACCCTCCTTAGGGAGAATAGAGGTAGTCATTCCCACCATGCTTTGGCTTGTTAGTGTTGGTTTCATCATTCACTATCTCCATCCATCCATTACCTTCCAGTTATGCTTCTAATCCGACCTACTACTTGACTTGTGGCATGGAGGACTTTTCCCCACTAGAGATTTGTTGGACAAGCCTCCCTGTTATTTGTGTCTCAACTCTGAGTTGCCTAGGTTGTGTTGGCTAACTTGAAACAAGTAGCGTTGCCATCAATGCAATGTATTTGGAAATAAAATGAATATCTTCTGAAAAAGCCCATTCATGAAAAGTTGTGTTTTTAAACATATGTGAATGCAAGGCTAGCCTAATGAGTTTGGCGTTGAAGTACAATGAAAAGAATATCTTAAAACATTCATGAAAAGTAGTGTTTTTCAACATACATGAATGTCTAAAACCTAAATAATAAAAATCTATGTAATAAAAACATGGACCAAGGCTATGGAAAATCAAAGGCCCAAAAAAAAGCTATGATTCCTAAAGTTATATATAAGGATTGTTGGCCTTACTTGTATTGAGTTGGATTGTGAGCATTTTTCAAGGTGAATAAGCACCTCTGAAGTAACTCACCCGTTTGTGAGACACTGCCATCCCTTTTGTTGTTGCTTGTCTGTCATATGCTAGAGTGAGTATCCCCTTTCCATATCCGAAGTCTCACGATGTCAACTTGGTAGTCACCCTTTGGCCTAGCCTTGTGAATTTTAGCCCTCACCCTTCACTAGCAAATTGATTACAACTATGAAGTGAGTATGGCCTTGAAAGTCTGGTCTGAGTTATAATTAATAAATGAAATCCCTTATATTTGGTTGATAGATCGCTAGTGAAATGATTACTACTTATTATAAGTGTTATTTGAATGATTTGTAGAGCATGTCTTGAACTATGAACACTTGCAGCAAATGGATGCTATCCTGAGTTATATTACTGGTTGTATGGTCATTTACAAATTATTATTTTGTCTATATGGATATTGTAGATGGTCATGCAGAGACCCAGAGAGGGTATGAGTATACACCTTAGATGGATTTGGACTCTCTGAGTCATGTGAGACAGCTTGTTTTCAAGTTCGGGCACCTGCAGAGATGATTTGGCTCAGTGTACCCTTCTGGTGCAGTTTTGCCATACTGGATGGCTTGTCTAAGCAGGGAGATATTTTTCTTGAATCTCCTAGGGCGTTGTACGGGGCATAAGGGGTCCAGCCACTTGATTGTACCATAGTACCCCCCTCCCAGAGACCCTGGTGGGCTCAGTTGAATAACGCAGGGGCCCTATGAGGCTCTTTTTGGCAGATCACATTTCCCAAGGCAGATTAAAAAATAATTAAATGGCTATTGAAGAATTCGATTTGGGCTACTGAGGCAAAGAAATGGCATAGGATGAGTTCTGATGATGAGAGTGATTTCTTCCTCCCCTTCTCCAGCAGTTGCAGCACCTGGATGGGCCCACATCTATGTTTCGGGCATTTTATATTATTTTCTAGAGCTTTTTGGAGGTTCACAGTTTAAAAATTATATTATTTTTATTGTTCCATGGGGACACCCAAAGGAAGTTAGTTAACACTCCATGGACCCACCATGTGCTTCATTTATTTCTTGTTGAGTGGGATCCCCTTTTTGGGTGATTTGGTCCACTTTTATATTATATTGTTATATTGATGATCCATGTATTGTATGTTGAGCTCATCTTAACCATTCATTAAACATTTGTATCTTTAAATCTTAGCCACTCATCTGAAAAGTGGTTATGATTTTGGTTCTCTCATTCCTATTTAAAGGAGAGAGCTTCTCATTTGTAAGGGTTCTTTGGCTCTGGGATCTGGATAATAGAAAAACTTTTCTTGTGGAAATTCTTGGATCTCCTTTGCATATGGTGTTCTTAGATGGTGATTGGAAAGTCTTTTTCTTCCTAGCATTCGGGAAATTTTTGTGAGATCTATATATTTTTTTCGGGAATCATTGTCTTGTCTACAGGAGGTCAACTTCAACTTGGGCATTTTTGCAGGGGCTCCTCAACTCGCTTGGATTGGCTTCGCTTGTATCAAGGGGTTTTCATTAGTGTCATTGTGATCTATGATTTCTTCTTGCTATTTTTTCTGTAGCAATTTCTTTTTCTCATGATGCAGCAAATCTGATATGGTTGACGTTTGTTGTGCAGGAGAGAGGGTGCACCGGCTTCATGGGGCAAAACGTTGGACATAGAACTCACTCGAAGCTTCTTAAATTGATCGGGGCAACAGGTATCATCATCATCGAGACATCTACAAGGTTTTCCAGGTAAGATCCATAGGTTAGTACTCTTCTTCCAGATCTCAATCCATTGGCATCTGTCTTCTTCAATTTTCCCCTTAAAAACCCTAAATAATTAAAAAAAATATTAAAAAAATCAGACCGCATAATCTCGGGGCAAACCATTTCTGGGTTTCATAGATCGGGTCTTGCCCTAAAGAAATCACCCTCAATGCTGAGCTAGAAGTGGTTGGTTCGCCCTAGATATGAAAAACTGACCTCCCAACCCTAGCGCTATCCTCTAGGCTACCAATGCCTCCCGTGATCTGACTTTTTCCGGCAAACTGCTTTCTTGGGTTTGTATATCGGGTTAAATCCCAGGTGGGTCTACTCCAACGCTGGGTAGAAAGTGACTCCATTGCCCTAGATCTGAAAGGCACTGATCTCCAACCCTAGCGCTACCCACTCTTTGGCCTCTTTTTCCTGTGTTCTGGCTTTTTCCTGGTGACTCGGGTGCTTTGACATTGTCATATCTTCCTTCGAGTCTATCGATCGGTACTAGATAGCCCCAATCCCGTTCTCACCTCTTCTGCATTGGTCACGTTTCGCAAGGCAGTTGATAACTTCACCTGTTGCTAGTACCTTAACCCCAAATCTAGTATTTACCTCATAGATCACCTGTGTCCCACCTTGGATCGAATCTCATACTTATTAAGCCCTAATCCAAAGTCGTGGTTCACCTAGTAATGTCACCCATAGATCTAGAGTTTCCATTTACCTTACACCTTACGTGCCTCAAGTCCATTTGATTTCATCTGGTGTCTAGGTCTGATCTCTCCTGTCGAGAGTAGATCTGGGTCTCCCCCGTTGTTGTCTTGGGCTAAGACAACATAAAGTGAAGACTGCTTCGATTGGCGTGACAACCATCCATTTGGGAGTCGAGGCAATCTTGGTTCCACCTCCTTAATTGCTTGTCCCTCTACCATTCATACTGGATCCACCTCACATAGGCAACAACAAGGTTGGTGATAACATTTTGGCACCGTTGCCAGGGAAGGTAGAGTCCTACCCTGGTTTGACAATTATCCTTAAGCTCTACTCTCTTTCTCTTTGCCAACATTTTGGCACTGTTGCCGAGGAGGTAGAGGGCTACCTTGGTTCAACATACCTCACCTCCCCTACGACATTATCCGTTGTTGAACACAACAATTTGTTCACCTGGCGACTCCACTGAGAAACGAACCCATCCCATAAGTCATAATGAATTCAAACACATTTATCAGATGCATGAAGGAATTAAATAAAAGCATAAATGAACTTGGAAGGAAATTAGACTACGGGTATGAGGATGATCTCGAGCATGATTATGGGCATGAATCTAGTTATCACAATCTTTATGATACCCACCAATTTCCTCACCCATGCAATAAGGATTTCCCAACCATCTCGAGTGGGCTAGTAAGCTAGCATCAAGTGAGTGATCCTTGTAATCCTCTTTATCAATGTAATACAAGTTTTGTCGTACTACCCCTGATAAACTTGAAAGTCGGCATGAACCTAGAATTCAATCCCAGTCAAAGCCTTATAGCCTAGCAACCAGAGCTGTTAAAAAACAAGACAAACAGTCTCCTTTTGACTTTTTTGAAATACCGGGGGCACCTCATCGTATGCCAAACGATTACACTAGGAGGTTGCCCCAGTTTAATGGAAATAAAGATATATCTATTGAAAGTCATTTGGATATTCTTTGGGATTACATGGAAATTAGAGGTGCGGACAATGAAGATGTTTATATGCAAGCCTTAGGAGAATCCTTGCGAGGGGATGTTCAACTATGGTTTGATCATTTAGCACCAAAATCCATCACTGGGTATGACATGTTCACATATTTGTTAATAGATAAGTGGGGTTGGAACACTGATACTTCTTCAGGGTGTGAATCTAGCTATGATTATAATCAGTATATTGGCAATTTGCTTTCTCAATTGGATCATTCCTCTCTTGAAATGTTCCAAATTATGAGCGTGCATGCAATCCATAAGAATGTTACAGAGTACTTTGAAGATAATGTTTCAGAACCTAATGCTGAAACTAAGACGGATATCAATCAAATCATACAAGATACTCTGTTATTATTACCTGAAGCAGTCATAGAGCAAATTTTGGATTTAATATGTGGAAGGGAACCTAACAATCACCATCAAGAAGCATCCATAGTTGAGCCTTCCATTCGTGAGTCCATTAAAGAGCGCCTTTAGAAGATCAACTCCATAGTCATTGCCTAACTGACGATAATTTGAGTCAGTATTCAAGCCATCTGAATCTGGATTCAGACTTTGATGAAATCAATCAAACCTATGTTGAAGAGCAATCTTGTGGTCATATTGTGATTGAAGAGCATGCTCATAAGAGTGATAGAGAAACTGAAACCGAACTTATTGATGTTTTTCCTAATCTAGAGCTTAAAGAAGAACAATCGCATGATGATACGAATGTAAGTGAACTTGATCAAGAACATGCAATGAGGATCCTTGTCCTGATAGTATCGATAGAATTCTTCATCCAATCCTTAATCAGAATATGTTGGTTCAATGTGTGGATACTGACCTTGTTTCAAATCTTGAAATCACTCCTGGAATTAATTTAAAAGCTCTTTCCTCTCATCAAATTCCGAGATCAATTATTCCAAATCTGGGAGAAACTTTGCAATCCACCCTCCCGTCCCAACTTTTCAAATCTTCTTGTATGGGTTTGTGTTCTAATCAAGCTGTCATTTTTGAAAATTTTAGTCAAGAGTTTGAGCATGGTCACATAATGGGAGAAAATGTGCTTCATTTCCTTTCTCGGTCATCTGTCATGAATAATATTTTTCAATTTATAAATATTTCTTATGGGTGGTTGGAGAAGGTGTATAAAGATCAGTTTCATCTTTTCTCCATTTTTAAGCGACCAATGGGCTTGATCTCATTCTCAAATTCATTACATTACAACTTGTCCCCATTTGATCCTTCCATTTTTCCTGGAGTAAATATAATTGAATGTCCTAGTAGGGTAGAGGAGAAAACAAAGAATGGTTTGAAGTAGCTGAATCATGAGTCATGTTGTCATATTCCATCAAGAACAAGCTCGCATTTTTATGTTCCTATCAGTATTTTGATGGATGAAGTTCTCAAAAGTCAATTTCAGCCTTAGCATAATTTCATTCCAGATCTTTCTTTGAATTTCAAACAACAAGTTAGAATGGTTTCAATTTCCATATACATTACTTTTAAACCATCTCTGGCTTGTTGGGTCATTAACTGTAGAAAAAGCTCAATGTATTCGTTCAGCAAATGGTTGCATTAGATTTATGATTTTACCTAACACTTGTCTAAATTGGTTAGAATAGGGTAGGTAGGACCTGAATAAGCCCTTGCTGGGCAGTAGTGTAGCCTGTCAGTCTTGCACCTTTTGTCTTTGCCTAAAGCTTGCTTTTCAAAGCTCTTAGTGTAGTTTTCAGTCTTAGCATTTTTTTTCCTGCACTATAAAAAATCAAACCTTGCTTAAAGTTATGGTTATAGATTAGATTTATTTTCTGCTTTTCAGTTTCAGTACTTTGTTTTTATCCACATATTGTTCTGACGACCGGTCTATGAGTTTGGTATAGCTCTGGACATGTTACAAGTATTTTTTGGTAGTGGTTGCAGAACTGGAGTGATGGACCAAGGATGCGAGAAGCAGAGTGCGAAGACCATAGATTCTGAGGTTCTCAAGCACTCTATTCAACAGAGCACTTGTCCCAACTGGAGCCAAATGTTATCACATATATAGTAGTCGGGCTACCATATTCTATTTTTCAGATTTCAGTACATTTTTCAGCTAGCTCCCCTACATATGAGATTCTGAGATGAGCATTTATGATGGATCATAATTTGATTGATGGACTATAGTACTCTCCCATGCCATGACTGAATCTCAAGACACTCAGATTTGAGGACTGATGTAGTCAATTAGCCATTTGCAGAGCAGTTAGTGGTGCGCAGGTTTGCATTGGTGTTTTCTCATTGGACAAATGTTGTTTCAAATGGATTATTTACATGTTATGACCTAGCTTATATTATCTTGTGTTATGGTTATCATTGCTCATATACTCATTCTTGTGACATGTATTTGCATTTAGTGTCATGATCTGGCGGTCATATAGATATATGGACTTGGATGTATTTATATTATGTATTGATGTCTCTACTCAGACCTGGAAGTTCTTAATCTATACTCATTGGTTTTACCCTACTTAGGGAGAATAGAGGTAGTCATTCCCACCATGCTTTGGCTTGCTAGTGTTGGTTTCATCATTCACTATCTCCACCCATCCATTACCTTCCAGTTATGTTTCTAACCCGACGTACTACTTGACTTGTGGCATGGAGGACTTTTCCCCACTACAGCTTTGTTGGACAAGCCTCCCTGTTATTTGTGTCTCGGCTCTAAGTTGCCTAGGTTGTGTTGGCTAACTTGAAACAAGTAGTGTTTCCATCAATGCAATGTATTTGGAAATAAACTGAATATCTTATGAAAAATCTCATTCATGAAAAGTAGTGTTTTTAAACATACATGAATGCAAAGCTAGCCTAATGAATTTGGCTTTGAAGTACAATGAAAAGAATATCTTAAAACATTCA
The DNA here is from genome assembly GCA_001517045.1 of Pseudotsuga menziesii. NCBI lineage: Eukaryota > Viridiplantae > Streptophyta > Pinopsida > Pinales > Pinaceae > Pseudotsuga > Pseudotsuga menziesii. The sequence continues at coordinate 582,712 of LPNX010070065.1, read as the reverse complement.
TGAAAAGTAGTGTTTTTCAACATACATTAATGTATAAAACCTAAATAATAAAAATCTGTGTAATAAAAACATGGACTAAGGCTATGGAAAATCAAAGGCCCAAAAAAAGCAATAGTTCCTAAAGTTATATATAAGGATTGCTAGCCTTACTTGTATTGAGTTGGATTGTGAGCATTTGTCAAGGTGAATAAGCACCTCTAAAGTAACTCACCCATTTGTGAGACAATGCCATCCCCTTTGTTGTTGCTGGTCTGTCATATGCTAGAGTGAGTATCCCCTTTCCATATCCGAAGTGTCACAATGTCAACTTGGTAGTCACCCTTTGGCCTAGCCTTGTGAATTTTAGCCCTCACCCTTCACTAGCAAATTGATTACAACTATGAAGTAAGTATGGCCTTGAAAGTCTGGTCTGAGTTATAATTAATAAATGAAATCCTTTATATTTGGTTGATAGATCGCCTGTGAAATGATTACTACTTGTTATAAGTGTTATTTGAATGATTTGTAGAGCATGTCTTGACCTATGAACACTTGCAGCAGATGGATGCTAGCCTGAGTTATATTACTGGTTGTATGGTCATTTACAGATTATTATTTTGTCTATCTGGATATTGTAAATGGTCATGCAGAGACCTAGAGGGGGTATGAGTATACACTTTAGATGGATTTGGACTCTCTGATTCTAGTGAGACAACTTGTTTTCATGTTCGAGCACTTGCAGAGATGATTTGGCTCAGTGTACCCTTCTAGTGCAGTTTTTCCATACTAGATGGCCTGTCTAAGCAGAGAGATATTTTTCTTGGATCTCCTAGGGCGATGTATGGGTCATAGGGGGTCCAGCCACTTGATTGTACCATAGTACCCCCCTCCTAGAGAGCCTGGTGGGCTCAGTTGGATAACGCAGGAACCCTAGGAGGCTATTTTTGGCAGATCACGTTTCCCGTGGCAACTTAAATGGCTACTGAAGAATTCGATTTGGGCTACTGAGGCAGGGAAATGGCATGGGATGAGTTATGATGATGAGAGTGATGTCTTCCTCCCCTTCTCCAGCAATTGAAGCACCTGAATGGGCCCACACCTATGTTTCGGGCATTTTATATTATTTTCTAGAGCTTTTGGAGGCTCACGATTTCTTCGAGGCACAATTTCACAGTTTAAAAATTATATTATTTTTATTGTCCCATGGGGACACCCAAAGGGAGTTAGTTAACACTCCATGGACCCACCATGTGCTTCATTTATTTCTTGTTGAGTGGGATCCCGTCTCTTTGGGTGATTTGGTCCACTTTTATATTATATTGATATATTGATCCATGTATTGTATGTTGAGCTCATCTCAACCATTGATTAAACATTTGTATCTTTTAATTTTACCCAATCATTTGAAAAGTGGTTATGATTTTGGTTCTCTCATTCCTATTTAAAAGAGAGAGCTTTTCATTTGTAAGGGGTCTTTGGCTATGGGATCTCGATAATAGAAAAACTTTTCTTGTGGAAATTCTTGGATCTCCTTTGCATCTGGTGTTCTTAGATGGTGATTGGAAAGTCTTTTGCTTCCTAGCATTCGAGAAATTTTTGTGAGATCTATATATTTTTTTCGGGAATCATTGTCTTGTCTACAGGAGGGTGACTTCAGCTTGGATGTTTTTGCAGGGGCTCCTCAACTCGCTTGGATTGGCTTCGCTTGTATCAAGGGGGTTTCATTAGTGTCATTGTGATCTATGATTTCTTCTTGCTATTTTTTCTGTAGCATTTTATTTTTCTCATGATGCAGGAAATCTGATATGGTTGACGTTTGTTGTGTAGGAGAGAGGGAGAATTAGCTTCTTGGGACAAAATGTTGGACATAGAACTCACTCAAAGCTTCTCAAATTGATCAAGATAGCAGGGATCATCATCATCGACGCATCTACAACGTTTTCCAGGTAAGATCCACAGGTTAGTACTCTTCTTCTAGATCTCAATCCATTGGCATCTGTCTTCTTCAATTTTCCCCTTAAAAACCCTAAATAATAAAAAAAACAAAAATATTAAAAATCAGACAGCTTGATCTCGGGGCAAACCATTTCTAGGTTTCATAGATCGGGTATTTCCCAAAAGGAATCACCCTCAACGCTGTGCTAGAAGTGGTTGGTTTTCCCTATATCTGAAAAACTGACCTCACAACCCTAGCGCCATCCTCCATGCTGCCAGTTCCTCCCGTGATCTGACTTTTTCCGACAAACTGCTTTCTTGGGTTTGTAGATTGGGTTAAATCCCAAGTGGGTCTACTCCAACGCTGGGCAGAAAGTGACTCCATTTCCCTAGATTTGAAAGGCACTGATCTCCAACCCTAGCGCTACCCCCTCTTTGGCCTCTTTTTCTTGTGTTCTGGCTTTTTCCTGGTGACTCGGGTGCTTTGACATTGTCATATCTTCCTTCGAGTCTATCCATCGGTACCAGATAGCCCCAATCTCGTTCTCACCTCTTCTGCATTGGTCACATTTCCCAATGAAGTTGATATCTTCACCTGTTGCTAGTACCTTAACCCCAGATCTAGTATTTACCTCATAGGTCACCTATGTCCCAACTTGGATCGAACCTCATACTTCTTAAGCCCTAACCCAAAGTCGTGGTTCACCTAGTGACATTATCCATAGATCTAGGGTTTCCACTTACCTTACACCTTACGTACCTCAAGTCCATTTGATCTTATCTGGTGTCTAGGTCTAATCTCTCTTGTCGAGAGTAGATCTGGGTCTCCCTCGTTGTTGCCTTGGGCTAAGACAACATAAAGTGAAGACTGCCTCGATTGGTGTGGCAACCATCCATTTGGGAGTCGAGGCAATCTTGGTTCCACCTCCTTAGTTACTTGTCCCTCTACCATCCATACTGGATCCACCTCACATAGGCAACTACAAGGTTGGTGATAACAGGGTTGAGCACTCATTCTTTGTATAATGTAAGGCTCATCTGCCCTCCACAGCAGCAGCATGGAGAAGAAACCCCATTGGGGTTATGAACTACTCGCTAGCAGCGAGTCTAGGCCTTAGTCATTTACTGGAGCCCATAACACTTTCCAGGGCACCTGCTCTTGTAGGTTGGCTACTATCTTGTGAAATATAAAGTGTATTGAAAAGGTTAATGATCAAAGGATGAGCACTCACTCCTTGTATAGTGTTCAGCCCATGTGCCCCCACAGAGCATCAGGTTGAGACTAGCTTGCAAAGGCTAGGTCTTTGTCAGTGCTGGAGCCCAAAAGCCTTCCAGGGGACCTGCCTTTGAAGGTTGACCTATGTTGCAAATAAAGTGCAAAGGAAAACTTGTTAGAGTCTAAAGGAACCATATCCAAGTACTTTATACATCTGTGAGACACTCCGATCCCCTATTGCTATCTTCCATACATATGTCACCTTGGTTAAGTGTATTATTTATCATTAAGACAGATCACTGAGTCGAAGTCAATTAAAAGTCATTCCTTTTTGCCTTAACCTTGTCCCTCCATCATCACCCATTTGTAGCACATTGCTTACCTTTTGTCAGTATGGCATTAATAAGCAGACTTCCAGAAAGTTCCAAGATTCTTCAGAAGCACAAGTACATCTTACTATTATTATTTATTTGTCACCATCATTACGAATAACTTATTCAAGTTTGGTTTGGATATACATTATTGCAGCATTTCTTACCCTGGATGCTTGCAAGATCATATTGATACAGTTTCTCACCTTCAGGTTCGGTACTTTGACGTGGTCAACCCAGTTTGACCAAGTCAAGCACGATTCCCAAGCCTTTGACTCAAAATACAACTTGGTATATATTTGTTCGAGACATGCCCAAAACCAATGCTATGGTTTTATTTTTGAGAGTTTGGCCTCGGTTCCCCTGATAAGTGATTATTATCACTTAATGATTAGCCACATGATCAAATTTATTCCAAATGGTAGTATGTTTGATTCTCCTAGAGTAGAGCATTGTTCTATGGGGTATGAGTAGTCACTTATACCATTCTTCTACGTCTCCAGATCATCCAGAGCAGCCAATTTTCCCTAGTTTGCACCTTGGATAGGGTTATGGTGGATTTATCATTTTCCAAATATTGTACAAGCAAAAATGAACTAGAAAAATCACTGAAAAAAATCAATTTGGACTCCTGAGTAAAGGAAATGTCTTGGAATCTTGCTAGATGATGTGTTTCAACATCCTGGATAGTCCTCCAGCATTTTTTAGTTAGCAGATGTTCGGATTATTTTATTTTTGCTCATCCAATGAGGAAACCCCCCCAAGGGACGCCCCTCAACTTGGCCATTGATGTATTTCATTGTTATATCTTGTATTATTAAGTTGTAAAAAGGCCTACGGTGAATTAAACCCCTAGTGACCCCCTCCTATGTATTATCATGTCATATCTTATGTTATATTATGACTTTCACCTAGGATAGGCGTCCTTGAGTAAAGTGTGCCCCCTCTTTTGATTTAGTCATTTGATCCATGCCGTGATCTATGTATTGTTGATCTCCACCGTTGATGATGTTTTAATCTCAACCGTTGGATGTAAAAGTGAGTTAGAGTTTATGTCTCTCTAAAACTATTTAAGAGAGGTGATCCCCCATTGTAACTCATGAGCTTTGGCACCGGAATTTGAATGAAGAGATTTTTATCTTGGATTACTCTTATGTGTATCTTGTAAATGATTTGATGATCTGATGACTGGCATTGCTAATTTTCTACACTGAGTTTTGTTCGGGATCCATCTTGCATATTTTCCTTTGCCCATTTTATCTACAGGTTGAAGGAGGCGCGCTAGAGAGAGAGAGGACGTTTTTGTGGGGGAACTCACCATCACCCCGTCTCTAGGGTGTCCAGATCAGAGATTATTTCTATCTTGATGATTTCTTAATTCCTATATTTTCTTTAACTTACATATCTCATTCGTTTTCCTTATCATTTGCTTTTCACTGATCTCGCAGGTTGAAGGAGGCGTTAGGGTGACTGGTTGTGGTTCAACTACATCAAGATCTTCTCTGAAAAGGCTCATTTGAATGGAAAAGTGGCATTCTTCATCATTTCTCAAGTCATCTACAAGATCCAGGTACGTCTCGCATGTAATTTCTCCTTCTTTTATTTTCTGCATGCATTGCCCATCATCTCCATAATTATAGAACCCTCGTTTTTCAGATCTACAAGTTCTGGTTTGCGGCGAGCTATAAAACTTAAAACCCACTTCAAAATAAATATAAACCCCTAAGTCTCAATTTTCATCACAATCGAAATCCATTTTCCCATCCTAAGCACTGGCCTTCTTCTTAGGGGAAAACGCCCTCCTTGGGAGGAGTGGGTATTTAAAAAAACCATAAACTGGGTATTGTTGGCTTTGCTTTCTTTTGCCCAATCTTACATCCAACAATCAGTTTGAGTGTCCAATTTTGTTTAATTTCACCGTTTTTCCCTAGATCCCAATTTTCTGCGTTAAACCCTTGGGTAAAATTGGGGCGTTTCACCTTGATACTCGGTATCTCTTGGTAATTGGAATAACTTTAATTAACCATTCTACTAAGAGATTCCACCAAGTTTCCCTTGATCATCTATTCATTTTCCTTGTTTTAGGGTTTCTTGGTCATAGGGACGCCCCTTGGGCTTTGTATTTTCACTGATTCTAAAGTGTCGATATCTTTGACTGGAGCGACATTCGAGTTCTTTCGGAACTTGGAAGTCTTGAATATCATAGGTCACCATTTTAGTTGCCTTTCCTCTGTCGTCCTGAATAGGATCACCTCACTGGGCAACTACAAGATTCGTGATAACATTTTTTGCGTCGTTGTCGGGGAGGTAGAGGCCTACCTCGGTTCTACAATTATCCTTAAGCTCTACTCCCGTTCTCTTTTCCAACATTTTTGGTGTCGTTGCCGAGGAGGTAGATGCTTACCTTGGTTCATTTACATTATGCATACCTCCAATGTCTGTGAATGTGGTTACCTTGTTATTCATTCATATCACATCTGGCGTTAAAATCCAGTGGTTGCATTTCAATTACTAAAAGACAGTCACTATTTTGTTTCTATCTCTCTCATGACATAACATTTTGGTGAACATGACAATCCCTTCACCTGGCGACTCCACAACGCGACTCCCTTGAGGGACCTACCCACGAGCATAACCTTCGCAGTCGAAATATTCCTAAAAGTTCACTAACAAACGTTTGCAACCATAATAAAAATCTTAAAGATCAGTCTTTGAACTTCTATTGGAGGGTGGTTAATTGACCTCAACAAATCTTAAATAACCCTCCAGAAGCTTTTCAATCAAGTCCCGTTTTTATTCAACCTAATTCTCCAACCTCTAGTTCAAATTCTCTCACTCCTTCGAGTAGTCCTCCCGGAGTAAGACCTAGGCGTTTCGAAAGCTAAGCCAGGCCTTCTCCTTTTGACTTCTCACTGATTCAGGGTGCTCCTCATGATATGCCTAAGAAGTACTTTGATAAATTGCCAAGATTCAATAGATCCTCTGCGGTCCCGATTGAAGAACATATTGAATCAGTATGGGAACTACATGGATGCATATAGGGCCGACGCTGAAGATGTCTATATGGTTTCCCTCAAAGCATCATTGGAAGGAGATGCCCAGGGTTGGTTTGATCGAATGCCTCCAGGATCGGTAGATGGATACGATACGTTTACTAGAAAACTTATAGAAGATTAGTCAACCAAGCTAGATAATAGGTTTTTTCTTAATCAATTGTTTGAGGTTAAAACAAAGGAAAATGAGACTATCCACGAGTTCAATGTAAGATTTGACAAACTTGTCTCAAGTGTTCCCGAAGATCTAAGACCGACAAATCAAGCTATCTAGGTACTCTCTTTAATCGCTTTTGAAGGATGGTTCGGTCTAAATATTAAAGAAAAGAACACTAATGGCCTCAAAACTACTCAAACCTAGGCCAAGAAAGTTGAAGCTAACATAGCCTCTATGGGAAAGAAGAAAATATTAGATGTTTACGCTCCCTCTTTTTCCCTTAGTGATCCAGAACCTAGGAAGGATAAAGAACCTATGATAAGTAGAAACCCGCTCTTGAGGCAATGTTTGAAATGATGAAAAGCCTCACATTGTTAACAAAAGACATAGCAATAACTAGGGACATGTAGAACAACCAAAGACCTTATTGGAACAACCAAAGAGGGCATGTAGATGAGAATAGGAAAAACCCTAGAAGAAATGAACCAACTGAGAGCAGAAATGTGAACATCTGTGAGGAACCTGAAGAAGAGCCTGAAATCTTTGACCCCGAAGATCAAGGCATAAACTTAGTTGAAGACTTCACTGATGACGAGGATTTTGGTAGAATCTTGTTAGAGGAAGAAGATTGGGAAGAAGAAGAAGAATTGGTGTGCACAATGACGCAACCTACCACACAAGTTTACCAATGCAAAAACAAAGAGCAAAACATAACACCTTTCCTAGATAAGCATATAATCCTAGAAGAGGAAGAATCAGAAGAACAAGACCTTTGTGACTATGACCTAGGGATAGAAACTGAACAAGAATTGCATAAGGTCATGCAAAATGTGTCCTTGAGTGAACTAGAAAAGCTATCATCTGTTAAAGATCAAGTGCAACAATTCTTTAATAATATCCTAGTAGCAAATGCTCCCGAGATTGTCTATGAGTCTTGTCATGTCCAGAGTGTTAGAGGTCGAAAGGTAGACGTAGATCCTCCTATCCAAATTCACACCGTTGTTTATGAGAGGAAATGTGGAGGACACCCTCCGTTTTATCTCACATTACAAGTCAACAACCTCTTACTCCATAACTGCATGTTAGACTTGCATGCTGCTATGAACGTTATGCCTTTAAGCATTATGAAAGAAATAGAATTAGAAGTCACTCGTCCATATGGAAATGTTTGTGGAATTGATTCTAAGAGTGTCCAAGCATGCGGCTTAATCAAGAATTTGAAGGCTAACTTGTTTGCTTGCCCTGATTTGAATACCATGATGGGCATACTAGTAATTGATCTTCCTCCTGTGTATGGCATGTTGCTATCTAGAAAATGTGTTGTTGGTTTAGGCAGATACTTGATGATGGATTTATCTTATGCTTTCATACCTAATTCCGATGGAAATCTAATAAGAATTTGTAGGGAGCCTTTAAACCTAGGGATGAGAAATACTTATGGGAAAAATACCCGTAGGTGTTGAAATAATAAACAAGGAAAGAAACGAAGATGATTATACGCTTGTTTTCTTTATGGGAGTAGATAGTTTTGATTCTAAGGATGAAGATGATATTAGGTTTAAGCAGGAGCTTATTCATCAACAATTGATAAAGGAGATTATGGATAGTAATGCCGAACATTCTTCTGAACCCCCTAATAATTTATCTATTGAAGCTCCTGAAACAACCTGTTAACACTAAAATTGAGCCAAAGGTTGCGGAAGGCTCGCTCCCAGGTAACAGCAGAACCACTTTTGAAGAGAGAACTGGCCTTCTGCTCTTCCGAGAGAGATCTCTCACCAAATGTTAACAATGCCAGATATATACAAGTGAAACTATAAATTGTTTGTAAAATTGGTTGAAACAAAACACAGAACCATTGGGCGATGGAGTCAAGATATGTAACAGAAATAAACAGAACTTATGCAAGCGATTTCAACATAGGGGCAAGATAGCCACTCGGTCACAGTCGATTTATAATTGTCTGGTGGAAAAGAAGAACATGAACAGACCATCAACACAGAGCATTGAGAAAATGAATTCTATATTAACTTTAGAAGAAAACTTTGGTGAATATCTGAAACAACAAACGGAGCATAGCAAGTATGAATTCCAAATGTTATACACTACATTTAGATATGAAAGAAAACAAAATGGGTGAGATAAACTGAAAAAACATTCACATAAGAAAGGAAGCGACAGACTGCAAATACAAACGACACATGAATCCCTGTATGAAACACCAACCTCGGCTCTGCAATTTTACTAAAATTCTTTTGAAAACATACACAGCAAAAATTACATTGGTTTCAACCCTTTCTCCCTCTTCAAGAGGTATATTTATAGCATTTGGACTTCCCAGACCGACCTCCGGGAATCAAAATTTGTTACAACGGAAGGACATCCTCTAATGGACTCTTAGGTGGCACATCGACTGCGACTTGCATGAAACGGCTTAGCAATGAAATGTGGAATGCAGGAGGAAATATGCACAAGAGTTTCCTATATTTCCATCTGGGGGGTGACAACTGTACAAAGTTCCGAGAGAGGCGACCATTGGGACGGGCGTGCAACGCAAAGAAAACTTCCCGGGTATTATCATTGCCACTCTTACGGATGCAATTTGAATTTGGTCGACCCATATTGCTGAATGACTTTCCATAAATTAGGACTAGGCAGGGTCGCAACGGCCAATGTTGTATGCTTGTGCTTTGAGCTCCATCGTTTCAGGGTATGAAGCCTCAGGGATTGAGGCGCATGCGACTTTAAAATCAAACCGCAGTTCAAAATCACTGGTCAATTTATCAAAAACGACCTTCCCTGACAACGATTGTTGCATATCTCCAAACTTGTTGTTGTCTAATCGACAGTGTACCAGGCACTCCCGATACTCCTTTTGGGACAATAAAGGACCCTTTTCTTCCTAGAAAAAGGAGAGTCCTTTGCTTACCAGTGGTCTAAATAGCTTGATGACCTCCAGGACTTTGTGCTCAATAACTCCTATTTTGGCCCGTACAGTCTCCAACATCCTGTGCTTAGCAACTTCCTTTCTAACTCCAGAGACAACAACAACCCTATTTTGGATACCGTATTCGTTGGCGGAATCATCTGACAAAGTGCTCAGGAAAGTAATGGCATTCTCCGCTGTCGCCAAGGGCCTTTTCTGTATTTCTCCTAATACTGTCAGGACTTTTTTCTTGTCTTCTACCAGAGCGCTTTCCTGGTCTTCAATGAAATCTAGATAAGGCCGGAACTTGTCAGCTTCTATAATGATTTGATCCCAGATCAAATTCCTAGCGCCTTAAAAGGCAAGTTTATTGACCACCTGTTGGCTTAACTTGGCATTTTGTTGAATCAGTCCTTGGCATTTCTCTTCTGTCTTTTCTCTTCCTTGTTTCTCTTTGACCCTTTCTTTTTCCAATTCCTCGATCTGTTGTTTTAGTTTAACGAGCTCTGTATCTTTTAGGCCTATCTGGGACATTGCTCTAGAGAGGGAACCGGTATCTATCTTTCCAGCCACACCTGTGGATTGAATTGTACTCTCCGCACTTCTTCCTTGAAGCTCCTTTTCCTTCATCACTAATCTAGCCTTTAATTCTGCATCGCTTTTCTTCAAAAGCTGGATATCTACTTCCCACTACCTCTCCTTTTCTTCGAGCTTTAGTAGCTTGGCTCTACAGTCGATAAGCTCAGCGTTCAATGTCTCTTTTTCTCGTTCAAAGTCAGCCAATTCTTTCGCTTGAGCAAGCTGGGTGGCAGGGATTTTTAACTTCTTTTTTAGGGTCTAGATCTCCTTCTCTTTATCATTGAGCAATTTTTGAGCCAAATTCCCTTTATGTGCCAATCCTTCTATTTGCATTGCTTCATTCTGTAAATTGTTGATTTGGGCTTTGAGTGCTCTATTCTCCACTCTCACCTTCCTTAAAAGGTTTAAAGTTTTTGCTTTACTTTCCTCCAGCTTGGACATTTGTGTGGTAGCCTTGAGCAATCTGGTATTCAATATATCTCCAGTCTCTTTGTTGAGGTGTATTATGTCAGTAGTGGGAACCTTTGAGAGGTTCACACTGACCTCTAACATTTTGTTCCCCATCGCCAAGGCTAAGCTAAGGGTGTCAGTGGCATTATCTCTTACATTTTTCAGCGCCACATTGGGGTAAGGCAACCGCGATGCCTCGCTATATAGTTCTACTGTCTCCTTGAAAGTCTTATCAGCCCTCTCTCGGTAAGATCATAGCCAGTCCTCTTTGGATGCATGCTTGCTTGGAGCCTGCCCATCAAATACATACTCTTGTATTTGCAATTCAGTTGTCTTGGGCTCTTCCTGTTGCTGTTCTTTCACTAAATTCTTCTTCTTCACATGTCCCTTTGCCTGGCCCTTTTTAACCTACACCAATTGCTGTCCCCATTTTATTTTCTGCTTCTTGGGCCTGCTGGCCATGTCCACTCCTTGAGTGTCCATGGGCTCTGAGCCCCCTCTTTTTATTGAACTCGCTGAATAGCTGACCAGTGATGAGAATTCCCCGACTATTGCAACTACTTTAGCCAATTCTCTTTGGGGAGAAGCTACCCTCGATAGCTGTGAGCCAGTGCTCTGCTCTATGCCGGTATCCATTGGGGCAGGATTAAGGAAATCGTCCCAGTTTGTTGCTTCTCTAAGTCCAGGTATTTCAGTGTGTTCAGAAGGCCTACATTTGTGAGCTTTCCTCCTTTTGGAAATTATCTGGTGAGGGTCATAATTTACCACTTGTCCCAGGGAAAACTCCATGCCTCTAAGCAAGTTGGTAACAAGGGGCAAAGCAGCCCTGCTTCTAACAGTGTATGGTCCTACTTCCCAAGGGAAAATCAAATTTGAGCTTTTCTTAAAGTTTAAGAAGTGCTCTTCTTCAACAATGAGTTTTTGTCGAATCAATTCCAGGGAGAAAACACTGGCAGTTAGGAAAGCTGGCAGAATGTAGGGTGTATGTACGAAGCCATACAACTTTATGGTCGTTCCAAATTCTGTGAGGAACCAATCCCCTATCTTCTTGCTGTTTGACAGCTGCAGCATTTGCCTCATTTCAGGCAACACCCTAGGTAACCTTTCTTGAAAGAAGAGATTGTATATTTCGGCCATCAATTGGTTCATGAATTTACAGTAATCCTTGGCCATATCAGCAGTGATTTCTAGTTCAGGTACTTGTAGGTCCTCCTCATTATAAGCTATAAGCATCCTCAGCAAAAAGGACTGGAATCTAAACATTCTAGTGCCGTGGAAATTCGCTAACTGAGAACGAATGTTCTCGGCCAGGAACTCATCAAACTTAAGGCAGCAAGATTGACAGGATTGTCCAGGAAATTCAGGTTCGATCGGACAAGTACTCAGGACGAACAAAAGACTCAATAATGGCTCTGTGACATAGGCGTCGGTATCTAGACCTAGGAACTGACTGGTCAGGGATATACACCACTGAGTTTCTTCATTGAATTGGTTGAGGTCAATAGGGTAAGACAGGTCAATGGGTTCACTATATGGTTTAGAATAGGCCTTCAGGAAGGTTTCTTTACTTTCGTCTGTAGACTCTCTAAAACAACGTATAATACTTTCTTCCTGGTAGTCTTGGGATATATGGACAAATTCGTCTGGGATATGTAGCGTTTTGCAGACGACGGAGGCTTGGACTGAGCAAAGGATTTTAGACTTTGATTTATTCATAATGACGCCTTCGGTGACAGAGAAATTGTCTACACACCATTCGACAAACTCAAGGCAATTGGGGGTTTGGCCAACAGAGAAGAAATGGAAGAAAGATTTAAAAACACCGCAGGTGTCTCCACCTCGGTCCTTAAGAATTTCCAGTTTGCCTCTGGCGGTTTCAATAGCTTCTCCCACCAGGATAGTATCAAAAATCTCAGCATTCTCATCTACTAGACTATCTTCTGCCCTTCGACCTGCGGCCTCGGGTTCGACATCATCTCTCACCCCTACCACTTCTATTACGTGCATTTTTAAATAGCACTGAGAGGGTGTCAAGGGCCTACCTTGTTCTGCAGCACAGTCTCCTGGTTAGTCTGTGCTGGCGCTCTGTATGTAGTTGGATATTCAGCGGCTTCGAGGTTTCAGAAAAGACAAACCTTTGCAACTTCACGTGGACCCCTTTATAGCTTTTCACACAACATAACCTCCGCGCCCTTCCCAGGCAGCTTGCACCGTAGATATTACTCTTTGCGATCTGAACCGTAGGTATGTGAGGTTCTTTATGCTACATCTTTCCCTACTTCGTGCGTGTGCAGGTCAACCGTCGATCAAGACCGATTTTCTTCACAACCGTTGATCTGGGCGGACCCTACCATTCTTCACGAAGCGAGGTACTGTTTCCCTCTGTGCTAATCAAGATTACGAAATGAACTATGATCGTTGATCTTCCTCCGTTCTCGTAGTGATCGTCGATCTAAGCAGCCCGTACCACTTTTCGCAATCTGAAATTGCTGTCGCATCCTCGTAACTCTGGGATGCGAAATCAATTTCAACCGTGGATCTTCTTGGATCCCAATCTCGACCGTTAGATGCCTCCGTCCTTTAAACCATTTCTCAATCCGGAAAAGTGGCTTTGGTTGGGCATGTTCGTCGTGCAAAATTTTTTGACGTCGTTGATCTGTCATCCGATCAATCTCAGCCTTCGATCATGAGTCCCACTTAATGCCTTTAGCGCGCCCAACGTTCTCTTCTTTACCCTGCTTCGATCCACAGACTATTTTGCTGCTTTCGACATTCACCACCAAGGCTTATTCCAATGGCTGAGTGCTATCTTGTGTGTGCCATCAGCCCCTTCTACAAATACTAGGCTACCATACCAACACCTCTCGACGAGGCTGAAATTCCCGAGTATCTCTTATGACCAAAACTTAACAGAGTGTTAACACAACCTTTCATAGTGAGACCGTGTCTGTAACTAATGATATTCCTAACACTCTGACCACAAGAATTCATCGCCCTATCGGACAAATTAGGCAAGACCTAAGAGATAACCTAAGATAGGAAATGATCAATTTGGTCAATCGAAGATGGGAGGAAGGTGTTCTAATTAACGATGCTTTTGGGGAGGAATTTTCCCTGAATAATTTGCTTACTTTTCAAGCTAACATTTCTCCCCCTGTAGTTGAAAATGAAAACCACACTCCTCTTGGTGATCAATCTAAATTAATTAATCAACATGAGCCGCCAGACCAAGGAGCGAACCTAAGTAATTTTCGCTACCCATCAATTTCTCATTTTCCGAGTTTTTTGTTACCTCCTGAGAATCCTTTAAACAAACAATTTGATGCATCTCACATTTCTATTGCACCTCTAACATCCCTAGAAGAAGTAGTAGAAAGAAACTTATTTGAAGTCTCTACAAAAGGAAAACTGCATATGCCCCATGGAGGGCCTAGTAAGCAAGTTAATCATCTTGACACCAAATCTCCCATTGAAACTAAATATTGATGAAGTCTTTAGAGATTTTTGGATTGTGGGGGAAATGGTTAAAGTGTGTCAACGCACCCAGAGGAAGTTGAAAGTCAACCTAGCCATCCAAGAAGGGAGATAAGAGTGATTTTGGTGGGAAGAATTGCCCTTCCCATAGACGGGGGTCCTCCATGTTTTAATGCTATGCCAAAAAGAAGTAAGACAATGCTATTTCCCCGTGCCAGAGGCAACTTTGATGCCTCCATAATACCTACCCGAGATATTCCAGTTGTGTCTTCATCTATTAATCAGTGTAGGTATTTCTATGGTGATAAGGTGATTGTTGAGAATCATGCATTTAATTGTATTTCAAGGAAATCAGGAAACCTTTGGATGGGACCACTAACAGTAGAACGATTTGAAGGTAACATGTATTTTTTATCTACTGAAGATGGTCGCAATTTCAAAACTCAAGTAAATCAAGTTCATTTAAGCGACTATGTCCCTCGCATGACTTAAAATATCATATTTTCACCATCAACTAGAGTAGGTAGGGTTGAATAACCTCTCTAAGCAGTAGTTGAGTCTGCCTTTCTGTCTAATTGATGCATGAGTCTTTTAGTTTCTCAGTTTTTATCTGTGTTTAGTTCTTTTCTGCATTTAAAATGATTAGATTAGAGTTTACTTTATAAAACTTAACTTTCCAGCATTATTTCTTGTCAGTTTTTTTTTTCCCATACATGTTGCTTTGGTATTTTTTGTTTCCATGTGCACAGACAATAGGTAATATTTGGAGAGGAAATAGAAAACTGGAGTGCTGATTTGTTTATTGTTGATGGTGCTGCGGACCAGAGATCTCTGAGGTTCTTAAGCACTCTCTTCATTAAAGAACTTGTCCAAGTTGGAGCCAGATGTTATCACATATACATTCTGCAATTGGGCTACCATGATGCAGCATACAAACTTGTCTCTTTTTTTATTCCGGGCTATTTTTCACATGGGGTATTAGCATGGATCTTTACCACTTCAGTTATTCCAAAGCCTTGTTCATCAGATTTTCCTTGCCAGGACTAAGATTCAGGGGTTCTTTGCGATGATTTGGGTGATGATCTAGTTCATTATAGAAGAGCAGCAGATCAGAGTTGCTACACACAGTTATAGAGGGGCTTATCAGTTGGAGGAAGGTATATTTGGTGAGATCAAGTATATACTTCCTTGGTTTGATTTTGCTCTATGATGTATGTTAGACACCTATGCTTACCATGTTAGGATGACTATGGTGACCTATGCGTATATCTATTGTTGCTTTAACTTGTGTTATGACTAATCAAGGGACTTCATGTGAAGACTGTTGCTCATGCCATGCTTGTACAAATTATAAACCTTGGTGCTGGGTTGGTTCCATGTCACTTGTCCCCATCCATCCAGTCCATCCACCTTTAATATTATCCCATGGCTTAGACTGATTAAGACTTGTGAGATTGAAAATCCTTTCCTCATTGTGACCCCTATGTATGATAGACTCCATGTTGCTATGTGTCTCTGGCTATGAAGTATGTGGCTTGGCCAGTGTGGCTAGGTTCATAGGGTAGTTCTCCTTTAGCTCTCAAAACAAGTGTTCCACCATAACAATGTTGCCAAACATTAAAGCATCGAAACACATAAAAGTTATATCTAAAGGATGCAAAAGTTATAAATGTTTATAAGGTAGTCAGTGGCTAAGGGGTTGAGCACTCATTCTTTGTATAATGTAAGGCTCATCTTCCCTCCACAGGGGCAGCGGGGAGAGGCAAACCCGTCAGGGCTATGGATTGCTCGCTGGCAGAGGGTATAGGCCTTAGTCATTTACTGGAGCCCATAAGGCTTTCCTAGGCACCTGCTCATGTAGTTTGGCTACTATCTTGTGAATATAAAGTGTATTGAAAAGGTTAACGATCAAAATATGAGCACTCACTCCTTGTATAGTGTTCGGCTCATGTACCCCCACAGGGCATCAAGGTGAGAGTAGCTTGCAAAGGTTGGGTCCTTGTCAGTACTAAAGCCCAAAAGGCTTCCAGGGCACCTGCCTTTGAAGGTTGACCTATGTTGCAAATAAAGTGCAAAGAAAAACTTGTTAGAGTCTAAGGGAACCATATCCAAGTACTTTATCCATCTGTGAGACACTCCCATCCCCTATTGATATCTGTCGTATGTCACCTTGGTTGAGTGTATTATTTATCATTCGGATAGATCATTGAGTCGAATTCAGTTAAAAGTCATTCATTTTTTCCTTAACCTTGTTCTTCCATCATCACCCACTTGTAGCACATTGTTCACCTTTTGTAAGTATGGCATGAACAGGCAGACTTCTAGAAAGTTCCAAGATTCTTCAGAAGCACAGGTACATCTCACTATTATTATTATGCGTCACCATGCTTATGATTAACTGATTCAAGTTTGTTTTTGATATACATTATTGGAGCATTTCTTACCCTGGATGCCTACAGGATCATATTGATACAGTTTCTCACTTTCAGTTTGGGTATTTTGACCTAGTCAACCCAGTTTGACCATGTCAAGCATGGTTCCCAAGGCAGTGACTCAAAATACAACTTGGTATATATTTGTTCCAGACATGCCCAGAACCAATACTGCGGTTTCAGTTTTGAGAGTTTGGCCTTGGTTCTCCTGATAAGTGATTATTATCACTTAATGATTGGCCAAATGATCAAATTTTATTCCAGATGGCAGTATGTTTGGTTCTCCTAGAGCAAAGCAGTGTTCCAGGGGGTCCAAGTAGTCAATTATACCATTTTTCTATGTCTCCAGATCATCCAGAGTAGTAAATTTGCCCTAGTTTCCACCTTGGACAGGGTTATGGTGGATTTATCATTTTCCAGAGATTGTACCAGCAAAAATGAACTAGAAAAATCACTGAAAAACTCGATTTGGCCTCCTAGGTCAAGGAAATGGCTTGGAATCATGCTAAATGATGTGTTTCAGCATCCTACACAGTCCTCCAACAGTTTTCAGTCTGCAGATGTCTTGATTATTTTATATTGGCTCAACCAGTGAGGAAAAGCCCCCTAAGCGGCGCACCTCAACTTGGCCATTGATGTATTTCATTGTTATATCTTGTATTATGAAGTTGTAAAAAGGCCTAGGGTGAATTAAGCCCCGAGTGACACCCTCCTATGTATTATCATGTCACATATTATGTTATATTGTGACTTTCACCTAGGATAGGCATCCTTGAGTAGAGGGCACCCCCTCTTTTGACTTAGTCACTTGATCCACGTTGTGATCTATGTATTGTTGATCTCCACCGTTGATGATGTTTTAATCTCAACTGTTGGATGTAAAAGTGAGTTAGAGTTTATGTCTCTCTAAAACTAATTAAGAGAGGTGACCCCCCCCCATTGTAATTCATGAGCTTTGGCACCAGAATTTGAACAAAGAGATTTTTGTCTAGGATTACTCTTTTGTATAACTTGTAAATGATTTGATGATCTGATGACTAGCATTGCTACTTTTCTACATTGAGTTTTGTTCAGGATCCATCTTGCATATTTTCCTTTGCCCATTTCATCTACAGGTTAAAGGAGGCGTGCTAGAGAAAGAGAGGGCGTTTTGTGGGGGAACTCACCATCGTCCCGGCTCTGGGGTGTCTGGATCAAGGAGTATTTCTATCTTGATGATTTCTTACTTTCTATCTTTTCTTTAACTTGCAGATCTCATTCGTTTTCCTTATCATTTGATTTTCACTGATCTGGCAGGTTGAAGGAGGCGCTAGGGTGACTGGTTGTGGCTCAACTACATCAAGATCTTCTCCGAAAAGGCTCATTTGAACAGGAAAGTGGCTTTCTTCATCATTTCTCAAGTCATCTACAAGATCCATGTACGTCTCGCTGGTAATTTCTCCTTCTTTTATTTTCTACATGCATTCTCATCATCTCCATAATTATAAAACCCTTGTTTTTACATCTGCAAGTTTTGGTTCGCAGTGAGCTATAAAACTTAAAACCCACTTTGGAATAAATATAAAACCCCTAAGTCTCAATTTTCATCTCAATCGGACTCCATTTGCCCATCCTAAGTATTGTTGGTTTTGCTTTCATTCACCTAATCTTACATCCAGCAATCAGTTTGAGTATCCAATTTTGTTTAATTTCACCGTTTTTCCCTAGATCCCAATTTTCTGCATTAAACCCTAGGGTAAATTTGGGGCTTTTCACCTGGATACTTGGAACCTCTTGGTAATTGAACTAAACTCTAATTAACCATTCTACTAAGGTATTCCACCAAGTTTCCCTCGGTCATCTGTCATTTTCCTTGCTTTAGGGTTTCTTGGTCATAGGGACGCCCCCTGGGCTCTGTATTTTCATTGAGTCTAAAGTGCTAATATCTTTGACTGGAGTGACATCCGAGTTCTTTCAAAATTCTTGGATATCCTTAGTCGCAATTATAGTTGCCTTTCCTCTGTCGTCCTAAATAGGATCACCTCACGAGGAAACTACAAGATTCGTGATAATAGGACTGTTGTTAGCTGCCTCAGTTCACTACAAATTATAGACTTTGTCGCTGTTGCTGGTAGCTTTCACAGACTCACACAAAGAGCACGAAAATTAGATCAAGACAAAAAAATATGTTTTGCTGCTCCCCCGAATTTTACGTCAGTCAACAACCTTAGTCAGCGAATTCAACCTCAATCCACGAGCTCTTTTCATTCATCTTCGTTGGATGCATTATGAGTGTGAAGGTGATTTGTTTTTATATCCTTTTGATGTTGTCCAAATCCTCAAATTAGGGAAGACTTGTAGGTTTTTATTATTTTGTATTTTTGTCATAAAACCACGTTAAATGGTTAACCTTATTATTTTTATTTGTGTTTTTGTTGCACAAGTCTTTCATGGTCAGCCTTAACATTTAGAAGTCATCTTCAACGGTCATCATAAAGCAAGGGTATGCTCCACCTTTGTCCACAAATAACTTAGGTCACCACAAGCCTCAAGGGCTTCATCAAGGACCAAGGACCCTTAGTCAAGCATATGCACTTGTCCTCAAGACCAAGGCATGTGTGCCATGACGATATCAACCCATAACATGCAAGCAAGTGTCCAAGTGCCATCACATCATCAAAACCAAGGGTGAAGCAAGCCACAAGAACTTCATCAAGAACCCCATCACCATGACATGTATGACCAAGGATCCCATCATCATGGTGCCATGTCATCATCCATAATCAATCAAGTGTGTCAAGTGTCCAAGTGTCCAAGAGCTATCATGCCATCATATAAGTGGGTGCCAAGTCTTTTTCATACCCTAGGACCATCCCCAAGGGTTCTAAGACCCCATCAACCCACACATGACCACATCATCTCTTTCAAGGGTTCAAGCACCATTAAATCATCAAGTGTGGGTCCAAGGACTTCTTCAAGGCTTCTTCATCGAGCAAGAGGCTTCATGGGCTTCTTCAACCACCTCAACCACACAAGGAGACCTCCAAGGGTCAAGATCCATCATGCTACCTCCTATGGGGTTGTCAAACCTTCTCCTAGGGTACCATGACCCTGTTAGACCATGAATGACCACATAATGGGTCATTAATGCTTCTTTAACCCATCAAGGGCTTCTCCATCGTTCACAAGGACTTAAGCACCATGTCCAGGGTCTTCAACATCATCAGCAAGGTCTTCAGCATCGTCAACAAGGTGGTGGCTCCAAGATCCAACCTTGTGGGTACAAGGACCTTGTCAACTCGATACAAGGTGCTTCAAGGTATGAGCCATCTTTGTAATGGGATCATCCATACCTGTGTACTGGAAGAGGGACTTGGTGGCATCAATGACAACCTGTGCGACCACTGCAAGTCCATGTTGGCATCAATGACAATTCAATCAACAAGGTCTTCACAGCATCCCCCATACAAATTTGGAGAAGTGGCATTCCATGAAGAAATGGCATACACTTACTCCTTTGTGTTAGATTTTACAAGATTATAGCAGTATAACTTTATTGCAAATGAACAATAGGATCTCTAAAAGAAAAAAAAAGCACAGAAACAAAGAACAAAAGAGTTTATCCTAGGAAACCCCATAGGGAGAAAACCTAGCAACCTTCGTATGGAGATGATCAATCCCGAGAATAGAGTACAAGAAGAGAGAGAGAAAGAAGAAAGTCTCTCTAATAGAAAACCCCCATAAAACACTACTCCTGCTGGAGCGAACTTCTCCTTCACTAGACGAACTTGCTTGATGAGTTGTGTGTCCAAATGAGGCACCCAACCTCTCTATTTATACACTTTACAAAACTTCCTTTTGACCGTAACTGGGTCGACTTGTCTAACTAACTGAGGCCGACTTACCTTGGGGGAAAGTAAAAATAAAAAATAAAAATATTTTAATTCTAAACTTCCCCAAGGTTTACATTGATTCTTTCAAGGGTTTACATGAATGATTACATCAGTATGATCTCTTGTAGGAGGTACAAAACAACAATATAATAAAATTACAATAAGAATAACTTCTGAAGTTGCACAAAATCCAACACTTTGTACAAAAAACAAATGTTTGAACCACATGATGATCTCCTCTACAAGTTATCCCACATCAAAATTTTATTTGCTAGGACACATCATAGGAATGTTCTTTAAAAGACAGATTTTAATTTCCTAAGCTTTGTCCACCACCATCTCTTCTCATCTTCTTCAACCTGAGGGAAGGGTTCATCGTAACCCAACTTAGTAGAATAGCATCCTTTGGAAGGACTGACAATCCATACTAATTTATCCTCTTCATCCCTTAGTTGGAAAGAGGCCCTTACAAATGCCAATCTGAATCAGATCCATTATTCAACCTACCTTCTTTCAATATCTAACTATTCCCCTATTTTCAAAGCTGGTGTCCAAAAATTCCTATCTTCTAGATTGCATACATCTGCAAGATAAAAACAACCTTTGTCTTCCAAGCTTCTTCTCATGCCATCTAATAACTTGTACATATCCTTTCCTCCTATCCATAGGCCTAGACTTGAATTTAGTATTACATTTATCTTGTTAGTGAATTTATCACCGAGGATCTAGACTATAACTTATTGATGATATCGAGGAAAATATCGAAAATTATCGAGAAATTTAAAAAATACAACTGTAATCATTTTTTTAAACATCTAAAGAAACCACAACATCAAACAAACACATTGCTACATAAATATGAAAATAAAACTGATAAATAAGATTTCATGTGGTGCATCAAACATCAATATTGAATTGAGATGAGTCGTAAGCATATTAAATCCTGACAAGATATGGTATATTGGAGTAAATATCCACTCCACAATTGCTCCGCCAATGGCCATGAAAACTATGGATTTCCCTTTTGTTTGCTTGATGGAAAAAGGTCACAATATCCTTAAAGCTCAACCCCCTAACTCAGTTTTGCAAAATGAGGGTTAAAATGCGGATTAATGCCTCAATTTAGGCACCTTATTGAATGAACTTCAACTCACTTTATAGAAAAGCATTCACTTATATAATAAATTAATAAAGTGAACTCTCAAACTCTAAGAGTCATTAATGAGGATTTCCATGGGTTACACACCCCATGGAAATACCTGTCCAAGCTACAGTCATCAACACTCCCTCTTAGTGAGGAAGGTATTCTCCACCACTCCAAGCTTGTCTCGAACGAGACAAACTTCACTTTCACTAAAGGTTTGGTGAGTATGTCTACAACCTGTTCATTTGTAGGAATGCATTGGAGCTTGACTGCTCCCTTCAAGACCTTGTCTCTGATGAAATGGTATATGATTTCAATGCTCTTTGATCTGTTGTGAAACTTTAGATCTCCAAGGTTTTTATGCAACTCTGATTGTCGCGATGAATCATTGTAGGCTCCGGTTCTGACCAAATAACCCTGTAAGCAGTTTGCGAAGCCAAATTGCTTCAATACTTACCAAGTTGGCTACCCCATGTACTCGACTTCAGTTGAACCGAGTGCTACTAAAGTCTGCTTCTTGCTGAACCAAGAAATTGCTGCCGACCCCAAGCTGAAACAACACCTTGAAGCGCTCTTCTAATTTGTATCACTCCCTACCTAGTCTAAACCTAAGTAGCCCTGCAATTTCAACTCATCTCCACCAAGGTACCTCAAACCATACTCCACTATGCCCTGCTCCACAAAGCTACCTAAAACCATACTCCACTATGCCTACTCCACCAAGATACCTCAAACCATACTCCACTATGCCCAACAAGTATCTGAGCACATGATTTGCTGCAGTCCAATGCACCTACCTTGTCTCTACCATCAAGCACCCAATAAGCTACCTGTATTGTCTAGAATTTGCCAACTCTGACTCTGAAGAATCAACCTTCTTCAGGTTGGTCACGATCAATGTAGCCATCAACCTACAGTCCTCCATCCTTAATCTCCTCTGAATTTCTACTGCGCTTCCTCTATCCAAGGAAGATCTCTCCTGATCTCTACCATACCTCCAACCCCAGGAAGTAATGCATTGGCCCAATATCCTTCATCTCAAATTTTGTCGCCAATTCTGACTTGCATCCTACAATCAACTTCTTTTCCCATGGGAGTATCAATTCATCCGCATAGAGCACCAAGATGAGTGGCTTAGATCCAACAAGTATGAAGTACAAGTTGGAATTTGCTTCTCTCTTGGTAAATCCCATGCTCTGAAAATAATTGTTGATCCTCGAGTACCACACTCTCGGTGGCTATTTGAGTCCGTACAAGGATTTCTTAAGCAGCTTGCACACATGTGACTCTCTGCCATGTACCTCAAATCCCTGTGGCTGCACTATATATACCTCTTCCGCAATGATTCCTACCTCTTTGTCATCTTCTACGTCTTGACTCCTACCTCCTTGCAAAAATATTTGAACTCACTAGAGGTATACTCACCCTCATTGTTTAATCTCAACACCTTGATCTTCTTCCCTGTCAAGTTCTCTACCTGAGCTTTGAACTCCTTGAATCGATTGAGAACTTCGTCCTTGGACCTCATGAAGTAGATCTAGGTCTTTTTGGAGAAATTATCATTGAAGGATACATAACAAGATGCTTCCTTCACTGATGCAACTAACATAGGCCCACATACATCCAAATAGATCAGATCCAAGATCCCCATGAAGTGACCCTTGCTGCTGGGAAATTAAGTATTTACATTCTTGCCAAGCACAAATCCTCTACACAATCCTTGCTACTCAATACCAATGTTGAAAAACTCGCCGAAAAATCGCTGACTTTTTAAAAAGTTGCCATTTTTTCCCTAAGCTGAAAAATTTGCTGGCAAAAATCATGATTTTTAATTTTTCAAAAAGTCACAACTTTTTCCAAAAAGTCGCCATTTTGGCTAAAATGGCTAAAATGGCAAAGTCTCGACTTTTTCCAAAAAGTCACCATTTTGGCTAAAATGGCTAAAATGGCTAATTTTCCAAAAATTAGCCATTTTAACCATTTTGTTGTATACTAACACCTCTCCTCTACCATATAAATGTTTCAAAGCTTTGTTGTATTTGAAGATCAAACCATGCAAGGATAAGCTATACAAAATATGTATCCAAGCAAGTTCGCTCCAACTAAAAGGAAGTTTGCTCAAGCAAGAATAAGACTATTTTTCGGGGTTGCTATCTTTGGGATTATTCTTCTCTGTGATTATCTTGTCTTTGGAAGTACTTTGTATCTTGAATTGATTCTCTTCTTAAGAAAGGTTGTTGAGTTTTCTTCCCTTGTGTAAAAGGGTTTCCCAAGACAAAATATATGTATCTTTGTGTTTCTATGTGCATGGTTATCATTCAGTGATCTTATTTTTGTTTCCATTGCTAATAAAGATTGAAATTATACTACTATTAAAATTCTAACTTAAACAAAATGTTTGACAAATGAAATCTAGTCTCATTTTCAAATAGTTAGGTTATAAAGTTTGGCAGAGGTCTATAGACAAATAGATGCTCATTACGGTGATCATCTGATGAACATCGAGGAAAAAAGTTCTACTTTTAGCATAAGAGTGATAGAAATCTGATGGAGTACTAGTAAATGTCGACTAAATTGTCATTGATGCCAACATGTGTGTTGATGTGTCTTGGTGCCCCTTGAGGAGCCCTTCAGGGTTAGAAGCCTATCAATGCCAAAGGAGACCTTTTGACCTTGTCCAAGCCCAAGTTTGAAGCCCTTGGAGCCCTTGGGACAATGGCAAAATCCCTGTACACCCTTTAGTGTGTAAGTTCCCCTGAGTAATTTCTATGGTTTCCTAGTTGTTTCTCTAGTTCCCTAGTTCCACAACCTATGCCCTAGTACCCTAGAAAGTGTCCTTGGTGGGTTGAAAAAGTTCTAGAAGTTGCAATAGGCCAAATGACCCATTCAGTGGTCATTTGTGTTTTAATGAGGTCATGGTACCCTAGGAGAAGTCTAGGCACCCCCACACCTGATGGTCTAATGGTCCTTGTACCCTTGAAGGTATGGCAAAAGTAATAAGGGCCATTTGTGTGTTGGTAACCTTGAGATGGTTAAATAGTTAAGGAAGTCCTTGAACCCACACATCTTGATGGTCATGATGATGGGGTTCTTGGTGAAGCACACCCTCACTTATCGTAACGTTGATAACCTAACATCAAACCCTAAACTTACAACAAGTAAGAAGACCACTAACAAAAATAAAATACCAATAAATAACTCACCTTTGATTCCTTAGAAAAGTTGAGAGTTAACAAAAATTAAATTAATAAAATGACTTGACCCTCTTTTGAAGTCGACCCCATTAAGTGATGGTGTGCTAAATCAAATTTAAATTTACTAAAACATTTAGTCCTCTCCTTGAAGTCGGCCCTATCCTCCTCCTCAACGCCTAGATAGGTGTATTTATACACCACAAGTTTTCCATAACTGATACAATCAACAAATATTACAACTTGAAAAGTGGACTGAGCTTTTTCGTTGATCTGAGGAAGAGAACTCATGGGTAAGAAAAATACACAGCAGCAGCAGACCCGAGCTAGAACAGTCATCAATCCGAGTTTCCACTGAGAATTTTTTGGGGTTAATCCAACATAGAACAGTCCTGAGTTCTTCCTAAACAGTATGAGTTTGTTGGGTGATTGTCTGTTGCCTTCTTTACCAGCTAACAATCCCGAATTCTTGGAGATCATCGACAGTCCGAGTTTTTTTCTGATATGTTACTGCTGCTCTTTTTCAACATACAGTCTGAATTCTGGGGTGCTAGAACAATTCGAGTCTCAATTGCTTGACAATGTTTAGTATACACAGTCCAAGTCTTGTTTGGGGTCTACTACAGATGACATGCATTGATCAAGTCTGAGTTTAAGGTCATCATACACAACCCAAATTCATCCACAGTCCCGAATACAAGAACTGGTTAAGGTCATCTTCAAAGTCTGAGGTTGGTTTTGTTTGGGACATACATAGCTCAAGTATGAGGTAAGATCATTGTATACTCTATTATGATGTACACTCTGTGATGCATGCACTCCTATACTCTATGATCTACGATGCATGCATGATGCACTCCTACACTCTATTATGATGATGTGATGATGCATGCTATGACATGATACACTCTATGATGATGATGTACACTTGATGTTTATGATGCTTACATTATACACTCTATGATGATGATGTGATGATGCATGCTATGAAATGATACACTCTAT
Source organism: Pseudotsuga menziesii (assembly GCA_001517045.1). Lineage (NCBI taxonomy): Eukaryota > Viridiplantae > Streptophyta > Pinopsida > Pinales > Pinaceae > Pseudotsuga > Pseudotsuga menziesii. The sequence continues at coordinate 556,928 of LPNX010070065.1, read as the reverse complement.
GATGATGATTCATGTGATGATGATGTACAGCTGATGTTTATGATGCTTACACTATACACTTTATGATGATGATGTCATGATGCATGCTATGACATGATACACTCTATGATGTGATGATGCAGTCCTATGCACTATGATGTACACTTGATGACGATGATGCATATCCTATGATGATGATGCTACTTGATGATACACTATGATGATGCATGCCTTCTGTTCAGTGAAAGCAGAGTAGAATTACTTGTTCAGTGATTGTGTATGATAAGGTGTACAATGATGTACATGAACAGTGTATGGTAATAAAATCACATATCAGTATACAGCAATGAATTGGCATTGATCAGAGGCCAGAGGTTATAAGCAGCAAGTTCAGTGATTGGTTTTGACAGGTCCACAGGTTCAGTCTTATTCTTCTTCAAAGTGGTAGGTCGGTGCTAGGGCTCACAATCTTGTGAGTTAAGCTGTTGTAGTAGCTTGTCAGTTGTAGTTGACGAAGCCTAAGGGGTTGTAGCCGCTTCCAGAGGTAGCTGGAAAAGTTGTATTAGATTTTTTTACCCCAGTTGTTGCTGGGTCAAATTTATTTTTAAAAAGGCTTATGTGGTTTTACCCCCAGACTTGGGTTTCCACGTCAAAATATTGTGTACTGTGCATCTTGTTATTTTTATGTACATTGATTATATGCTATGATTGGTGATTAGCAACTTGCTCTTGATTAAAAATTTTATAATTGTGCAAACACTGATTCACCCCCCTTTCAGTATTTCAACAGTAAAATAGTAACAGGTTTTGGAGAAATGATTGTTGATTGCTGAAGACATAACATGTAATATGTTACCTACCTAGAAAACCTATGAGCATTGCAGTTGGTTACTCAAATGACTCACTAGATGGAGGTGAACCCATTGCGATCTTCACACCATCAAAATTCAGTATTCATCAGTTGTGATTCTCTTTGTAAAGGATTTGACTTGCAACAATATTTAAAACTTATATCAAGGGGAAAATTAATCTAATAATATTTTCATGCTAAGGGGTGGTGTTAAGTGTATAACATGAAAATAAATGTCTTTGTAATGTAATCACATTAGTGACATGTGACCAGACGAGAGTTAGTGTGAGGTTTAGGTGGTTAGACCACCATAACCAACTTAATGTAAATATGTTGGGTTGCATGGGTACCCATACCAGGGGTCGGGTACACGAACTAGTACCAGGTACTTGGGTACTTCAATAGTACGTCCCCAGCTGTACCCAAATCCCACCTCACGTACCAAGTACTTTATGTATGAAAATAGGGTATTCGCATGGATTTCGGTATGGTGTACCACGTGTTTGGGTATGCAGCCGGTACAACAGTTGGACAATTTATCTTAGCTTGTCATTTGGGGCGAGTCAATTTGCAAAGTTTGAAGTTCAAAATTTTAAAAATTAAATAATAAAACACTAAAACACATGTTATGTGGGCCCTTGCCCCTTACCTAAACCCGCACAACACTGCATTTCTCTTTGCTAGTGCACTGTGCTCACTACTCCAGTGACGACATGACATAGGACCTTAGTGATGCTAATGACATTGATCCTAAGGCTGCTAATGACATGGCTTGAGGAAGCCAAATCAACTATCTTGTTCATGTTCAATGGTTACTGTTTTGAACTTTCTTTTTCATGTCTAAAAATGCCTTTAGGCAAATTTTGGATGTAGTATGACAATGAAGTTTGAACTCATGGTGTCACGGACATATAATATTTTATGTTGTTAATTATATTAATATAACTTCAGTCTTCCAGTTGATATCTACTATGAGTCTATGTCATATGATTTATCAAATTTATTATTTTGTGTTTCAAATTTTCAATGCGAAAGTTCATATGAATCATTGAATTTAGAAATATCAAATATGCACGTATGATGTGAGTGTGACATGTTTTATTTTTATACATTTTAACACACACACACATATATAGATATATATATATATATATATATATATATATATATATATATATATATGTCTACAGTACCCCCGACGTACCCAAGTACCCTATTTCCCCGTCCCTGTACCCACATTTTCTGGCAACTTAGGTAAAATATGCGATAATGTAGTGAGTGATAACTAACTTGAGAAATGGTATATTGTATGTGGGTAGCTCACCTCAGCAGCAACACTAATATTGAGTTATGCACCCAATAAAATCCATCAATTTCAAGGAAAGTGGTTTTGATGGTTGATATGGGCATGAAACAGGTCAATTTAGAGCACACTTGCTGAAAAATGCATATCATGTTCCAACATTCATGCAGAATGGTGTTCTATAGAATTATTCCAGAGTCTATTTATTGTTCACAGCTTCATACTTGATATACAAGTATTCTTGTAAAGTGGTTCTAAATAGCTGATGAAGTGAATTGGAGAGGAATTGAAATGGTCTCACATCAAAATTAGTGGAAAAGCATCAAGCATTCTGAAGAGAAGATAAGCTTTCTGACCTTGTACATTATTGATAGGTTTAGGAATGTCCATGTTCAGGGTGATTTACAGCAGAATCCAAACCCAAAGCATAAGTCGTATAAGCAATATGTTTATGTTCCTCCATCCCATAGTAAGGAAAAGATGTTGAAGATATATCCTAACAAAGCCAATTTATAGAACCAAATTCTAACTGAAACTGTAGTTTTAGAGTATGAAACTTAGTTGTTTCTTCCCAGTGCACATGCTAAGACAATTTCCAACTTAAATAGTGCAGAAATGTGTAAAGTCCCCTTCTGAATGAGAGCACTAGAGATGGGTTTAGTGGTCTAATAGTCCCCCTTAGACCATAGCCTAGACAATGAAAGGGAACAAAAATATTATTTAGTGTCATTTTGGACCCGTAAGTCTATTTTTAAGTTGACACTAGATAATATAAAGTGAAATTAAAATTAAAACATCATTTTAAATCACGTTTAGAGAAAAGTGACTAATAGCCAAAAAGGGTCAAAAGGGGGCCAAATCGAAAGTTATAAATAGGGAAGAGGAGACTCTTCTCCTCATTTGATTTTGGCATTGAGTTGAAGTGAGCAAGAGCTCTTTGGCTAGGATTTGGAACACTTGAGAGTTTGATTTCACCAGTGAAACAATTCTGGTCTAATCAAGTTAGTGGGGGGTAATCATCAAGATTTTTCCTAAGATCTTCATTGAGAAATTTACTACTTTCATTTTCAGAATTATTGGACCATTTCGAGGAGTTAAGATCAAGATTTTACAGGGAAAACATCTTAGAAGGAGCACTCAGAAGGTTTGATGGCTAGCACATAGAGAACTGAAAATCACTTCAAAAAAACACCATTTTGTACTATTTCGTATGATTCCATACAGTACCATACTGTGCATTTTCCTATTAAATGCTGCCAGGGAAGATAGTATCTGCTGCTACAGGGGTCCAATATCAAAGTCTACTGAAGGAAGAACATATCTGCTATTACAGGAGATCATTTATCATTGTTGAGTGTTCATCTCATCATTCATTCTAACACTGTGCCCACCCACAGTCATTCTTGGCATTAAGGAAGGCTTCTACAGGCAAATAAAGAGGGTCTGTGTTGTCAACAGTTGTTATAGTCAAGAATAACCCCAACCAAAAGACCTTTCCAGAATTCAAGGAGGCTTGGAGTTGCCGTGAACTTTCCCAGTTAGTATTCAGCCAAGGTACAAGTCTGATATCTAATTTCTGTTCACTGTTGCCTTCAATTCTGCCATTGAAGACTATCTACAGGCAACTGGAAGCAAAGGTACTTGTGTTCTTGAACTATTGAATCAATATGCATCATTAATTTCTTGTAACAGTGGGTAGCTACAGGATTGTTGATGACTGTATATCAGATCTGAATATAAATTATTTGGGGATCATATTGTGGTTTAAAGCCTGAAAATAATTCATGGATGCATCTTAAACATTGAATTTGTGTCTGTAATGATATTGGGTATAAATCTGGAGTGCTTCTATTTCAAACAAATAAAAATATCTCACACATTTACAGTAGTGCCTAGCCATTCAAACACTCTTGTCTCCAGGCATTTGACAAACTTCAAGTCAGAAATTACCCACAGTAAGCTACAGCGTTATAATAACCCAAGAGTTTGCCAAAAATACTCAACCAAGACCTCCATTCCTAGCATGACAGTGAGCTTGGACCTCACTCACATTCTATTGCAGCTTGTGAAAATGTTCAAAAGAGCCTAAAGGAGTCCTTAGCCAACCAGTAGGCTGTCAAAAAATTTGGCTCAGCTTGACTTGGGACATTACAAAATATTTTTTACTGTCACTATACTAAATAGTATATGCATATCACAAAATACTGAACTCACTGGAAAAAACTATAAGTAGAACAGTACCTGTAATTGTGCATACTTGCTGTTGTTTACTGTCAAAATTACATGAACATCATTGAGATCACGTGCTATGAGGGAAACAGCCAAAAATTCAAAGAATTTTTTTATAAGATCCTTTTGCATTTCCAATTCCTCGTCCCTGCCAAAAGATGTTACTGTCCATACAATGCATTGAACTTTGCTCCAAGGCACACTGGTATGTCTTATAAACTGAGGAGGATCAATATCCCATAAGATTTCAGCATCCAAGTTATATAGCTCATCTATGCGCATGCTGGCAGCAGATTCTTCCTTTGTGCTATATGATTTTGAGTTTGTTGTAGTTATGATTATTTTACTTGGATCATAATGTAAGGCAAGATTTAGAGAGAAGCGAAAGTCAGACTCTCCAAAGATAAGAATGCATTTCTGATTATGTTCTTCGATTCTGGGAAAAAGATTAACAAGTGATACTGCAGAAGCTATTTCATCTTCAAACTCAACATCTTGCCTATATTCTGGAATATCTGAAGCTTGAATTTTATGAGAAAACCAGCATTCCTCTCCATATCGGCAGCCCTATTGACATACATTTGAAATGCATCTTGTCAAGATGCAATATGGTAGTAATAGGCATGAGAAAACATCTCCAAGAACAATTTTATTTTTCAGTCTAGGGAAATACAGTGAATATAACCAAATTACATACCACATTGTCTGGAACATATCTTCATAAGTTTAGATGTTTACCTCCAAGGTCAAAAAATATTTGCATATCTCTTGTTTAGCATGATCAGTATGTGAGAAAAAACAGCTATTCCCTCTTTTACACATTCCCTTAGCAAAGAACTTGCAGACAGGAGTGGCAGTTGTTGTTAAGTCCTGGAAATATTCTCCTTGAGAAAATGAAAGATTCTGCTGTGTACACTGGGTTCTTATCTACAAAGATTTATAAAAAGGAAACAGGATCAGGTCTTGAACCAATATTTGTGTGAATGACTAAACAAATAGCACCAAAAAATAATTAATTTAGATCATCCTAGGACTAGATACTTGTATTAACAGACTGTCACTATATTGCATCAAGAAACTAGAAGCGTTATAGCTGACCTCTTTGATAATTTGTGTAAGCTCAAATCCTATTCCTGAAGTATTAAAGGACACTGAGTTAACATATGGAGCCTCAATACAGACATCTGTTGGAATATCATCTGCTAGCTCAGTGCCAACTGCAAAACTCAGGTTTGCTTCAATTTGTCCTGGAGAGAGAATGCATGTGTGCTTGAATTCATAAACATTGTAATATGATGGTGGACCTTTCAACAGACAGAGAAACTTGGGTCGGAAGCGATGCATTATTGCCATCACGACTTCAGCTGAGAAAATAACAAGATAGATGAGTTATGCACCACAAAAAAATTAACTCTTACACCAACTGAAACATTGGGAAATCACTATGTACATGTTTCAGTTGTGTCCAGAAGAAAATTGAAGTTTTACACCAAATGAAAGTTTGGGAAATCACTAAGTACATGTCTCAGCAATAGCATGAAGTGATGACTGCACCAAATGATGGAAAGAAGACCACTCTTGCTCAAGCTTAGGAGCAATTGAGGCAAAATCATGCGTCCCAGTTGTGTAGATTTCATTGCTAGCCACCTTAATGAGTCGTTGCAATCGATGCTTGTCCTTCAAAATGTTCAAAATGACATTATCATTTAAGATTCCACATGGAAGTCTTTGTCTCATGAAGTAGTTATTCTATGAAGTAATATCTGAAGCATTTATTTTAAAAAAAGGCACTGTCATTTACAGATCAAACCACAACAGTCCAGAAAGCTATTGCAGAAGGATAAATCTAAATATAAGATAATTTCATTCATGCCCACAAATGACCAAGGAAAGCTCACCGGGACTAGAGAGAACAATCAGTAAACAAGAGTTCACGGGATTGTCTAGAACCCTCCTACAAGATAAAATGTTACAAAAAGGAAAATTTAATGATTTGCACAACAGAAATCCTGATGTGCAATAAGTTAGTGCAACAGACAAAAGGATGACTTTAGTAGTATGTGTTGCTGACTTTATTTACACAAAGTTCTGGAAAATTTCTAGAATCTTGTGAGAACATAAACAAATTTAGAAACTTGCAACAGCATAGCAGTAAGTGTTGCTGACATTGAACTGCTCCATGTTCTGGAACAAATTCAAGAAACTTGCAGTATCATTCCGCACGGGTAGAAACAATGGGAATTGTAAGTTAACGACCTAAAAGCAGGCATTTCTCCTGCTTAATTGCATTTTCTCCAGTGATTTATTCCATCAAGCGTACGATCTCTATAAAAGCTTCCCTAGTTGCTAGTTCTTAAAAATGCCAACCTAACACAATCAACTGCCAAGATTATTTTATTTTATCTTTGGATAAGCCATGAAACCAATCCTAAAGTTGCCAAGAAATTAATGAAGAACAAATGTTCACTGGATTAAATATTAGAGGATGTTAGATTTTGCTAGAAACAATGAAAAACAGAGATATGATAAGATAATTACATTAATGTCAGTTACCCCCCATTTTGAATGGGTGTCTACAAGTGATTTTTTTCACCTTTTCAGCAAGGGGTTAGAGGATGATGTCATGAATCTCCTATGGAATGCTTGACTTGTTCTCATGGTTTGGTGTCATGTGGATGGTTTCCATGAGAGCATTCTACCTCATTTAGCCTTGATTTGCTTATGTGGATGATGTGGTTGCCTTTCGAGGCCTCTTCTTGTGGAGCATTCTTGATCCTTGGCACATAGATGCCATCATAGAGATTTTGGGTATTGTCTTTGCTTGAGTGCCCTCCTTGTTTCTCTCTTGTGGCATGTGTGGTGGCATTCTAGTGGCTTGTAGAAGAGGTCGTCCACTTTATCATGCATTGCTTATTTATTGTGGACACATTGCTCTTGAGGATGATAGTTTATTTATTGATTGATGGTCTCCTTCTTTCACGGACTTATCTTCCATGTGTGGATTGATGAGATGGCATTGGAGGTTGAGTTGGTTAATATGTGGATATCATTGCACATATGTTGAGGATTTGACCCCTTGATGCATGGAAGCAACCTCTTGCACTTGTTGACTTGTTCTACATTCATCGGTTTCCCCTTGATGAGCGCCCATGTCACAGCCACACTTAGCCGAGTGCTCTTGACTCGCTAAGAGGGTGTGCGGCACCATCTAGTAACCTCCCAAGGGCTTGGCCAACTTGGTGTTTGCTAACGGACTACACCTAACCATTATGCAGAATACATTTTCATACTTAGTCAATTTTACAAAACACTTGCAAACAGACACAAGGAAATATAGAGGTTGCGGGTTGCCCAATGCAGATCTCGTCTTTTATATTTTCACCATAGAAGAAAACATTGGCATCGGCAAAAAATCGGCAAGGGTCCAGAAAACATCTTCTCGGCAACATCGACGGAAAAAATCGGCAAACCGCGGCAAATATTTAAAAAGACAAAATATATTCATTTTTTTCATAATTTTAAGCATATAAAGCAACAATGACATCAAATAAATACATTGACACATAAATATAGAAAAAACACTGATAGATATCATGTAGGCATGTGAAATATCCCAAATCCCGATATTTTCTATCTCTAAGCAAATATGCTGATACAACTAGGCATGCAAACTGCCATGCAAAAATCCCTATTTTATAGGAAAAATTAGGGTTAGGGTTTGTGAGATAGAATGAACACTTACCATTGATAAGCCGGCTAGACTACTTCGGAGAAAGTAAGCAAGCACTGAGAACTGGATCGGAGATGGGAAGATCTCTTCTGTTTCCGGTGAACCCCCAGCAGCAAGAACCCCAGACAGAAAAGGGTGACGCTTTCAGTGAAGGAGGTGTCCGATGAAGCTGCAGATTTGCATGACTGATAGCCTTCTCGTGCCGGAGAGAATGCCTGGTACATGCGGGATTTCTGAGACCTCTAGGCAGGATAGCGACTTGCTTCAGAGAGACAGCTGCTCACGCCCCTGGGATCCCGAAACTGCTGCTAACTGCTCCAGATGAGCACGGACGGATCTGATAATCACCGGGTACCGGAGTATGATGTTGATGATGAGAATGGTGCCTGAGTTTCGGAGTAAAGATGAGATCTGAAGGCCCAGAAACTGATTAGGGCTTTCTGGCTTGAAACCCCCCCTTACGGCTGCACACGTGTCCCTGCAACGATCTATGCCATATACTGGATAACTTATGAATGAATGAAGAACAAGTGGTGGGCCTGTATGGCTTACCCTGAATAAGACTAGGACAGATGTTTCACTGCCGAAATCCCGTTAGCTGAAGACTCCGTCTCCAACGCCAACTGCTGTGCGGCACGCTGTGCTGCTATCCAAGAGCTCCCAAAATAATCATAATCAAAAGTGAAGTCTCATTTCGCTTTATCCTCTATTTATAACGTTCAACTACGCAAACCCTAATCTTTGACCTTATTAGGTCACTTTATCTTCTAATTTGCCGTTGACTTGCATGCATGCGGATGGAGACTTAAAGAGTGCATGCAGCATTAAATAATGCTTGGATGGCATGCATGAAGGTGGCCTTTGGCCCCGGTGGCCCTTCTTGACCTAATGACGATGCCCTAGATCTTCTATGGATGGCATCAGTCCTTAGCTAATTCCCTAGCTGTCAGTAACCGCTCGAACCCACAGGAATCACATAGGTTAGCGGTTTTGGGCCTCAAGGCCTAATTGGAAGAGGACATTACAGTCCTCCCCGCTTGAGATTGCTTGTCCTCAAGCAACTTCAAACTGGGATGCTGCAATACCTGTTCACCTTCCTAGGTGGCATCCTCTAGTGGTAGTTCCTTCCATTGAACCAAGTATTCTCTGATTATCCTGTTCCTGAGCTTCCTCTCTCTAGTCTGTATGATCCGTTCGGGAATCAGTATCAGCAGTCCTTCATCATCTAAAGGAGGCAATTCGGTGGATGGAGCAATGTGTTGCCCAAGGGTCTTCTTCAGATTAGATACATGGAACACATTGTGCATTTTGCTTTCCTGTGCAAGTTCTAGTTCATATGCCACCTCTCCCACTTTCCTGATTATTCTGTATGGTCCATAGAAGCGAGGTTTTAACTTCTCTGCTCCTTTCTTCTTAAGTGAGGACTGTCTGTAAGGCTGGAGCCTTAAGTATACTAAATCCCCTACCTCAAAGCTCCGCTCAATCCTATGTTTGTCGGCATACAACTTCTGTTGATTCTGGGCTGTTTGTAAATTCTCCTTCAATATTTTCAGAATGCCTGACTGTCCTGTATCCAATCCTTAGCCTTACGAGCCCTACTATCTCCAAATGCCAAATCTGCATAGTCCAAGGCCTCGTAACCATATAATGCCTTAAAAGGAGTCATCCTAATAGACATGTGATAGGTAGTATTGTAGCAATACTCCCCTAGGTGTAGCCATTTGATCCAAGTTCGCTACTGCCCTGCTACATAGTTCCTTAAATATCCTTCGATCCACTTGTTGACTATTTCTGTTTGCCCGTCACTCTGGGGATGATAACTCGTACTAGTAGCCAGTTCGGTCCACACCAATCTGAACAGTTCCTGCCAGAAGGCACCCGTGAATCTGCTATCCCGATCACTGACAATGGTCTTAGGTAACCCGTGTAACCTGAAGACCTCCCTGAAGAATAATTCAGCTACTTGAGCTGCCGAGTAGTCTGATGATATCGAGAAGAAATGTGCAAACTTGGTCAATCTGTCAACTACTACATATAAACAATCTCGCCCTTGGACCTTGGGCAAGCCTGAGATAAAGTCCATGGAGATGCTTTCCCACTTCTGTTCTGGAATCGGTAGTGGCTGGAGTAACCTTGCTGGATGGGTGTTCTCAATCTTGTTCTGCTGACAGATGCTACATTCCCGGACATGCTGCATAATTTACCCCTTGAGGCCCTTCCATGAGAACCTCTCTCTGATCTGCCTATAAGTTTTTAAAAAACCTTGATGCCCTGATAAAGGAGAATCGTGGGTTGCCTGAATGATCTTTTTCCTCAATGTGGATTCTAGAACGAGGTATATCCTGTTTTTGTAGTAGATGATGTCATCAACAATCCTGTACCTGTCATCCTAAATTTGCCCGTCCAATAATTCGCAAGCGAATTTATTTTTGGAGTATTCTACTAAGAGAAGTGCCCTCCAATCTGTGGATATACTACTAAGAGATAATGGGGCGGGACGCCTAGATAATGCATCAGCCACTACATTATTCTTACCTTTTACATACTCGATCTCGAAATCGTAGGCTTGTACTTTGCTGACCCATTTCTGCTGTCGCTCATTCAGTTCCTTCTGCTCCAGGAAATACTTGAGGCTGTTATGATCGGTTTTGATTTTGAACTTACTACCCACTAGGTACTGTCTGAATTTTGTGAGAGCATGCAGGATGGCTAGCATCTCTTTGTCATATATGGAGTAATGGCGCTCGTAGTTCTTCAGTTTACGACTCTCAAATGCAATAGGATGATGATTTTGCATCAACACTGCTCCTAACCCTTCCCCTGAGGCATCACATTCTACTACAAAGGGTTGTGAGAAGTCTGGTAATGCTAGAACTGGACAGGAACTCATAATAACCTTCATCTCCTCAAAAGTTTTCTGTGCTAAGTCTGTCCAAGTGAACGCCCCCTTCTTGGTGAGATCTGTGAGGTGTGTTGCAAATTGGGAGAATCCCTTAACGTATCGTCGGTAATAAGTGCACAGACCTAGGAACCCTCTCAATTCTGTAATTGTTTTTAGCGCAGGCCAATCTCTGATTGCTCGGATTTTCTCCATGTCAACTTGTACTCCTTCTGCATTGATTACGTGTCCCAAATACAGCATTTCCTTCATGCCAAACTAACACTTGGACATTTTCGCATACAACGAATGTTCTTTTAAAATACTCAATGCTTCGTCCAAGTGTTTCAGATGCTCTTCCCATGTTTTGCTGTAAATCAGGATGTCATCAAAGAATACGAGCAAAAAACTTACGTAGCTGTGCTCTGAAGGTGTGGTTCATGCATGACTGAAAAGTGGCCGGAGCATTGGTAAGTCCAAAGGGCATGACCAAAAACTCATAGTGACCATAGTTACAGCGAAAAGCTGTTTTGGAGATGTCCTGGTCCCTTACCCTGATCTGATGGTACCCCGAGCGAAGATCGATCTTGGAGAAGTATTGAGCTCCTCGAAGCTCATCCATGAGTTCATCAATCCTGGGAATGGGATACCTGTTCTTAATGGTCTTTTTGTTGAGTGCTCGATAATCGATGCACATTCGCAGTGTACCATCCTTCTTTTTGACCAGTACTACTGAGGATGCGAAGGGGCTAGAACTGGGCCGAATATATCCAAGCTCCAGTAATTCATTGATTGTTTTCTCAATCTCATCCTTGTATCTTTTGGGATGTCTGTAAGGAGTGGTGATGACTGCTTGTGTCCCCTCCTCTAGCTCGATGATGTGTTCAAAACCTCGGTCTGGTGGTTTGCATGATGGAAGGTCCCGAAAAACCTTTTCATGTTTCTGTAGCAAGGCTTGAAAGTCACTTGGGTGTTGTGCGCTGGTCTCTGGGGGTTTCCTGAAGGTGACCAAACATTTTGCAGCCCATTCTATATCATCCTGTCGGAGTACTACCTCCATTCTCTGTGACGAGACCGGTTTTGGGGGATAAGTGTTCATGCCCCTCAAAACTACCCATTTGCCGTCTGGCCCCTGGAACTCCATTTCCATTGCCCTGTAGTCTATAGTGTATTTCCCTATAGAATAAAGCCACTGAACACCCAATACCACATGAGTATCCGCTACATCCACTACATAAAAAGAGTCTGTCATCTGATAGTTACCTAAGGCGACATTCAATTTTGGGATCCAGTAGTTGCACTCCATGCTGGAGTTCCCGGCTACTGCTACGGTGAATCCTTCGAACTTCTCCGTCTGAATACCTCTCTTGGCTACCCAAGCGGAGTCAATGAAATTGTGGGTGGCTCCCCCATCAATCAATACTCCTACTCTGTGACCCTGTACTACTCCCCTGACCCTGAGAGTATGGAATCTTGGTACTCCAGATAATGTAGCAATGACTCCCTCTGGTGTATCACCCTGGTGTGATTCCTCTTCTGTGGCCTCCTGCTCATAATCGTCCTCATCATTGTCTGAATATACCTCAATGTAGTGAGCCTTCGCCTTCCCTGCACACCTGTGTCCTGGTACCCATGATTCCTGACAGGTGAAGCATAGCTTCTTCCTTCTCAAGTCTTTCCTAGTGTCCTCGTCTAACCAAGTTTTCTTGGGCACATCCTGCTAGAAGGTTTCCTGTCCTTGTCCCTAACAGGAAAATTGGTTTTCAGTGGGAATTTGTTTTTGGGGACTGAATCCTGAAGATCTCTTGCTCTGCTAATGGCATCCTGCAGAGTGAGGGGTTTGTAGGCTTTCACCCATCCCCGTAGTGGCTCTGTGAGGGCCTCAATGAATAACATAGTCAATCTGCTCTCTGACACATCTATTACCATAACGGCTAGCCTCTGAAATTCTGAAATGAAAGCTTCTGCACTACCGGCCTGTTTGAGTTGAGCCAACTCCCTGAAATGTATCTCTGGATCTTTCCTGTCAAACCTCTCTATGAGCTTCTGAGTGAACTCACCGTAGGAATGTATGGTGTTGTGACCCAATGTCACCAATCCGTGGTACCACCACTCGTGAGCTTCTCCGTCTAGGTGAAGTGTAGCCAATTTAATGGCGTCAGTCTTTGTCATGGGGTTGAGTTGGAAATAAGTATCCAACTTTTGAACCCATATCCTAGCTGATCCCCCGCGAGTCCTATCAAAGTTTGGGATGGTCAACCTGCCCAAGGTCTTCTGCAACTCATAGTTGTGATTGAAACCCTTGTTGAAATTCCTGGGCTTGTTCCTACTCTTCATGTTGTAGAAATCTGAAAAAGACATGGCAGCATGAAACTCATCCCCTAAGTCTCTATACTCCTGTAGATAAGCCCCAAAAGGCTCGCTAGGTTCTACCTGCATGACTGGGCCCCCTACTATATCCGCCAAGAAGTGAGGCATGGTAGGCCTAATAGGAGGTCTGCTATATATGTGCGGAGTATTCTGAATGTTAGTGTACGCTACCTTTCCATTGTTGCTTGTAGATCCCCGATCTACCGGTGAGGGAGGTGTACTATTGATGCCTGTTTCTGGTTTCGCTGATAATCTATTGATTACATTGAGTACATCTTTTTGTCCTTTGGCTAAGTCTTGCAATGCAAAGACCAAGCTGCAAAACTCCATCTGATCCTCTTCTTCTCTCGTTCCTTTTCCTCTATCTAAATGTATACCTGTTTGTTCCATGTCTGAATTGGTATCTTCTAGTTGAATATCTTCAAATTCTTCTGTGTATCTACTCTTCCTCCTCCTATAGGTTACAAAAGGATCTCCTTCTGTATTCATCTACTTTTCATTTCTTAAGCCCACAGCTGGCCAAGAAAATAGCTCTAATACCACTGAAATATCCCTAATCCTGATATTTTCTATCTCTAAGCAAATATGCTAATACAACTGGGCATGCAAACTGCCATGCAAAAATCCCTATTTTATAGGAAAAATTAGGGTTAGGGTTTGTGAGATAGAATGAACACTTACCACTGATAAGCCGGCTAGACTGCTTCGAAGAAAGTAAGCAAGCACCGAGAACTGGATCGGAGATGGGCAAATCTCTTCTGCTTCCGGTGAACCCCCAGCAGCAAGAACCCCAGTCAGAAAAGGGTGACGCTTTCAGTGAAGGAGGTATCCGATGAAGCTGCAGATTTGCAGGACTGATAGCCTTCTCATGCCGAAGAGAATGCCTGGTACATGCGGGATTTCTGAGACCTCTAAGCAGGATAGTGACTTGCTTCATAGAGACAGCTACTCACGCCCATGGGATCTCGAAACTGCTGATAACTGCTCTAGATGAGCACGGACGGATCTGATAATCACCGGGTACCGAAGTATGATGCTGATGATGAGAATGGTGCCTGAGTTTCGGAGTAAAGCTGAGGTTTGAAGGCCCAGAAACTGATTAGGGATTTCTGGCTGAAAACCCCCCCTTACGGCTGCACACGTATCCCTGCAACGATCTATGCCATATACTGGATAACTTATGAATGAATGAAGAACAAGTGGTGGGCCTGTATGGCTTACCCTAAATAAGACTAGGACAGATGTTTCACTACGGAAATCCCGTTAGCTGAAGACTCCGTCTCCAACCCCAACTGTTGTGCAACACGCTATGCTACTATCCAAGAGCTCCCAAAATAATCATAATCAAAAGTGAAGTCTCCTTTCCCTTTATCCTCTATTTATAACGTTCAACTGCGCAAACCCTAATCTTTGACCTAATTAGGTCACTTTATCTTCTAATTTGCCGTTGACTTGCATGCATGCGGATGGAGACTTAAAGAATGCATGCAGCATTAAATAATGCTTGGATGGCATGCACGAAGGTGGCCTTTGGCCCCGGTGGCCCTTCTTGACCTAATGATGATGCCCTAGATCTTCTATGGACGGCATCAGTCCTTAGCTGATTCCCTCGCTGTCAGTAACCACTCGAACCCACAAGAATCACATAGGTTAGCGGTTTTGGGCCTCAAGGCCCAATTGGAAGAGGACATTACAGCATGCTAAATATAATATGAGACATAAAAGTCGATACTGAAAGTTTGAATATGGTTGTCCAATAGTACTCAAAACTGGGAAATCAATGGTCCAATACATATAATGATATATGATATTACAAAATGACATCACAAAACTAGTAGCTAACTATCTATCTCTGAAATATAAATCAATGCCCTCTTCCCCTTTTACGGGAAAACATAATGGGTAGTTTGCCAGGCCTGCCCCTGACAGTAGAAGGTCCTGGCCCTGTACTACCAAGTGCCAATGAGGGACTAGGTGCCAATGAGGGACTCTGTGCCAATAAGGGAGTAGATGCATCGACCACTGTAGAAGGTGGTGTTGATGAAGCCACATCACCCTCCATGAAGTCCTCTGGGTCAAAGCGGTCCGCTTCCTCCTCCTGTTCCTCCTCTTGCTCCTCCTCATCCTCCTGCCCCTGCTGTTGCTCCTCATCTAACCATGCAGGTGCCTCCTCCATGATAGGTAACTCAGCCTCCACCCTCCACTTGGAGAATATATCAATATTGTCCAAGCAAATGGCATCCACATCGGGTGATTTCTCCACCTGCTTCATACACAATCGAAGATTGTAGTGAACATACACCAAGTCATTCAAGCGTGGGAAATCCAACCTGTAAGAGGGTGATAAAAAGATTTAATGAGTCTTGACTCTGGAGTCTTGATGCCAGAGGAAACCAATATGAAACAGAATCTTAAATTACAATGAATTTAATTGCTTTGATAAAGTTCTTAGTACTTACCTGGCGCGTTTCTTTGAGTGTATTTTATCAAAGACACTGCAATTACGCTCACATCCAAAAGAGCTACAGGTTTGGCTGAGGACTTGGATGGCAATTTTTTTTAAATTTGGTGCCCTTGCACCATATGTCCTCCACCAAACACCTACAATAAACAAGAAAGAAAGAGGATCGGATTAAATAATTCAAATTTCAAATAAAATGATAAATCATAAAACACAATTAAAATTTAAGAATTTGAAGTTCAAAATACAAATAAATTCTAATTTGCAATCACTTACTTGGAGTCAAATTGTTCCTTGCACGGACAACATCGACGTAGCCAAATAGTCTAGTAGCCTCTCGATGCATCTCCATCTCACGAGTAATACTCTCCCGAGTCTCAAAATTAGGTACCATCCTATTCATCAATTCGATAAGCCCTTCCAAAACCTCTTCATCAAAATCAAACTTACACTTTTATGAAAAGGTAGGGTTGAGGAAAAGTGTAGCTGCATGAATAGGTTGATGGAGCATCCCAGTCCATCGTGTATCAATCAACTCCCATAGCATCATGTGTCTATTGTATCTAGGGGTACCCTTCCCGACATAATAAGACCGAATAGACTCTTTGGCCTTATCCATGGCCTCGTACAAATAGCCCATAGCGGGCTTGTCACTGTCAACTAATCTCAAAACCTTTACCAAAGGTTCACTGATTGAGCACACTTTCTCCACTCCTTCCCAAAAGGAGTCGGTGTAAACCAATCTAACGATGGCTTTTCCATCCTCTCTCCTACTATATGTGCAATCTCGCCACTCATCACAAACAAACATTTGCTTCAGCTCAAACTGAACTCAAAGCAAAGACTGAAGAGAAATGAAGTTGGTGGCAAATCGTGTGATTCCAGGGCACAACAATTCCCTATTTCTCGTGCATCTCCTCATGAGGATAAGAACCCAAGCATGGTTATATATGAATTTGGTGATACTCCTAGCCTGATCAACAACCCCCTTGATGAAAGGAATTTTCCCCATATCCTCCAGCATCAAATCAATACAATGTGCAGTGCATGGACTCCAAAATAGTGAGGGGTGCCTCTCCATAAGCAATCTACCAGCAGCCACATAATTGGCTGCATTATCTGTTATGATCTGCACCACATTGTCCACACCAATCTCCTGAAGGACCCCATCCAACAACTCACACAACAATGCTGCTTCTTTTACCTGTGCCGATGCATCAACGGATTTGATAAACATGGTACCTTTAGGGCACTGTACCAAGAAATTGAGAAGAGTCCTACCCTTCACATCTGACCAACCATCAGACATCAATGTGCATCCAGAAATATCCCATGACTGTTTGAATTCCTCCAATCTAGTATTGATGTCTTTCTTCTCTGCTTGAAGAATTGGGCCTTGAATCTCCTCATATGTAGGGAACTTGTACCCTAGGCCAACAATAGCAATGGCATCACACATAGGCTGAAAAACCGGATTGTTTCTTGTTATTGTAAGAGGCAAGTCACTCCAAAAAAACATCCTCCCCATAATCCTATCTGCTTCTTCCTTCTCCCTTTTTTTAACCATGGACTTGATGCTATTCCGTGGAACAAAGAAAGATAAGGCAGCAACCCTCATGGAAGCTAAACCCATGCCCGTGGAGCCCCCAACACTACCCTCAGTGAGATCGGGATGATCATAATCATATCCCCTGAAGTCCTAGCCACTCCACCTGCAGCAAGTTCAGCTCTATTTGCAGCTGACTCTTCCCTTTTTCTATCTTTCGAGTGAATTGCATCATGGGCCATTCTCATAATCTCGGGGGTAACTGCAGTACAAAGCCCCACATCATGGCCAGGGAGTTTTACCAAATGATACTTCAACCTGCTAATGCCTCCTCTCATATGTTGTCCACACAATTTGCAATTCAATCGTTGTCGGTTTGTTCCATCTTCAGGGTTAGCATATTGCCAAAATGGGTCCAATGCCTTTGGCATTTTGTCAAACCTGTGGCTGCAAAAAAAAACAAAAAAAAAGACATTATGAATTTATAATTAAAATTTAAAAATTTAAACCCAAATAAAGACATTATATAAAATTTAAAAAATTTATAAATTTATAAATAAAGACATTAAAAATTTATAAATGTTATTTATAAATTTAAAAATTTATTAAATAAAGACATTAAAATTTAAAAATATACTATATAGTATATACTATAATATATATAGCAATATACAGTATATATATACTATATAGTATATATAACATATATAGTATATAGTATATAGTATATAGTATATATATCATATAGTAATATACTATGCATTGTAATACCGTATAGTATACGGTATATAGTAGATACTGTATACAGTATACAGTAGATACTGTATACTGTATACAGTATCTACTATATACCGTATACTATACGGTATTACAGTGTATAGTAGTATACTATATAGCATATTACTATATAATATATATAGTATATACTATATACTATATACTATATGTACTATATAGTATATTGAAACAATGAAATGCGAGTCTGGACAGTGGTCGGGGCCGAGCTCTGTCGGATGTCCTGATATACTATATAGTATATCAGTGGAGGGCTCTGTCCCGGTTTTAAAAATATATATATAAACTTCAAATAAAAATGAAATTTCAAACATTAAACTCACCTGAACCCTCGCCGCCTGCTCCTTACCCTGTGCTCCCTACGCTGCCAATGAAAACGCCGGAAACTATAAACCCTCTCGCCTGGTCCTCAAGCTAACAACCGACGCGAATGATAAAAGTTAAAACTGTAAACGTTGTCGGAATGAGTTTGAACCCTTTCTCTAAAGACTTAGTCAACTCACCGATTTTTTGTATCGTGGCGCGATTTTTTCCATAAAATCGCCGATTTTTTCACAACCTCGCGATGTCCGATTTTTATGAAATCGCGATATTTTCAACGAAAAAAATCGTCGACCCGAAAATCTCGCGATTTTTCGGGACATCGACGATTTTTCGGCGATGTTTTCTACTATGATTTTCACAAGTAAAACAGATGGAGGCACCACAAGCCGGCCACTCTCCGGGTGTGTGCCCAACCTGGCTAAAACACACTTTTACAAAGACGGAAAAACGCACAAGGCAACCTCCTCAAGAGCGTCTACCTTGGCTGCAAAAACGACTGTCGCAACCCTCTCTTGTTGCTACTGCCAAAAATGCCTTAGCTCTGAAAACAAGTCTGTGAAGAAGCTAGCCACCTACCTTAGCTCTCTTCAGAATCTGTCAAGCTACCTGCAGAACCCCTGCGTGAATGCCCCAGAAAACAGACATGCGCTTTAGCCAAGCACACTGTCTACATGAATTGCGCCCTTTGCTCAGTGAGCTCACTTGTTGCCACCACTTGGATTAGCTACCTTCTTACCTTAGCGTCTTGTGCTTTTATATGGACGCTTGGGTGGAGGTGAGCGCTCACGCCATCCACCAAGTCCACTTCTGCACGCTAAGTCTTTTGGGTCCACTTAACCGTGTGCAACCGGGTCCACATGCCAACGTGGCTCATGGTCCACTTAAGAAGCGAACCCATCCACTTTGTCGTTCATCGCTAACTTCCTTGCCACTGCGTGCTCATCGTCCAAACGTCCGTCGCCCGCGCGTCTTCTTAGGAGCACTCACCTATCAGCGCGCTCTTGTCATCCATGCGCACAAGGGTCGCGTGCCCATGAGCACTCAACTTCGTCGTTGTTGGGGCGCTCTCTATCCAAACGCCCAACTATTGCCATAGGAGCGCTCATCACCAAACGCTCGTTTCTTTAGCGCTGAACCCTAAGCGCTTTTTTTACTATCGTTTCCAAAGGCACCCATGCTAACGCATGTGGGCGCTTGCCTTTGGAGCACGCCACACTCTCGGCGCTCTTGTTGGTGGTGAGTGTGGGCGCTTGCCCCTTGGCCAAGTGAGACCGCAACCTTTTGCCGAACCGTCACGGCACCTTTCCCAAGCGCGCTAACCTTTGGAGAGCGTTGGAACACGCGGCTGTGACAGCCCACCCTTTGGAGGGTTTTTTTCTAGGCCACTTTTGATAGGATGTTTTTGTAGGGACATTCTAACGTGAAGAGAAGTTATTTTTGGCAGAGCACCCAAAATTGTGCTATCTCAATGCTATTAGATGAAAAGTGGCCAGGAGATTTCCAAAAACTGGTTCTAATAGAAAATCCAATAAGTATTGAGGAAGTTGGAGAATCCAAAACTAACATTTAAAGTCTCACACCATATTTTTGTTGCCTGTAAATTTTGGAGTCTATTCATGGAGAGCATTCACCTTTTTGAGGAAGCACTCCACCTTTTGGACCATTTCATGTTGAGTGTTTGCCTTGTAGAGCTTTTGGAGGCTAGGGCATTGCTTCTACTTGTTGACTTCCATCATGTCTTGGAGTTGTGCTCTAGTCTCTTGGGCATTATGTATCTTGGGCATTGTACATGTGCCATTGACCACCTCATATTTTGGATATTGTTAGAATTTGTTAGGATTTTGGTGGACGTTATTCATTGTTTGCTCTAACCTAGGCTAGATCTAGGATTTTATTGCTATTTTATTGTAAAAGAAGTTGAGAACCTCTTCCTCATTTCTACTCGTGGATGGATTTTGAGAGCTCTCTCTTTTTTGGAGCCTAATAGAAATATCTTTCAAGGTGCATCTCAAAGTGTAAGGATTTCTTCTCCATTAAGAGTGTGGCATCCTCGTTCTTATTTCTAATGTTGCTTATGGACTGTAGAATAACCTAAAACTTGTTAATTAGGGCCATAGACAGGAAAAATATACCTCATTGGAAGGGTTTTATGTGAAAATTGTATTCCTCTATCTCATTTTGATGTTTTATGCATGAGTATATTATATTGTTCTGATCAGCTTTCTAGAGTAAGAGATTGAAATACTTCATTGTATGAGATACACCCTTTTTGACATCACCATTAGAACATCCCGACTGATTTCTACATTCATTTTTCAACATGAAAGGGTTTATTTGCGGCATGTGCATGCAATCTTAAATTCCCTAAACTTTCATGAACTAACCCCTTTGTTGGACTAGCTTCCCTTGACTCCGTTTTCCCTACAGGATTAGCACTAGTGTCCATGGTCCTTCCATCACCCGTTTATCATATGCTACAAAAAGACCTAATGTTTTGCTAAAGCTAACTCTTAAAATCACCTTGTGTCTTTATTGCCATAACCTAGCAATCCTATCTTAGGGAAGCCCCCCTTGAGTTGGAGAAAAAACAACCTAAAGTGTAGATAGGGAGTCATTGAGGTGACAATGGACAACCCCTCTAGGTTATAGTTGGACTAGTTTTGTACTTAGGGGCTTGAATCATACATGTTAGTTCAAATTGTAACATTTTTGGAGTCGTTGCCAAGGATCAAGCTCTTTTCTCAAAAAATTTAAAGATTGTGCTTCATGACATTTTGTGGAAGGTTATTATTGCATATTTCTCTTCTTACATGGTGACTCCATAAAGGGACGAAGCCCTTGTTCCTTGCATATTTTTGAAGACTTGTTGTTCGTAAGGTGAAGCAAGCAACATTTTGAAGGCTTTGAATATTCACCTTATATGCTTGAACTTGAACATTTGGTGAAAAAGTATGGCTTTGTGCAAAGAAGGAAAAATTGAAGAATGGCTTAGACCTTTGATCTTCATATGTTCTTGGTTATCCACATCCTTTTCAAGGTGCAATATTGTCGGGTCATTCTTCCAAAATTTCGTGAGTGATCCAAGAGGATCTCCATAGTTGAAAAATGCAGAAGATTCCCATTAGCTTCAAAAGTATTCAATTGACGAAGAGACCACAGAAAGATTCCTGATGCAATTTAAAGGGGGTCAAAAGGACTTCGTATGTGCAAGAAATTACAGGTTGAAATTTCAGACAAAACGGAGGTTTTTTCAACAAAAGTTTATAAACCATTAAAAACACCAAAGAAAAGCTCATGGAAGTTTTGTTAAAAGGTAAAATGGTTGATTATAAATGATTAATATTTTAATGAGTATGTGTTCCTCATGTATTTTTCATTTAATTTGTAAAAAGGAAATTGGAATAAAGTGTGAGAATCCACCTCACCTCTAGTTTCCTAGTCTTATGGAAAGTCTCATGGAGATTTGAGATCTTTATGGAGAAAGATGAGACCTTTCTCCCACCTATCCATTAAGGTGTCTCTTTATCCTAATTTAGGGGATCTAAAGAGAGATTTCTCCTTAATTGGTGTGATGAGTAATCATCCATGAAAAGGCTATAAAATCCTCTCATTTGGAGAAGGAACGCAAGCCTTTTGGAGAGAGCTTGGTATAAGCTTTTCTTTTTTTTGGAGAGATTGAGCAAGAAGGCCTTGCTTTTGCCATTTCATGTGAGAGCCTTAGGAGAAGGCTACCCAGAGAGGGAGATTATGCCATGTGAAATGAGAATTCTGTCCATACCATTTTGAAGGAGAATCAATAAAGTGGCTCAAAGTTTTGATGAACCCAGAGACGTAGCTAGGGGGTCTGGCAAACTCTGTTACCATTTGGTTTGTCATGTACGTGTGTGGGAATTTTTGTATTTCCTTCTAATTAAGCTGTGCTCATATACATAAAGTTCGACACAGTGCTTTTAATATTTATATACATATATGCAAATGATTGTTAGCAAAGATCCTTATTGAAAGATTTTATGTGAGTAAATACTCTGGGTTTACAGATCAAGTGGTATCAAAGAAAATCTAACTAGTTTTGCATATTGTGAGTATAATAATGGGCAAAGCGAAGAAGCAAGCATGGCTATGTGAGCTTGAAGAAATTAATCACTGTATCCAAGCGGAAAATGTTGAGCTTAGAAGATTGTTAGCAACTTCCGAAAATGAGAAGCAAACGCTAAAAGTATTGTTGCATGAGCTGAGAGGAGAACAAGTTGGAGAAAGCTCTTCTTTTAAGAATCCTCCTAGGAAGAAAATGAAGAAATTTGCTCATTCTATCCACATCTAGAGGATGATCTTCTAGATGTCTCATCTGCAATAAGTCGATCAAGCAGAATGAGGATACCCCGAAAATCAAGAGGAACCATATGTGCATGTTTGTTCCTCAGTCAAAGGAAGATGAGGTAAGTAGTAATCATTCAAGTTAAAATTCTTCATTTGACAATGTTGGTTTAGGATCTTTCGAGAAACATACTCGAGGGATTAAATCGAGACTATTGTTGAAAATGGGTTACGAAGGAAAAGTTCATGTGCATGTAGTCCTAGTTTCCCTAACCTTTCATGAGATAAACCCTTTGTTGGACTATCTTCCCTTGATTCCATTTTCCCTGGGGATTGGTACTAGTCTTCATGAGCCTTCCATAACCCCTTTATCATATACTATAAAAAGACCTAACGTTATACTACAAAACCAGTGTATTTTGGATTTTTTACCTCCATCCTAGGCTAGATCTAGGATCTTATTACTTGTTTATTGTCGTGAAGAGAAGGATTGAAACTTATGTAAGGGTTTATCCTCATTAGTATGGTTGGATGTTTGGAGCTCTTTCTCTCTCATGAGCTTAATTGATACATCTTTTCTTGGAGCAAATCTTGTTATAAGGGTTCCCTTCTTGCTCATTTGCGGCACTTTGATCTTGCTTGGAGCTTCATGGTTGTAATTTGTATTGGGTTTTACGTTGTCATTTCTATGCTTTTGCTTGGTACATTAAAAGTGTATTATTACCTCATTGTTTTAAGTTAAACCTCATTTCATCCTTTCTTTGCATGTAAGTCATTTGTTGTATATTTACCTTGATTTGGATTGTGCAACCTTATGACTTTATTTATAGAATGCAACCCCAAGAGCTTGAAAGGAAGGATTTAGGTTAGCTCATCCAATTCTACCCTCTCAATGATATATTAAGCAAGGCCCTCTTATTGGTGATTCTTTGACTCCATTAGTCCTTGATTGTATTGGCACTAGCCCTTGGAGTGATCTCTTTCGTCCTCCTATCACCTCTTTTATTTCCTATACTACAAAACACCAACATTTTGCGAGAGCTAGAGCACTGTTAGATCGTTATGTCTTTTGTCGATGTCCACCTTGCTTTTGTTGATTTTTTCATCTAATTGGTCCAATTTGGCATTTATATCTCCCATATTGGCAATGATTGGGATTTTCTCCGCAGTGAACCTTGATTTGTTTTTATTGGCTGTTTGAAGCCATCTCGCCACAATTTTTTTTTTAATAATAAAATAATTTTTTTATTAAAAGTTATAATTATATATATATATAACTTTTTTTAATTAATAATAATATTAATTATTATTTTGGCCTCATTGAGTGTTGAGGTCGAGGCAAGGTTGGCGATGGTGACAGCGAGGAGGAATGGAGTGAGCGGGAGTGGGAGAGGAGGACGCGGGGACGCAGTAAGTGGAGGGGAGGGAATGAGTAGGGAGTGGGCGTGAAGGCGAGGGAGAGTGTGGGCATGCAACACTTGCAGCGACGTGGAGTGTGTCATGAGCGTAGCGCGCAGGAGGATGAGCCACAAAGTAGGAGGGAGTATGTACATGAGGGAGCAATGCAGAGAGGGAAATGGACGATCAACTCAGATTGGAGGCTGAGGTGGACCACACGGCCGTGAAAAGGGAGTGCGCGGATGAAGGAATCACAGTGGTGGTGAAGACCTCGACGCGATGGAATGATGACGTACAACGACGGATCAGAGTTTGGACGTGGGTGGATGGATGGCATACGACGGCGGAGACAACAGCGAGGGAGGAGGATGTTTGACAACGGCGGCTGGTGTAGCGAGCATCGTGCCCGGTTCTAATACCAGTGAAGTGAGAAAGAACTCGAGATAAAAATGAATGTATTTATTTAAATTTTTCGGATATGTCCATTTACAATAAGAATCCCGCATATATATGTTTTTATGGGATAGGGATATGACCTTTCATGAAGTCATGTTGTTTCATGACTAATTACAATTATTTATACGATTAGTATAAATTTTTATTAATTTTTTTCTCTAATTATTTATATATATAACAGAGCTAGTCATCACATCACCTTGTACTTCATTGCTTATAGCACTAGTAATCTTATCTTAAGGAAAACCCCCTTGAGTTGGAGAAGAGCCAACCAAAAGTGAGAAGATGGTGGTATGGTGACATTGCCTTCCCTATTGAGTTCACTTTGCGCTAGCATTGCTCCATTTGGTCACACATGCTAATTTGGAAGGTAACACAATCAACAATTTCTCTCTATGCAACCCTTATTTAGCATTAAGGGGATGTGAATTTTGTGATGTGGTGTCTTCTCTATATGGCCCCTTGTTCATCTTAGGGGGGGGATGTTAAAATAGGAGTGTAATATTCATTTTCAGCTACAACCAACATTGGATTGAATTGGTTATTTATACACCCACTCTCATGTGTATTCGGCTGAGACCAACCTTATATTGAGTTGGGCATCTATATACCCACTCTCATTTGTATTCATCGCTTTTCTTCATGGACCCCTGTTCAACTTAATGGGGTTTTTCAAAAATGGTGGAAGCTTCACTTTGGCCCACAACCAACCTTATGGTGTACCCATTATTATATTTTTAGGTTTAGCTAAGGCCAACATTGTACACATAGGCTCATAAACCCTCTTGGGAAAACCACCCTACTTGTTCAACCGTGTATATATACCCAACACTTGTTTGTAATTCACATCATGTGATATTTTTGCATTCTTAATAATGTGATTGGCCTAAGGGCACTGTTCTCGCATATACATTTTCAGCCAGGCTTCCATGATGCAGCATGCAGACTTGTCTCTTTTTATTTTCTGGGCTACTTTTACATGGGGCATCGGCATGGATCTCTACAGCTTCATTCCACTTCAGAGCCATGTTCTTGATATTTTCCTTTCCAGGACTGAGATTCAGGAGTCCATTGAGATGATTTCGATGATGATCTAGTTCATTAGAACATAGCAACAGATCAGAAGTTGGTACACACAGTCACAAAGGGGCTTATCAATTGGAGATAGGTATACATGGTGAGATCAAGTATATTTCCTTGGTTTAGTTTTGCTTTGTGATGTATCTCAGATACCTGTGCTTGTCATGTTAGGATGATTGTGGTGACCTATGCTTATATATTCTATATTGCTCTAACCTATGTTATGATTGATCAAGGAATCCAATGTGAAGACTGTTACCCATGCCATGCTCAAATAAAATGTAACCCTTAGTGCTAGGTTGGCTCCATAACATTTGTACCCGTCCATCCAGTTCATCCATTTTTGTTTCTACCCCATGACTAAGACTAATAGAAACTGGTGAGATTGAAGACCCTTTCCCCATTCAAACCACTATGCATGATAGACTCCATGGTGCTATGTGTCTCGGGCTATGAAGTTTGTGTCCTGGCCAAAGTGGTTGTGTTCACAGGGTTGTTCTCCTTAAGTCCTCAAAACAAGTGCTCCACCATAACAGTGTTGCTAAACACTAAAGCATCTGAACGCATAAAAGCTATATCTAAAGGATGCAAAAGTATGAAATAATGAAAAAAAGGTAGTCAGTGGCCAACAGGTTGAGCACTCATTCCTTGTATAGTGTAAGGCTCAATTTGCCCTCCACGGGGGCTCCAAAGAGCAGCAAACCCTTCGGGGCTATGGACTGCTCGCTAGCAGCGGGTCTAAGCCTTAGTAATTTACTGGAAGCCCAGAAGGCTTTCTAGGGCACCTGCTCTTGTAGGTTGGCTACCATCTTATGAACTGTGAAAAAATATTGAAGAATTCAATGGTCAAAGGATGAGCACTCACTCTTTGTATAGTGTTCGGCTCAATGGTCCCCATAGGGCCACAGGGTGAGACTAGTCTAGAAAGACTGGGTCCTTGTCAGTACTGGAGCCCAGAAGGCTTCCAGGGCACCAGCCTTTGAAGGTTGGCCTATATTTGCAAAAAGGTTGCAAAGAGAAACTCGCTAGAGTATGAGGGAAGCATACCCAAATACTTCACCCATCTGTGAGGCACCTCCATCCCCTATTGCTATATGTCATGCATATGTCACCTTGGTAGAGTTTATTAGTTATCAGTCGGATAGATCATTGAGTCAAAGTCAGTCAAAGTCATTTCCCCTTTGCGTTAGCTTGGTTCTTCCATCATCACCCATCTATAGCACATTGATTACACTTTGTAAGTATGGCATGAGCAAGCAGATTTTCAAAAGACTCTAAGATCTTTCAGAAGCAAAGGTATATTTTATTATTATTATTGTTGGTCAACATGATTATGAATAACTGACTCAAGTTGGGTTTTGATATACACCATTGGAGCATGTCTTACCTTGGAATGTGGCAAGATCATACTAGTACGGTATCTCACCTTGATTTTGGGTACTTTGACCTGGTCAACCTAGTTGACCAAGTCAAACACGGTTCCAAGGAAGTGACTCAAAAATACATGGTCTATATTTGTTCTAGACATGCCCAGGACTAATGTTGTATTCTCAGTTTTGAGAGTTTGGCCCCGATTCTCCAGAAAAGTGATTATTATCACTTAATTATTGGCCAGATGATCATTTTTTATTTCAGAGAGCAGTATAATTGGTTCTCCTAGAGCAGAGCAGTATTCAGGGGGGTATGAGTAGTCACTTATACCATTCTTTTATGTCTCCAGATCATCCAAAGTAGTCAATTATCCCCGGTTTGCATCCTAGAGAGAGTTATGATGGATTTATCAATTTCCAGAGATTGTACCAGCAAAAAAATGAACTAGAAAATCACTGAAAAAGTCGATTTGGCCTCTTGGGTCAAGGAAATGGTTTGGATTTTGGCAGATGATGTTTCTCAGCGTCCCGGACAGTCCTCCAGTAGTTTTCAGTCAGTAGATGTTTGGATTATTTTACTATGGCTCAGCCAGTGAGGAAAGCTACCCAAGGGGTGCCCCCTCTAATTGGCTATTGATGTATTTCATTGTTATATCTTATGTTATGTTGTGACATTTCACTCTAGGGAGGCGTCCTTGAGTAAAGTGTGCCCCCTCTTTGACTTAGTCACTTGATCCATGTATTGATTGATGTATTGATGATCTCCACTGTTGATGATGTTTTAATCTCAACCGTTGGATGATAGAGTGAGTTAGGGTTTATGTCTCTCTCAAACTATTTAAGAGAGGTGACCCCCCCATTGTAATTCATGAACTTTGGCACCAAAATATCAATAAATAGATTTTTTCCTGAAATTACATTTCTGTGTATCTTGTGGATGTTTTGATCTGATGACTGGAATTGCTATTCTTCCATACTGAGCTTCATTTGGGATAGATCTTGTATTTTTCTTAACCCATATTCATCTGCAGGAAAAGGAGGCACGCTAGGAGAGAGAATGCGTTTTTGTGGGGCAACTCATCTTTGTCTCGGCTTTGGGGTGTTTGGTTTAGGGAGTATCTTCTTCTTAATGATTTTTTATTCCCTTTTCCTTTCCGTATTTTGCAGATCTCGTTCGTTTTTCTGATCGGTTGATTTTCTCTGATCTGGTAGGTTAAAGGGGGCGCAAGGGCGACTGACTGTGGCATAACATCAAGATCTTACTTGGGGAAGTTCATTTTGACTGGAGATTCGCATTCTTCATCATTTCTCAATCCATCTACAATTTCTAGGTACGTCTCTCGAGTAAGTTTCTCTTCTTTCATTTTTTGTATATGCATTACTCATCATTCCATAATATTAAAACCCTCGTTTCGTAGATCCATAAGTTCTAACTTGCGACGAGCTATAAAATTAAAAACCCACTTTTGATTTAACATAAAACCCCTAGATTTAAATTTTTTGTTTAGTCAGACTCCATTTGCCCATTCAAAGCACTGGCCGACTACTAGGGGAAAATGCCCCCTTTGGGGAAAGTGGTCTTTTTCACAAACTACAAACTAGGTATTGTTGGTTTCATTTCTATTTTCCTAATCTTGCACCCAACAACCAATCCGAGTGTCCAATTGTACTTAATTTCACCATTTTTCCCTGGATCCCAATTTTCCTGCATAAACCCTAGGGAAAAATTGGGGCTTTTCACTTGGATGCTCTGAATCTCTCGATTTTCATTTTAAACTCTACTTAATCATTTACCTAAGAGATCGAACCAAGTTTCCCTCACCTATATGTTCAGTATCCTCAATTTATAGGGTTTCTTGGTCATAGGGACGCCACCTAGGCTTAGTGTTTCATTGAGTCCAAAGTGTCAGTATCCTTGACTGGTGTGACATCCAAGTTCTTTCAGAAGTCCTGGATATCGTAGGTCACAACTTTAGTTTCCTTTCCTCTGTCGTCCTGAATAGGATCATCTCATGGGGCATCTATAAGATTCATGATAACAGACACCCTCGAGTGTTGCACTCTCTTTTGTTTATGGGCTTCTCTCTCTTTCTAGCATGATTGTACTTGTGTTATTTCTCTCTCTAGGGTTGCATCCCTCTTGACTGAATTCTCTTCAAGACTTGTGCTACCCTAGGACTGTTTTATTTTTCTCTTTATTGCAAAATTTGGGTTAGTGTTGACTATGTTTGATTCTTGCACTATCTGTTGTGAATCACAATAGAGATTATCATCTTCTAGGCAATGAACTTCAAGTACACCAACCTCTAAAGAGCACAAGTACAAGACTTCTGTCCCTAGCCCCATATCTTCTTGTAATATCGTTCGACATAACATCGGGAGTGGTAACATTGTTAGAATTTGACAACTGCAAAAGCAAGATCACTAGAAGAAAGACAAAGCACAAAAACATTGTGTGGATCTCGTTTAACCACGATGATCACAAAGATCATCTCCCAACCATAGAAAAATCAATGTCACCCCCGAGCTCGCCCTTCCAAGAGAGAAGAATCGTTCAGAGATAGATGTACATCCAAATCATAGTAGCATAAACCCAAGAAAGTAAGAGAGAAACTTCTCCAAGATTGGAGAACCCAAAATCAGTCTCATCTAGCAGTATCGAACCTGTTTCCTCACTTATGCGAACTTGCTTGAGTTGCTTGATGTCCAAATGGAGTGAGGTGCCTTCTATTTATACATTAAGTCATTGGAAATTCATTTTTCCTTTGGGGCCGACTTGTATTAAATTACAATAAAATACATTTTATTTTATTTTCTTCTTGAGTCGACTTGTGTTCTTTTGCAAGGTCGATTTGAAAATGATCCTCACGCAGCTACTACTCCAACACTCCCTCTTAGCCAGGGAAGCATCATCATCATCAACTGGAATGCATCTGGATATCTACGGTACATAATGGCTATCTCGAACATCTCTATACACATGGAAGGGCTCCCAACACAATCTTAGTTCGTTGAGAGGTGTTTATCGATCTTCGCGCATCAGTTCAATCCAGTTCATTAGAGAACATGCACTAGATCCACAATTCGAGCATCCGCACAACCTAGTTCGACCGGGAAGCATTCACCAACTCTATAACCTATGCATCTGCTAAACCCAATTTGTCGAGGAAGCATGCACCAACTCATGCATTTGCTCGACCCAGTTCGTCGGGAAAGCATGTACCAACTCGTTCATCTACTCAACCTAGTTCGTCAGGGAAGCATGCACCAACTCCACAACTAGTACATTTGCTCAATCCAATTTGTCAGGGAAGCATGCACGTAATCAACGTGCATCGACTCAACCCAAAGATTTCACTAGGACTATCACTGCTAGTGATCCTTTGCCACATCGTGGGCTACAACCTCATAACATCCAGAAGGACTAAAATCATATGAGGGCTCACAAGGGCCATAACTTTATGTGAGACTTTTATCATGTCTATATGGGCTACAACCCATAAATCCCCAACCATACAGGTTGCTAAATTGGTACAGTAACCAACCCTATTTCATGCTGCGTGTACCACTACAAAGCCACTCCCTTCTCATACTGGATGTATCTCTCAGCAGTGCCAGTCCTTTTTCATACTTGATGTAAGTCACATATGTCTTCCTGCACAGCCAACCTTGTTTCATGCTAGATATGAAGACAGGTTCATACAGAACCAATCATTGTGATTATTACTCCATCCCCAGGAAGAGTCTCGGATAGTCACGCACAATCCTCGGAGACCTTGACTATTACCTCATTTCTAAGATGAGTTTTTGATAGTGATCGGAGGTTTGACTATGTCTCTACTCTTGTGGGCATACAAAATCATGTATCATGACTTACCCAATGAGTTACAAAGCCATGTATCATGGCTAACTGGAATCGGAGCTATGTATATCATAACTTACTAGTATTGGAGCCATGTATTACTGCATGACTCATAAGTGTCCACCCAAAACTCAGGTGTTCATATAGAATCACTGTCATAGTTCACATGTGTCCACATCAAAGTTCTCAACCACAAATATTTACCTAGAACTTAGGTGTTTCCATAATCACTGTCATGGTTCATAGGTGTAGAATCACGTGTCCCAAGATGTGTACCTAGAAATCAGGTGTATAGAATCATCGTCATTGTTCATAGGTGTTCACATTAGGAATACATAGGTCTTTCGCCAAATCCATCCTTGTTTCATGTTGGATATGAAAACCACTGGTCTTTTATAGACCACATATACATACCAATGTGCGCTAGTGTGCGCCAGCCTCTCCATCCTTTTAAGGATATTCGAAGGATCTCCTTAGTCCTTCTCGAAGCGATCGGGAGAATGCATGAAGCATGCGTTGGCCTCTCCATCCCATCTCAGGATGTCTGAGAGATCTCCTCACTTCTTTCGAAGTGATCAAGAGAATGCATTGGCCTCTCCATCCCATCTCAAGATGTCTGAGAGATGTCCTCACTTCTTTTGAAGTGATCGAGAGAATGCCATGGCCTCTCCATCCCATATTAGGATGTCCAAGAGATCTCCTCACTCATCACGGAGTGATCGGGAGAATGCATGGCATATGTATAATCATCCTTCCCTCTTACCGATGGAGTGAATCATTGGAACAATCTCCTCAGTCCTTCTCAGAGTGATTGGGAGAAAATAATGAGATATCAACGAGGGAGTCAACGTAAAACTAATCTCCCCACTCTTTCACAGAGTTATGGTCCCATCCTAAACCTGCACACATGTCAACTAGCAGAGGCATCAAATATACGGGGCAGAATTTTTTGTCCTACCCTATTCTAGATATGAAAATAATGACAAATCATATCATTGAAATCATCTACCTGAGAGGGAGTATCAACTGGCTAGTTTCCCCACACCATCTCAGGGTGTCCAAGAATCCTCCCTCTATCTTGGAGCGTTCTACTCCCTCTGCATCTGAGCATCCTGCTCCTTCTGTAGCTGATTATCCTACTCCCTCCCTGGGAGTCCATAGATACGATGTACATATCCATCCTTACGAGGACTAGGTACTTCTGTCAACTATCTTGTCTAGATCAAGAAAACAACGCCATTAGTGTAACCATAGTCATCATACTCGATTTGCTCAATATCTCAATTGTGCTCTTCATTGACTTAGGAAGACTTTATTAGGTTTCACACCATCATATGCAATAGGCTAGGATCCCCATCTTGAGGGCTAAGTCCCTTTGTCTCCTCAGAAATCGGCTGAGTAAATTTTGTCCTCCAGAATCAGTTTACCATGACAAACATCTGTAACAGAGAGACCAACATCTGTAGAAGCTTCTCGATTCCAATCACCAAATCTCTACAAGAGATTATCTGGGCATGTGGGTCATGTGTCCACATATGTACTTCGTCCTTTACTATCTGTTGTCATGACTTTCACTTAACTGTTTCGACCGAAAGTCATCCTTCTTTTTGGGTTGAGAGCTATATAGCACGAGGACCGCTCCTGGCTCTTAGGAAACTCGTTCCCGAAGTTTCGACGTTCCAGGGAACTTGGGAACTTGTAGGGAACTTTCCCAATTCAGCGGGAACCGTTCCGGATGATTGTGAACTTACTGGGAACTTTTACCCTCTAAAATGGGGAACTTGAGGACTTTTTTTTGCACGTTTCCTTCATCGGGAAATTCCACAAAATTCATGATCGCTAACAACATTCCTATTTCATCGTGACCATACATATACATGGTTGATTAATATTTTTTTCTATATAAAAGTAAGTTGCAATAAAAGACTTTTTCGTGCTACCTTGTATGAGTTGATGCATTGATCTCTGTCTGTCGCTCGTGCTAGAGTATTCACTCGTCCCAATGCTGAATTGCAGTTACCGCTAATTTATAATAAATGTAAATCTATTTTGACTTTTATATATTAAATAAAAGAAAGTAAATTTATTTATTCTAGTATTTACTTTATCAATACAAAAATAAACTTTTAACTAATTGGAAATGGTTTTAAATCTTATTTTAAAACTAAATTCATGTATTACATTTAAATAAAAAGTATCTTAATTTTTATCTTATAAAAATTTAAATTTGATTATTTATACACCTTTGCAAATTCCCTAGCATAGAATGTCTTGTAACCATATAATATTCTAATACATTTTAATCATAGTTGACACAAAAATGAAAACTTACTCTATACATATAGCCACAAATATAGGGACTACAACTTCTAAAAGTCTCCACTTTAGAAAGAGTCTTCCTTTTTATAATCAATGATGTGGATAGTAATCTTGATTTTATTTCCATTTCCATCTGCTAAGAGGGTCTAGTTACAACCATAATACAAGGGATACGCTAAGTCATCTAGTTTGTGTTAATGTTTTTTTCTTCACTATGTTTCTTCTCTTCTCATGTTTTTTTAATTATTATATATATATCTTCTCATGTTTTTTTTAATTATATATATATATATATATTGTTTTCTTAATATATATTATTGACGTTCCCAACCTGTCATTTCCGGCAAATTTGGGGGAAACTTCTAGACATATCTGATTAAAATAAAACTTGTCGAAATCAGTTTCTGTGACTTGGCAAAGTAAAGTGGCAAGTACCCGGGAAATTTTGGAAGGTCAAACACTGTCGTTTCCGAGTGAGCCAAGCTTTGGAAGTTTCCTCATGAAGAGAAGGTGGGGAACGAAGGTGTTGGATAGGGGCATCTTTGCACAACCACAATGGTTGTCCTGATAAAATCTAAGATCCTGTGAGTCGTGCGCAGACAACCAACAACTGACTCATATAGGCACATAATGGTAGTCAATAGGGTCTCAAAGATGCCAATGTCTCTGAGCCTCTAGAATACGGCCTCTCTAAGGACAAAATGGTGTATCGGGTGAATGGTGTGATGTAACCAAGTTTTTGGAAAGCTTGTACGAACCACATGGTTGAAGAGATTAGCCAAGTAATTATCTAGAGCGGGAAGACTGTGCTTGAAGAAATCT
Organism: Pseudotsuga menziesii; assembly: GCA_001517045.1. NCBI lineage: Eukaryota > Viridiplantae > Streptophyta > Pinopsida > Pinales > Pinaceae > Pseudotsuga > Pseudotsuga menziesii. The sequence goes on along the minus strand of LPNX010070065.1, from coordinate 522,842 downwards.
GCCTAGAAACCCTTCTCATCCGCTGCTTTACTAATGTTCATTAACCAAACAGCCTCTCTAAAGAACACTTGTAACAAAGGGGTTAAAGAATAACTTGACAATTGCAGTTGACCAGAGGCAACAATGAAGATTAAAGTCGTGGGAACAATTATTATGATGATCTAGTCATTACAACCAATGATGATAGTAATGTAGATAGTTGTAACTTGTTATATACCCACATCCATTTGAGAATGTATATTAAATATGATCAATATCTGGAGGACATTGACATAAATTAAATATCTAAAGAAGAACAATAATTTAGTTTCAACAATTTAGAAATTAACCATTTTTAAACATCTGCGACCTGTATATCATTGTTATCCATTTATAACAATCTTCAGCATGTGTAGAATGGAGTATTTTTTTGAAACAGAAGTGTGTTGAATGATTCTACTCAAGTTATCTGCAGATAATACGTTAATGGAGTTCTAGCCATTTTTAGTCTGAGAAAGAATAAAAAGCATATCGCATACTTGAGGAAAAAACAGAAATAGAAAAACACCAAGAAAATTCCATGAACCTTAAGACCTATTCATTTCATAACATAGTTCATATTCTGCTCACGACATTGGAAGAAATGTATCATCACGTATACATAAGGCTCCACAATTATTTTCTCCTTTACAATATGGAAATGGGATGAAGACCTCATAGACCAAGAACAAAATACAACCACAGTTACCTTCAAAACACGTTGCCAAAATAGAACTGCACAAAGGTTTGCCATAAGTGAAGTTGCATGATGTGAAGAGCCAACAGATCCATTGGCATCATTGTAATAGCTATCCATGTATTTATTGAACTGAGAAATGACAGAAATTGGAATGAGAATGCTTTTATGAACACTCAGAAGTGAAAAATATGTGCACACTACTTTATCAATGAGGACGTACCAAAGATTGCTGCCCAAATGGTTGTATGATAGGCATTGGCCGTGCATCCATCAATGAACCAATTAGAGCACCCTCTCTAAGAAATCCAGACTGACCAAACTTAATAACAAGCATTGATGCCTCCAAAGATAGGGGAAGACTCCCAAGCAAATTGCCATATAATGTTGGTTCATACTTTCCCCTATGATGAGCTGGTGGCTTCAGAGCATTTAAAGAAACCAACAAATCTAGAGCATCTTGAATAGTTTTCGAATTTGGTGGGTCAAGAGTCCTCTGAAATAGTACTGCATGAACATTAAACAAACAGTCAATTACAAATTCAACAACAGAAGCTTTAATTTCCCTTAAACATATAAACAAGTATTTGACACATTTGCGTAGTACTAACAAATAAAGATATGGTTGCTAATTAATGAAATAAGAAAATAAAATGGTACAAGAAATTAAAAATATGTCATAGCAAGTGTGTAAGGCATCTCTAGACAATCAAACAGTAAGTAAAACAACACAAAATGGAAGTACAGCTGTAAATGAGCAACTACCTAGTAGATGCAAAATGCATGATCAAAAGTGACCAAAATGGATAAGTCTCACAACAAAATAAATATCTATTAAGTACATCCAAACGATAATAAGGTACTCTACTAGAGTCCAAGGCCAAACTCCTGTTCAATAAGGTAAAGAAACTAGTAAAGCAAGTTGAAACCCTTACTAAGTGATCTGGTAGATTGTTAATGGCTAATCAAGAGAAGCTGTGATGACACATTAATCAATGTCAAAAAGCTCTATATAAGGGGCAACATCACCAGGATCAATGCCCTTCAAGATGACCATCTCTATCCAGGTTGTGCTTCTTAGTAATGACATTAGAGGATAATTGGAGACAGAGGTTGTCAAAATACATCCCAATGGGCCATATCCATCATGTAGAAGATGTCTCCAATGCACTATTAAATTTAATTTAACTTAACTTTAATATTAATATTTTTAAAGATTAAATGTTTCAAAATTCTATAAACATATAAAATGAAAGTTCATGCATTTTATAGTATTATACCAAAAATAAAAGTTGTCAGGCTCAAACTTAACAAAGAGTTAGTTGCCTTAGGATTCATCAAGACTCAATTCAAAATTCAACGAGACTTAGCGAATAGAAAAACTCAAAATTTAGTAAATTTTTTGCAATCTGAGATTCTGAGTTTGACCAGAGACTAGCAATTTTGCCAATTTTCAGCCGAGTCGAAGCCAAGTCTAGCTAAGTCTACCAGGTCTGCCAAGTTTAACAGAGTCCCAAATGTTTGGCCGAGTATGAGCCAAGTACTCGGTGCAGATGTGACTCGGGGAGACTTGTTCGAACATGCAAGTCTCCCACGATTCAAAGTTCACTGAAAAAAACAATCATGAAAACAACCAGCAGAAGCTAAGGCCACAAGGCAAAACCGACTAGTCTATAAAAAATTCATAACACTACATAGTGGGTAAGAGAGAAAGAAATAGATACAAGTATATATGCCGCCTGGCCAAATTGGAGAGTAGATCAAGACGTTGTCAAGACCAAACCTGCTACAAGATAGAAATCTTTGCCCTTAGGTGGAGGCCCTTCCATTTGTTACATTCTCAAGATCGGCCAAAGTAGGCAGAATTTCTCTAGTTTCAGCTGACACAAATTTCGAGGCAGAACCGTACAGTACAAGCCATACAACCTGTCCGTACAGCAGCCATACAGTCCTGTAGCAGCATGGAAATCGAGGAGTTTGCAGACACAAAAATTTGTGCCAAATTTTGTTTTTGGCACAAATTTCGAGGCTGATTTTAATAGTCTAGTTGAGATAAGTTGTGACTGATTATTTTTGTCTACTGCTGTATTTTGAAAGATAAATAAAGAATTTTTCTCACAGGTTTTCCCTGGGACATTGGACAAAAATTCTTGAATCTGAATATTTATGTGTGAATGTGTTTTTAATTGCTGCTCATAAAAGTTGTAGAAATTCTTCTTGTGTTTCAGTCCTATATTGTTTATGAGAAATAATCTAATTTGCAGCAAAATGTTAAATTGGGTTGGGCATTAAACAATGTTTAAAACAGAGTTTGAAACCGAGTTGGGAAAGTGCTGAAAATTGTATATGGTATCAGAGCCAGGTTAAAGAAAGAGCAGATTTTAGACAGTGAAAAATTTCAGACTGTCAGTGATTTCTTTTGTCAGTCTGCAGCACCTTGTTGAGACTTAACTTTGCAGAGAAAATGGCAACAAGACTTAGGTTGGACGATAGGCTTGATGGGGTTGGGAATTTTGTCCCATGGAAAGCTAGGCTAATGCTTATATTGGGATGAAGTGGTTCACAAAACTACAGCAAATCCTATTATTGTTCCGATGCACAAGCACTTTCAAGTTTCTGCCTTCAACAAGAAGGACATTAAGACTAGAAGAATTATCCTAGATGCAGTTAAAGACCATGTGATCCCACACATTTCTAATAAAACCCGTGCACAATAAATGTGGGATGCTTTGACCAGCTTGTTTCAAAGCTCAAATGAAAATAGGAAAATGGTTTTGAGAGAGAAGTTCAAAAGTATCAAGATGGCCAAAGTTGAGGGAGTGACTCCCTATCTTACTGGGATTTCTCAGGTGAGAGATAAGCTTGCAGCAGTGGGGGAGGTTGTTCCTGGTTCTGAGCTAATGCGGACAGCTTTGAATGGGGTTGCAAAGCCTTGGGTTGTTTTTGTGGAGGCTATAGTAGCCAGAGAGAACTTGCATACATGGGACAGGATTTGGGATGATTTTGTTCAGGAGGAGAACTCAAGAGGTCTTATGCAGGGCAACTCTTCTACTAGCAGGGAGGATGAGGAGAATGTGGCTTTGAATTCCAAGAGAAAGAAGAAGTTCAAGATGGGCCCCAAGAAGGGTGGGACTAAGCAGCAAGATGGACAGAAGAAGGACTTGACCACTATAAAGTGCTTTGCTTGTCAGATGTTTGGGCACTATGCTGGACAGTGCCCACAGAAGAAGAAGAAGAAGCAGACAACAGCTTCAGCAGAGGTTGAGGTGTTTACAGCTAGATTTGAAAGAAAGTTTTCTCTCTGTGCTGGGCAGGTTGATAGAGAGAGAGCATCCATCATCACCCGTGCCGACATTGATATTGAGAGGGAGTATTCCTTGTTGACAGGCCATTCTTTCAGTGCATCCACCACCAGCACATGGTATATTGATAGTGGAGATTCGAGCTACATGATAGGTGCTCGAGAGATGTTCTCCAAACCTTCACAAGCAGGGTTAGATGTGGAGGTCGTGTTGGGGGATGACACGATTTTCAGAGCTGTCGGGCGTGGGACCATTACATTTCAAAGAGATTCCATGAGTCCCATGACTTTGAGGGATGTATTGTTTGTACCTGGGCTGAAGAAGAACTTGATATCAGTTTGTATGATCGAGGATAGGGGTTTTGGGGTGCCTTTCCTGGATGGATATGTGCGCATTTTTCCCAAGACTGTCGGACCATCTGCCTCTTACACCATTGGAGTCAGATGTGGGAAACTGTACAAGCTCTTGTAACCCCAGCATGCTTTGACACATAGCAATAGCAGTGAGCTTTGTGAGCTATGGCATAGGAGGATGGCTCATCTGCATGATCCAGCTTTGCATATGTTGAGGTACATGGTTACAGGGTTTCCTGAGTTCACCACTGAGCACAGTGATGTATGCAGGGGATGTGCTTTGGGAAAGCACACCAACACTGTTTTTACGAGCAGTGATAGCAGGTCAGCAAGAGTACTTGATTTGATACATTCCGACTTGTGTGGTCCTATGTCAGTTGTTTCTCTGAGAGGTTCTGAGTATTATGTGACATTCATCGATGACCATTCCAGGAAGACCTAGATCTACTTCCTAAAGAGCAAGAAATCTGAGGAGGTCTTACAGAGGTTCCAAGAGTTCAAAGTTCTTATGGAGAACGAGGTTGAGTATACCTCCAAGGAGTTCGATGAGTATTGCAGACAGGAGGGAATTTGGAGACACTTGACAGTACCATACACTCCTGAGCAGAATGGAGTGGAAAAAAGGAAGAACCGATCTATTGTTGGAGCAGCAAGAGCCATGTTACATGATAAGTCGCTTCCTTTCTTTCTTTGGGCAGAGGCATGTAGTACAGTTGTATACCTTCGGAATAGGAATCCCCATCGTGGCTTGGGGAACAAGACTCCTGAGAAGAGTTTCATAGGAAAGAAGCTTGAGGTGAGTCATTTTCGTATATTTGGTTTACTGACTTTTTCACATGTCCCTTCTGAGAAGAGGACAAACCTTAAGCCCACAACAGAGAGAGGCATCTTTGTGGGGTATGATGAGACTTCGAAGGCCTTTCGCATTTATCCTCCTGCTCTGAGGAAGGTTGTTGTGAGGCGAGAAGTGAGATTTGAGGAGGAGCAGGCCTTTAGGAAGTCCAGAGAGTCAATGAAAGGAGAGCAGCAGGTTCCCACACCTCAGGTAGCTTCACAGGTACCTTCAATACAGGTGACAAGTTCATAGGTTTTCGGGGTTACTGGACCACAGAGTACAAGCACGGGATCTTCATTTTCAGTGGTTCAGCCAGCAGGTTCTTCGGGGATAGGTTTTGGTTCTATGGTCACAGGTTCACCATACAGAGCTACAGGATCACATGGTTCACCAGTTGTTGGTTCACCAGCTCCTGGTACACAGGTTTCTGGGCCTTCTACTTCTGGGAATTCCTCAGATGATAAAAGACCAGGTTGGGAGCAACCTTCAAGGAAGAAGAAGCCTAGAAGGCTTCGGGAGACTCCGAAGGAAGCTAAGGAGTTTGGAAACGCAAGGAGCTAGTGAGGGATATAGTGATGCCAAACAAGTTGGGTATGGCATTGATTACTCGTCTTCATGATTCAGAGCCATCTACTTTTGAGGAGGCCTCTCAGCATCATGTGTGGAGAGATGCCATGATGGAAGAGTATGATTCCATCATGAAGAACGATGTTTGGGAGATTGTTCTGAGACATGAGGGGAAGTCAACGGTGACTTCTCAATGGCTTTACATTGTAAAGCATGCTGCAAATGGCAGTGTGGAGAAATACAAGGATCGATTTGTGGAGCAGGGGTTCTCATATGTAGAGGGAGTTGATTATGATGAGACCTTTGCATCAGTTGCTCGTTATACTTCTATCAGATCATTGATTTCCATTGTTGCGGAAATGGGTTGGATGATCCATAAAATGGATGTGAAGACAACATTTCTCGATGGAATCATACACGAGGAGGTTTATGTTGAGAAGCCACAGGGCTTTGAGATTCATGGGAGAGAGTCTCATGTGTGCAGGCTGAAGAAAGCTCCTCGAGCTTGGTATTCCAAGATAGACTCTTACTTACTGTCAATGGGTTTTCATAAGAGTGAGGCTGATTCCACTCATTCTTCTGTTGTATGTGAATGATTTGTTTATCACAGGCGAGGAGAGACCTATTGCAGTTTGCAAGAGAGATCTTGCTTCAGAGTATGAGATGACTGACATTGGGTTGATGCATTATTTTTTGGGATTGGAGGTTTGGCAGGAGCCGGGTCATATTTTTCTGGGGCAGAGAAAGTATGCAGTAGATATTCTGAGGAGATTCGGATGGAGGATTGCATGCCGATGTCTACACCTATGGTCACCAACTGGAAGAAGCTTCATGCTTCTGAGGGAGAGTTGGTGGATCCTACCTTATATCGCCAGCTCATAGGTTTGTTGATGTATCTAGTCAACTCTAGGCCAAATTTTTGTTTTGCAATGAACACTCTCAGTCAGTTCATGGTGGAGCCTAGGAGAGTGCAGTGGGTTGCCGCAAAACATGTGTTGAGATACCTTGCAGGTACAGTGGATTATGGTCTAGATTATAGGAGATCGGATGGGATTAGATTGATTGGCTTCATGGATTTAGATTGGGAAGGAAGTGTAGCAGATAGGAAGAGCACTTCCAGATGTTGTTTTAGTTTGGGCTTAAGAGCAGTATCGTGGTTCAGTTGGAAGCAAATGTCTATTGCTTTGAGTTCTGTAGAGGCTAAGTACATGGCAGCCAGTCAAGCTAGTTGCGAGGCACCGTGGCTTCGCAAGTTGTTGGTGGATTTATTTGATCAGGAGATGAGGCCTACAGTGATTTACTGTGACAACCAGAGTTGTATCCAGCTCTCTGAGAATCCTGTATTTCATGACAGGTCAAAGCATATTGAGATCAGATACCATTTCATCCGTGATTATGTTTAGAGAGGACTTGTGGCATTGCAGTACATTTCCACTCATGAGTAGGTTGCAGATATCATGACAAAGTCTCTTGGAAGAGGCAAGTTTATTCATTTCAGAGACAAGTTGGGTGTGGCGAAGAACAACTTCCTCAATCAGAGAGAGTTTTGAATTTTTATACCTTGGGAGTTGTTCCCCTTGTTGACTTTTGCCTAAGTCACTAGGAAAAGGGGTTATGTCACATGGACTTTATAATAATGACTTGAGATGTGCATTAAATGCACTTTAGAGATTAAAATCTACTTTAAGTAAAAATTTAAAAAGTGAGTGAATTAATTTTTTAATTTGTGGAGAAAAGTGGTCTTATCACAAGCACTCATCTAATCTAATCTGGGTCCTTGGATTAGATGACCTTCCACTCACCCACGCCATTCTTACCTAAAAGGCAAATTTTCCAAGTGAAGAGGAACTTTTGCATTTTGAGAGAGAGAGAGAGTCGAATTTTTGAGAAAGAGGAAAAGCATATCTGAGGCATTTTTCTTGGCACGAAAATCAAGGTGAAAGGTACAGCAACTAGGGCACAAAAATCGACGCAGTAGTGAGAGCATTTATTACATCCATACCATACTGTATGTACAGTACGGATTCAATCCGTACAGGGCACGAAAATCAAGGCAAAATTTCTCCAGTTTCAACCAACATGAATTTCGAGGTAGAACCGTACAATACAGGACATACATCATGTCCATACAACAACCGTACAGTAGTATAGCAACACGGAAACCGAGGAGGTTGCAAACAAAAATTTTTGAGTTTGAAGTTTCTGTTTTTGGCACAAATTTCGAGGTTGACTTTAATCGTCTGGTTGAGATAAGTTATGACTGATAATTTTTGTCTAATGTTGTATTTTGAAAGATAAATAAAGAATTTTTCTCTCACAGGTTTTCCCCAGAGGTTGGGGTTTTTCCTGGGTCATTGGACCAGAATTCCAGAGTCTGAATATTTATGCGTGAATGTGTTTTTAAATGTTGCTCCTAAAAGTTGTAGAAATTCTTCTTGTGTTTCAGTCCTATATTGTTTATGAGAAATAATCTAATTAGCAGCAAAATGTTAAATTGGGTTGGGCATTAAACAATGTTTAAAACGAAGTTTGAAACCGTGTTGGGAGAGTGCTGAAAAATTTTAAGATATTTTCCCAATGAGTGCGTCTCTCCTTGGTCATGATGAATGCATCCCCTTTAGTGGCCATAGAGTCCTCTTACTCAACTTGACCTCTTCCAATGTATTTTGCAGTAGAGAATAATGTGAATGTAGTGGATTTGTACTTAGAATCCCCTCATCCCACTCGAACTCTAAAAGAAGTGTGCCCTTTTTGTAGCAAAAATGAGGAAATATGGAAGATGAGCTCAATTTGGCCCTCCACAAGTGCACCCTCTCCAAAATTCTCTGAAACTCAGTTAGAACTCCACAAATCTAAAGCAAATGAAATCCAAACCATGACAATGAAGTGCAATGGAAAAATCTGAGCGATCTCTTCCTAAAAAATGATTAAGGTGGATGGTTTCACCACCGAAATCGTTTTCTTCTCCTAGGGTTTTTGTCCCAAGGGACCCAAGCTTCAAGAGATCTCCAAAATCCTTTTTTTAAATGAGAATAACATGAATAATGAGGGAGTGAGCCACAACCTCCTTTATAATTTCATGTGACTTTTCCCTCTCAACAATTAATTAAAAACTAACTTTATAATTCTTTCTTCAATATTTCCCCCAAAATCACTTTATTGATTTAATAAACCCTTTTTTTCCAAAAAGTGATTTATTTGACTTTTAAGGAATTTTGGCCACTAGAAGTCACTTTTCATCCTTCCAACATTTAAAGCTCTTCATCTTGGTTCCAACAGGTTATTACACTAAGGTGTTCCCTTAAATAATATAATTGAGATGACGCCCTTAATGAAATTAATTAAATTATGCACAATAATCCTCCCAATTTATGGGAATCATCGAAATGCAACGTAACCAAGAACGCACTGTGGGGGAGTGATCTTGATGATGAATAAAAGTAAATAGATTAGGTTGGGCCCCATAAAACTCCTCCAAACCCTCTAAAATCACTGGTAACATACATCTCACTCCTCTAACCTGGTTGACACAAGCCCTGAAAGTCATCTCTAACCGCAGAACAGGGGAATCCAAAAATGGGGACATTACAATCCTCCCTTCCCAGAGAATGCTTGTCCGTAAGCAATTCCATCACAACCTAACACTCCACAAACTGTACAAAACAAAAAGTGAAAATGATACTAGGGTCCCAAAACAACCTTTAAGACGTAAAGCATCCTTCGCTCGACTCATTGGCCAACAAGGTACTAACATAAGAGGTCTCCTGAATACTGTCGATAAGTAGAGCAACTTGGTATTGCAAAAACTCAGTCAAACCATCACAGAACTTCTCTACTAGGGAACTAATCCCATGCACCCCAAGAGTGAACACCTGAAAGTAAAACCCAATCCTCACAAAAAAAGACCCTATCCCCCATAAGCCAATCGCGGCCTCTTCCAACTCAAAATGTTGCCACCATAGTGAGATGCTACAAAATCCCAAGAAAACTCTGAAAAGAGAAACACTCTCCTCAAAACTGAAGCCCAATGAAAAATCAAAGTGGTTATTACTGATAAAGGTCCACCCATTTATCTCAGTCGCTGAGCTACCAAGCCATATAATCCCAAGGTCCCATGCTAATCTTAGAAAGGAACTGCCATGCTGATGTTTCACCACTTTGATCATAATCGTCTGACCATTATGCCCATATTGTATCCCCCATGTTGAAATACCTGTAAGGGATGAAACTACGATCATAAATCATATCCTTCCAAAGAATCTCAGTGAACTCAGAGTCTATTAATCCACAACTAGACTTGATATTAAGTGACGAAAGGGAAAATCTGTCTCACCATATCAAACAAGTCTCAGCATTCCCCCTCGTGACAAACCCAAAATGAAGAACACCAATCATGATCACAACCCTATCCCACAAAAATTGAAGAAATCTAGCAACCAAATAAATCTCTGGATCCAATAGCCAAATTGGAAGTCCACCACTTCCAATTTCTATTGACTATTTCTATGCCCCACTGGTAACTATTGGAATCCATCTGAGCCTCATCTCTGATTCCTATATGCAACAAGCTGGTGGAAGCAAATCTACCATGAATCAGCCCTTTACTTGTTAAGATTTCTAGTTCCTGTCAAACTGCGCTGAGAAATCAGCTACCTTTATAAAAGGTGACGCCATCCACCAAACTACCTCTGTCATCTTGTGCACTGACCACATGCCCTAAAAAAAAATTCTATGTCATGCCCATAATGCCCCATGTCCCATCCAATTGTCTCGAGGGATCCTCTACAACTGTATGCAAAACTAGAAAGTGGCAGATGCACTAGCAAACCCTATGGGCATGATCAACAACTCATAATAATACCTATGAGCAGTCCTGTGAATATCTTGTCCACTGACCCTAATCTGGTGATATTCCAATTGAAGATCAATTTTCGAGGAGTGTACTGCTCTATGTAACTCATCCCCATGCACCCATGGACTATCTAAATAGTCTTCACCTGGAGTCCACGCTACACCTCTGCCAATGCATGCATTAAAAAGTGTCTCCTCAAACGAGTGCTCTACAATATTCGCTCTATCATCACAAGCACTAATGTTGCTGTGAATACGGTCTCCATAGTCCATGCACTGCTGAAAAAGGGTGAATCGCTCTCCTCTAGAATCTCTCTGCACTATCAAATGAGTATGACTCTCCTCTGAGCTCCACTGTATACAATTGTGTGCCTTTGTACAACTTTGCATACCATTGCACACTACTATGTACCATTGCATACCACTACATACTACTAGACCATCCAATATCATCCAATGTCTCGTATGTACCACTGTATCAATCACTCCACTGGTGTCAACTGAACCTTGATGTTAGATGGGTGTGTCCCCATCTGTAATATACATGTCCCCACAATCCATGGATGCACACACTTCCTCCTTAGCTGGTCCACAAGGTATATGCTCAACTATGTCACCTATGGCTTTGACTTGAGTCTTCAATGGGCTCTTAAAAAATGGTGGCTTGTGATTCCCATAATGCAAAACACATGGATAATCAATACCTCGGGATCATATCTCACATGAGGTTCCTCCATCAAATCATAAGTACCACCAAACTTCTCCTGTGTCAATGCTGCCATATACGACTAACTGTATGTTGTGTAGGATGAAGGATGCAACCCACTCAACTCCACCTGAGGCTGCTCAACCTGCATATCTGACCCTTTAAGGGCATTTTGCGTGCTCTTCAAGGAATCCTAGGTAATCTCAAGCTCATGGGTGAAATCCTGTCAACTTCCTCTTTATTCCCTTGTAGTGCGGCATGGTACATCTCATCAAGCATGAGAAGATGATCTCTATTGGAAATCAGGTGTAGGTAGTTAGCTTTCATTACTACCATTGCTTCTCTAAGTGCCTGAAAATCTGCAAGGGAACGTTCTCCTCCCAAACTGTCATATGTCCCTAGAGCTCTCCAACAACACTGTCACCAATGCATGTGTATCATCAAAATGTTTCATGGCTGCCATAATCTGGTCTTTGCTTACCTTCAATTTCCCTATCAAATGATGGGACTTGTGGGAACTATCAACTTCATCCAAATTTTCTGACTCATTTCACAGTCATGCTTCTCATTGTCATCCTCATCCTCGATCGTGCTATCAACCTCATTGCACACATCCTCAACATGAACAGGTGCATGCACTTCCAAGAAGTCATCCTGAGGTTTTATCAAACTTTCATCATGAAGTGATGAGGCATCCATGTCACCAACCATTTCAAATTTGAACCTCTCTTCCTTCTTCCCAATTGGCAAGTAAGGCTCCAAACTCTCAGGGTGCTCTAACAATGTGATTAGCTGCTTCTGATATCCTTCAGAAACTTGTAACAATTATGCCAAGAGTTTCTGATTTGTCTTCATCCTTGTTAAGACGTTGAAAAAAAACCTTGCTACCAAGTCACTACTGCTGAAATTGAAAGGTATAGGCTGGTCACTAAACGGAAAGAATCTGAAAATGTTTTTTTTTTCAATGATTTCCCCTCAGGCTGGTAGGATGCACATCCCTGATACCATTGTAATGTCCATTGCTAGGTGTTGGTCAATTTTTTGGCTAACTGGTTATGTCTTTTGGTTGAGGAATAACATCAAACACTTAAATGCACATATCCTGATATCATTCTCTAAACCCAGCAGCTCAAATCTGAATGGTTAGGCTAACTGTCAAAGTGGTCTAGGTGGCAACTTTCGTCAAACATTTGTTAACAATGTTGAGTTTTCCTGTAGGCTACCCTTATTTGGACTTGAACTGAACTTCTATGTGTTATGTGACTTTACCAATGGATTGTTTTAGAACTTAGACATGCCAGAAGACTCCAAATACCATACCAATATTTGTATATCATAGACAAATTTTTTACATTTAACTTCAAAATACTACCATGAAGCTATAGTAGTTTCTCATTAAATAATTCCAGCAGTCAACAAATAAAATTACAGGAAATTTATATGGTTGTAACAGCCCTTCTAACAAATCATATTAAATCTGATACAAATTATTATTGTGACCTGTAGGTGTAAGGATGGAATTTGCAGCTTCAAAGAATACTGTAGTCGCCCCCACAAAAGGCAGACTGTTGTCTGAGATTTCAGTAAGCCAAAAACTCTCCAAAAAGGGGCCCAGTTAGGACTCAGAACACTGCTATAGAAGTCTTTAGAAGTAATTTCAACATGCAGACTCAATATATTTCCTCAATGAGGGTGTCTCTCCTTGGTGATGATGGATGCGTCCCCTTTAGTGGCCACAGCGTCCTCCTCTGACTCAGCTCGACCTCTTCCAGTGTATTTTCCAGCAGAGAATAAGGTGAATGCAGTGGTTTTGTACTTAGAATCCCCTTAGCCCACTCGAACTCTGAAAGAAGTGTGCCCTTTCTGTAGCAGAAATGAGGAAACAAGGAATATGGGCTCAGTTTCCCTTATGATGATCACCCAGGCACACTAAGAGGGGGGGGGGGTGAATCACTTTTAAACAATTTAACTTTTATTCAAAGCAAGTTATGCACAGCTAATCACAATTCATTGAACAGTAGAATAGCATTACATCATAAACATATAAGAACCATAACAAGATGCACAATCCACAAGATTTTTACGTGGAAACCCAAGTTCTTGGGGGAAAAATCACGGAAGACTTTAATAAGATTTGATCCAGCAACAACTAGAAATACAATACTTATACAATTTCTCCAGCCGCAACTGGAAGAAGGATGCAACCTCCTAGGCTTTGTCAGCTACAACTGACGAGTTGCTACAACACCCCTATCACAGAATATAACTGTGAGCCCTAGCACCACCCTTCCACCCTAAAGAAGAAGGATCTGGACATGTGGACCTGTCAAACCAACCAACTCATTCAACTATTCAATTCTGCTTGTATACCTATGCCCAACTGCATAGACACCTGTACCAACTGACCATCAACCTGTACCAATCTGATCTGATCTTGTACCAATCTCATCATGTGCTTGTCTAATCATTAACTTGTACCAATCTGATCATGTGCTTTGGTAGTCATCCATTCCTTTCAGTTTGGTCTGCCTCACCAAGTAAGACTCACACACAAACAGCTTTCAAGTGACACACAAGACTCTAGACTCGACTCAGTAAAACAACCATAAGACTTCACAGTCATATCTAACACATCTAAGAATCTACAAAGTACACAATCAAACCAGATACAGTCAACCACTCTCTGTCACTTCTAAGATCCAAGAACAATCAAACTGTCAAGACCAATAAGCTAGAAACAATCTGAGGACAGTCAACTTGACTAATCAAATTAGGGAAACAACAAACCAACCACTTACACACTGTCAAAGAGTACTGACAACTTGTCAAATCACACCAAAGCTTACATACAGTCAAACAATTTATAAAACAAAAGGTATCAATACTAACAGTCTACTCTTATTACATACAATCAACTTCTCATTCAATACTATACAACTCAGTCAAGACTCAGTCAACACTTTCAAAACTCACTTGTGACCAAAAGGTCAAAAACTCAGTCAAAGCAAGACAAAAGATAAGAGGTTGTACAAAAAAATTTGCACCTTAAGACTTGACTGTCATAAAACCAAAACCAACTGTACAGACTTTGGATGGACTACTGTGCAACTGTGTTTTGGATGCCAGCCTTCGGATGCCTTTTGAAACCTCTTACTGTGACTGCCTCAGTCTACATTTACCCAAAATCTGAAATGATGCTCTGCTGTAGAAGTTCGAATGCCCTAGGAGATTAAGCATTGTAGTCTCCAAGATCATGCTTGCAACAGACCAAAATCAGATATGAAAGGATCTTCATATTTCACCTTCTTCTGCAACAAACCTTGTACATATGTCTATGGAACAATAAGCTTTTATGCTGAGGCAAAACTGAGATCAGAACAAGAGATAATAGCCTTTTCAAGCATATATCATCCTCCACTGTGGCTTCCTCACTGATACCCGAAAATTCAGAGATATAACTTGCTGACTTTGTGTAGCAAATGAGAAGATCATCTTGCAATATATACACAGTTAACGTAGAGAAATTTGGCCTGGCCGACCTGTTAATAAATATTTTTTTTATGTTGGGCCTACTTGTTTAATTAAAAAAATTTAAAAAAACTTTTCTCTTAGATGGCCGACTTCTTCATGTACTCTGTTATAAAATCTATTTCCACCTTTTTTTGAGGTCCAACCCCATATATACTTGTTTAAAATGCCACCAAAAATTTTGTTCTTTCACAAAGTAAGGGCTTTCTTAAAAAAACAATTCATGCTTGGATGAAGTGCCATGTCCATGTCAAAGACTAGGTTGAAATGGTCATGTTGCAAAGGTAGGAATTAAAGTGTCATGTTACGGCTTCAAAACCATAAGTATTGGCTTCAAGGACTCCACGTCAACATCATCAAGATTTAAAAAGGACCATAAGACAAAAGTGCCACATCGAAAGGAATAACTTCAACACCAAAAGTTACCACAAAAACCACCACTAGAAGAGACCACCAAGGATGCCAAGAGCCCCAAGAGAAGGGGTACAACACCTCTCAAGAGCACCAAAGACCCAAAAAGGAGGGGTTCCAAGACCTCAACACCAACTAACAAGAGGACTACAACAAGACCAAGAATAAGAGGGCGAACAACAAGGGTCAAGGAGGTCAACGAAGGACTCAAAGGGACCAAGGAACAACTCAGCGGCACACAACCAAAACAAGGTGCAGCAAGGGCTTTTGACAAAGTCTCAAGGGCTCCAAGGGCTTAAAACTTGGGCTTGAACAAGTCAAAAGGACTCCTTAGACACAACCAAGGACACGCACCCATAGGGGCTCCACAAGGGGCACCAAGACACAACAAACCCTCACAAGGGCACTGTTGGCATCAATGACAACTTTATTCAACACCTTCCACTAGTGTGCCCCCTCAAAAATGTCTCCAGAACTCAGTTAAAACTCCACAGATCTAAAAGCAAATGAAACCCAAACCACAACAATGAAGTGCAATGAAACCGAAACCATAACTTGTACTTGTAACGAGTTTTGTCCCTACCAACCTGAATAGCTCCTGCCAGAAGGAACTGGTGAATTTATTGTCCCAATCACTGATAATGGTTTTGGGTAGACCATGTAGTCTGAAAACCTCTCTGAAAAATAACCCGGCTACCTGTGCTGCTGAATAATCGAAAGAGATAGCAAAGAAGTGAGCAAATTTGACCAACCGATCTACCACTACATATAAGCAATCTCATCCTTGTACCTTGGGTAACCTTATAATGAAGTCCATTGAGATGCTTTCCCACTTCTGATCTGGAAACGGTAGTGGCTGAAGCAACCTTGCCGGATGAGTGTGTCCGATCTTTGTTTTGCTGGCAGATGTTGCATTCCCGAGCGTGCTGCATTACTTCCCCTTTGAGGCCCTTCCATGAGAACCTCTCTCGGATCTGCCTGTAGGTCTTCAAGAAACCCTGATGCCCTGACAACGGCGAGTCATGCGATGCATGTAGGATCTTCTTTTTTAAAGTTGATTCGAGGACGAGGTATATCCTGCCCTTGTAATAGATGATGTCATCAATGAGTCTGTGCCTGTCATCATGGATCTGTCTATCCGATAACTCACAAGCAAATTTGTTTTTGGAGTACTCTACTAAGAGAAGAGACCTCCAATCAATGGATATACTCATGAGGGATAACGAAGCTGGTCGTTTGGATAAGGCAATAGCTACTACATTGTTCTTACCGTTCACATACTCTATCTCAAAATCATAGACTTGCCACCTTACTAACCCATTTTTGTTGGCGCTCATTTAAGTCCTTCTGCTCCAAAAGTACTTGAGGCTGTTATTATTTGTCTTGATTTTGAATTTGCTACCCACCAAGTATTGTCTGAATTTAGTGAGGGCATGTAAGATGGCTAACATATCTTTGTCATATATGGAGTAGTGGTGCTCATAATCTTTCAGTTTCCTGCTCTCAAATGCAATCGAGTGATGGTTTTGCATCAGTACTACCCCTAGTCCTTCCCCTGAAGCATCACATTCCACTATGAATGGCTATGAGAAGTCTGGTAGTGCCAAAACCGGGCAAGAACTCAAGATGGTTTTCATTTCCTCAAAGGTACTCTGTGCCAAATCCGTCCATGTGAATGCCCCCTTCTTTGTGAGATCGGTGAGTGGTGCGGTGAATTGAGAAATTCCCTTAACATACCTCTGATAATATGTGCAAAAGCCTAAAAATCCCTTCAGTTCAGTGACTGTCTTAGGCATAGGCCAATCCCTGATAGCTCTAATCTTCTCCATATGAACCTGTACCCCTTCTGCATTGATTATGTGCCCTAGATACAACAGCTCTTTCATGCCAAATTCACACTTAGACATCTTCGCGTAAAGCGAGTGTTCTTCTAGAATTCTCAATACCTCATCAAAGTGTTTCAAATGTTCCTCCCAAGTTTTGTTTTAAATTAAAATATCATCAAAGAATACTAGCAAATACTTACGTAACTGAGCCCTGAAAGTGTGGTTCATGCACGACTAGAAGGTGGTTGGAGCATTGGTGAGTCCAAAAGGCATGACCAAGAACTTGTAGTGACCATAGTGGCAACGGAAAGCTATTTTGGAAATGTCTTGATCCCTTACTCGGATATGATGGTACCCCGAGCGAAGATCAATCTTTGAAAAGTATTTGGCACCCCATAGCTCGTCCATTAGCTCATCAATCCTAAGAATGAAATACCTGTTTTTTATGGTCTTTTTGTTAAGTTCTCTGTAATCAATGCACATTCCCAATGTGTCATCCTTCTTTTTAACTAAGACCATTGATGATGCAAAGAAACTAGAACTCGGCCGAATATATCATAGTTCTAGTAATTCCTTGATTGTCTTCTCAATCTCATCCTTGTATCTTTTGGGATGCTTGTATGGAGTGGTGATGACTACCAATGTCCCCTCCTCCAACTCAATGATATGCTCAAATCCCCTATCTGGTGGTCCACCTGCTAGAAGATCCCGAAATACCTTCTTGTGCTTCTACAATAATGCCTGAATATCCACTCGGTGTTGAGTGTTGTTCTCTGGAGGTTTATTAAACATGACTAAACATTCTACTGACCATTCTATGTCACCCTGTCTGAGCACGGCCTCCATTCTCTGTGAGGATATTGGTTTTGGGAGATAAGTATTCATGCCCCTCAAAACTACTCATTTCCCATCCGGTCCTTGGAATTCCATTTCCATCGCCCTGTAATCTGTAGTATATTTTCCTATTGAATAAAGCCATTGGACGCCTAATACTACATTCGTATCAACCACATTCACTACATAAAATGAGTCTGTCATATGGTAGTTGCTAATGTGACATTCAGTTTAGGAATCCAATAGTTGCACTCCATGTTGGTGTTTTCTGCTACTGCTACAGTAAATACCTCAAACTTCTCTATCAGAATACCCCTCTTAGCCACCCATGCTGCATCAATGAAATTGTGGGTTGCTCCCCCATCAATTAATACTCCTACTCTGTGGCCCTGTACTACTCCTCTGACCTTGAGAGTGTGAAACCTAGGTACCCCGGATAATGTAGCAATAACT
The DNA here is from genome assembly GCA_001517045.1 of Pseudotsuga menziesii. Lineage (NCBI taxonomy): Eukaryota > Viridiplantae > Streptophyta > Pinopsida > Pinales > Pinaceae > Pseudotsuga > Pseudotsuga menziesii. Next base: position 504,461 of record LPNX010070065.1, on the reverse strand, counting down.
CCCTTTGGTGTATCCCCTTGGAGTGACTCCTCCTCTGCTGCCCGCAATTCCTCTGTTGTTTCCTGCTCGTAGTCCTCCCCTTCACTGTCTGAATATTAGTGGCCTTTGGCCTTTCCTAAGCACCTGTGTCCTGGAACCCACGGTTCCTGAGAAGTAATACACAATTTCTTCTGTATCAAGTATTTCCTTGTGTCGTCGTCTAACCAAGTTTTCTTCGATATTTCCTACTGAAAAGGTTTCCTATCTTTGCCTCTAACTGGAAAGTTGGTCTTGAGTGGAAACCTATTCTTCGAAACTGAGTCTTGGAGATCTCTGTCTCGGTTGATTGCATCATGTAGAGTGGAGGGTTTGTAGGCTTTCACCCACCCTCGTAGTGGTTCTACCAAGGCCTCAGTAAACAACATAATCATCCTGTTCTCCGACACATCTGTCACCATAAAACCTACCCTCTAGAACTCAGAGATGAAGGCCTCGGCACTACTTGTCTGCTTGAGTTAAGCCAACTCTCTAAAGTGTATCTCTGGGTCCTTCCTGTCAAACCGTTCCATGAGCTTCTATGTGAACTCACTGTAGGAACTGATGGTGTTGTGACCCAATGTCACTAGACCGTGGTACCACCACTCATGAGCCTCTCTGTCTAGGTGGAGTGTATCCAATTTAATGGCATTTGTCTTTGTCATGGGGTTGAGCTGGAAATAAGTATCCAACTTTTGAACCCATATCCTCGTTGAACCTTCGCGAGCCCCATCAAAGTTTGGGATGGTCAACCTGCCCAAGGTCTTCTGCAACTCGTAGTTATGATTAAATCCCTTGTTGAAATTCCTGGGTCTGTCTCTTCATGTTGCAGAAATCTGAAAAGGATATGGTTGCATGAAACTCATCCCCTAAGTCCCTGTATTCCTGTAAATATGCTCCAAATGGTTCACTAGGCTCTACTGGCATGATTGGTCCTACTACTGCATCTGCCAAGAAGTGAGGCATAGTAGGCCTGCTGGAAGGTCTGTTATATATGTGTGGTGTGTTTTGCATATTGGTGTATGCATGCTTCCCACTACTACTTGTAGACCCTCTATCTACTGGTGAGAAAGGTATACTGCTATTACCTGGTTCTGGTTTCGCCGACAATCTGTTTATTGCATGCAGTATGTCCTTTTGCCCTTTGGCTAAGTCCTGCAATGTGTTTACTAAGCTACGAAACTCCATCCTGTCCTCATCTTCTCTTGGTCCTTTTCCCCTGTTAGAGTGTATACCTGTTGGGTCCATGTCTGAGTTGGTATCTTCTAGCTGGATATCCTCAAATTCCTTGGTGTACCTACTTTTCCTTCTCCTAAAGTTTACAAAGGTGTCTTCTTCTGTATTCATTTACTTCTCATGTTCAAGCCCACATCTGGCAAGGAACATGCTCTGATACCACTGTAATATCCCAAATACTGATATTCTATTGATACTGGGTATAATGCTAACTCATACACTCAATCTTGTGCAAAAATACAGAATAAATGTGCATGCAAACTTGACATGCAAAAATACCCTAAAATATAGCAGAATTAGGGCTAGGGTTTGCAGAAAGGAATTTAACACTTACCACTAATAACTTGGTTGATAATACTCTTGAGATAGGTTGCATGCATAAAGTGCCAAATAGGTGATGTAAGGGTGCTACCTTCCTCCAGTTGACACCCAGCTGCACACGTGTGCCCTCCTCAGACTGAAGGTGACGTTTTTGGGGGAGGGATAGTCAGATGCTGCTGAAACTTTGTGGACTTGTCGGACTTCTATTGCCGGAGAGATGGACTGTCACATGCAAAGGTTTGGCTGCCTCTAAGTGCCCTAGCGAATTGGTTTGTTTTTTTGCTGCTCACGCCCCCCAACCTCTCTGTTTTGCTGATAATTGCTCGAGGTGAGCAAACTGATGGCTAATAGTCACTCTATGTCGTGAAATAAGCTTGTCAAGAAAGAGGAAGCTAACATGCGGAGGAAAGACTGGGTTTTATGGTCCCAGCGAATCCTTCTGAGATTTTTATTAGTGCTTGAAAGTGCAACGAGATGTTTCCAAACATTGAGGCCCAAAGTGTTAGCTCAAGTAATGGTTTCCAATGTTGCTAGGCATCTATCTAATTTCATGCCGCCAAATCCCAATTCAAACCCTCCTAGGTTAGGCACACTAGTCTATGCGAATGAATTTACTAGAGATGCCATCCACGAAAGTGGGGAAGCATGCCTTGGTTTCCCCACAACGTTTTCCTTGGAACCAAGACAACATGGCTAGATACTCATGTAAGATGCCACATATATGTCATGTTATATAATTGCACATTACCATATAGGACAAAATGGAGAATAAAAACAGACTTCATCCTCTACAAGGCTCCTATTTTAAATACTAAAGAGTGACCCTAGTGTGTGAGAAGGATAAATTACATTCTAATCAATCTATTTCTACATAAATGTGCATGCATATAAAATTGTGGTTATAGGGTGATGGGCGACCAATCAATAACAATCTTTAAATGAGAACATTTGCTTTTTGAAATACTGTGCAGATCTATGATTGCTAGAGAATTTTGTCTTTCGTAGTGACCTCACATAATATATAGAAAACAAACCCTTTAAAAAGATATACATGGCCATTTATTGCATTTAACTCAATGTTTTAAAACTTGGAACCAGGAGTTGAACCGGTTGAGGGTCAACTCGGATCAGAACAAGAACTGACAATGAATCAAAGCGGTTTAATTTCAATGACTCGGACTATTCAAAAATACATAAAATTTTACAATTTTAATGGAAAAAATATAACATTCCAAGTTATGATTCCAAAACATTAGAGATAAAATCTGCAAAGTCTACTCATGTAAGTTGGAATGTATCAAAATGGCACCAAATGCAATACATATCTGAATCAAAATTGAAAATACATAGTCATCTAAATCATTGGCAATATTGGAATCCCATTTATCAATAACACCATGTTCCCCCCTCCTCTAATGCTCTATCCCTTGCCTCTACCTCTACCTTCAAGGACATTAGTCAACACCCTACAATTTTGATGAAACTTCCTAATTCAAGCGTTAAAAAAAGGTAGAAAAAGATTCCCCTGCCTAATAACGGATTTTGTTCAACTGAAGGGTACATCTTTTTAAGGTCATGACACAGGAGTTCAATCAACTTCAACAATCAGGCATTAGCACCACCAACATCAGGGTACATAGAGAGTTGATGTGCCTGATTAAATTCCAATCCCTTACCCTCATACATGATTAAATCAAGTGGAAATGTTGCAATCCTTAAATCCTGAAATCTATTAAGTCTGTTGAATTCTGAATGGGATCTAAAATTCTACTTTTTGCACATGAACTCCATGAGGTTGGAACTTGGAACCACTCTCAAACATTTTGAAACAATTAACGGTAGTGTTAAAAATTAAGACATTCTCCTTATCTTTCATTTTCTGTCCTTTTACTTTAAGAATTTAACATTACCATTGATTATCATTGACTTCAATGTCACTGGTACAAAACTGGTCAATTTTTTTTAAAAACATGTGTGTCTGGCCTCCACTTGTGCACCCTGGGCATTATTCGCTTAACTCAACCAAGTCAATGCAGAACCTACAGGTTTAATGTCGGTTTGGTGCCGAACCAACCGAGTCCATGTCTAACTTGTCCGGTTTGGTGTTGAACTAGCTGATTCAAGGTCTAACTCAGCCAGTTGGACACCAAACCGACCTCCAGGCCAAGTTTTGTACCAGTTTGAAAGTGATGAGGGTTAAACCGGTCAACTTGGCCGGTTCTGATTCCTAGTTGACCGGGTTTCAAACACTGATTTAACTTGGGCATGAAACTTGTACAAATGCAGTATGAATTTGATAAAATTGTTTGACTATTACTTAATTCCAATCTTGTTTTCAAGTTAAGATCAACACAATTGCATGAAAGTTACCCCGCTAGTGAATAATTTAGCCTACTAGTTAATAATGAAGTAAAGACATCCTTTGACAAAACAGGCTAGTTAGTAAATTCACAAACATGAAATATATCCCATAGAAATGTCACAAGACTTCAATGTTTTAGATCTTTGACAATATTTCAAGGCATGGCATGTCCTTACATTTGGGATCATTCATGGCTTTTGATGCAGCACAGCTGATCATAAGAACCTGCTTTCTCAATGACAGCTTTTGCATTGCTGGTTTTTCATATTTATCAAAACTATCAAACAAACGCCGTGAAACCAATCGGAAGACCTGACCATCACAGGTACGTCCCGTTCTTCCTTTGCGTTGATCTGCCTGTCAGTTAAAAATTAAAATATTTGAATTGAACAAGATACTGTCAACATTTCACAAATAGATGCAAACCTTACACAAGTATAAGACAATAAAACAGAAAATGCAGTATATACCTGTGATTTTGAAACCCAAACCAGATGTGGCACATGTGTTTTGTTGTTCTCATTCCAAAATATATCTAATGAGCGGCACGAATCAATAACGTAAGATAGCCCAGGTATGGTCACAGAAGATTCTGCAATGTTTGTTGCAAGTATTACCTGTATAAAAAATATCAAACTCCACAATTTACCAGAGTAAAAAGTCATTTTCTGCAAATCACTACCCTTTACCATATCTCCCTTCATACCCTTTACCATCCATTGCATTAGAGATGATAACTGCTACATCAATACTATTTTCAATCCACAGGAAAACATCACAGTACAACATGAACTCATTCCTTTTTCAGATCATTAAATCCTAGCAGTCAATTTTTTATCACATGAAACTTGAAAGATAATGAAGCCAATATTTTATTTTATTTTGCTTGCTACATTCCTGCATTAGAATTCAAAGTAAAAACAGAAATAGAATTTATTGCTGATTAAATGGCAATCATATTGATCATTAATGACAATCTTAAAACATACTGTTAAAACTTTATCTAGCACCCTGTTACCCCATATATTGTATGTGGCCCTACACTTGCGATTTTCATCACAATGTTGTTAACAGGTTGATGGAACAGTTGGATGCCTTGGGTACTTGATGCTAGAGTTTGATTTTTTGTTGTGTGATGCCCTAGTTGATGATTGATTGATGGAGATGGTGAATGTGTTTGTGCTAGTAGCTATGGGATGTGGCCTCTCATGACGTTTTGATAGTAATGTGCTCTTATTTGGATGATATTGGCATGCTTAGAGTATTTTCTTAGCATTTATCCAATTCTTGGTGCTCTCGTGGAATGGGAGCCCATCAACTTAGGGTTTCCCCAAGTTTTAAAAAGTGTTATTAATTTTGATGAAGTATAGTCAATGGATGATTATTAATAAGGTTAAATGGTTTTGAGGTTTCTAAACTAGAATGCTCTAGGAGATGATTGTGCACTAAACTTATATGTCAATTTCTACTGACACATCAATCATCTTCATCGGGAAATCCCTAGCCTTTTTGTGTTGATATGGCATCTTGATGGCATATACTATCATTTTTAGTGGAGTGCCTGGCTTGTTTACATGGTATGATGGTATTCAGAGATTTTTCTATGGGGGTGTTCTTGCTCATTGGTTTTGGTTCATACCAAGGGGTGATTCAAGGTTGATTTTCCATGCAGCACTCTAGCTCATATGATGCAACTCACACTTGAGGATGTTTTACAATGTTCCACAGAGTTTCTGGGGCGGGGGAGCGTGGGAGTGGGGAAACGCACAAGGTGGACGTGTGGAAGCTACCCCAAATTTTAGGGAAACGAGGGGAAACGAGGGGACGTTGGAGTCATAAAAATTAATTTAAAATATAAAAATGATAAATCCCAACAGTAACTATTACCATGTAAAAAGTAAAACTAAAAACTAAATTCATCATGATGGGGTGTACATCTATTAGTTATTAGCATATCAAATTTCAAATTGGTAAATGATACGGAACTATGTTACTATACCCATGTTAAATCTAAAAACTAAATATCATAATTATCATTATGCATTGTATATCTAAATTCAAATTTCAAATTTGTAAAAGATAATGCAACAAAAGCTAAAGTCTGAAATAGTCAAATAGATACCGAACAATGAATACAAAGAAGTTAGAACTTAGAATAATGACGACTGCTCCAAGTTTAGTTCCAATATGATTATGAAAAGAAATCGTGAGAGGATAGCGTTTAGGAAGGTCTTAGACTCTTCGGTTAGTCTAGGATTTAAGTTAATTTTCGTTTAATTATGTTTTAATTTTTTAAACACTTTTAATATTTTTATTTGCATTTATTTTTATTGTGAAAAATGAAAATTTGAGGGGGACAAGGGATGGGGGTACGCCTAGAAGACCCCCCTAGGGGGGAACATGGGGAAACATGTTTCCCTGAGTTTCCCCCAAAAGGGGGACGTAGGGAAACGTTTCCCTAGGAGTTTCCCCGTCCCGGAAGAGTGGGGGGGCGAGGGGGCGCGTTCCCCACCCTAGGGGACGTGTCCTCGTGGAACACTGATGTTTTATGGTTGGCTTTCCATGGAGCATCCTCCTTCTAGGACATGTTTTAGGGATACTCACATTTTTATTAGAGCACCCTTGCTTCTTAGCACATGGACATCTTGGCACTATTGGCTATCACTATTGGCAGCAACCAGTTGACTACATCCAGGTCACAGCAGCAGCCTACCCATCTCTAGCGGCGACACATCACCCATTATAGATCATCTTCCAATTTGTACAGTTCTTCTTCCAAACAAATTACTATCTCAAGATTTCTTCATTCGGCTTCAAATGTTAAGAGAGACGCTTCCAATGCTTCCAGTGTGCCATGACATATTCTCCATTTTTGTATCACATTTGCCAAATCCACTCTCCTTGTACATTTTTCATTAGAATCGGCTCTCTTTGTACTTATCTCTTCTAGGTTGGCTCTCCATCTTTGGAGTTAGCTCTTTCTGGCTTTAGGATTGAGTTTCACATCTTGCTTTATATAAGAGTCGCTTTAGTGCTCCCACTTTGTATTGACATCATGTTACCACACAGTCCCATTGACCTAGTTCCATGGTCATTTGTTGGACTTTAATAAATTATCTTATCTTATCTCTTGTTACATGTATGGAGGCATGGTCATGTTTTATATGTGGGGTCGTCCTCTTCTTCATGGAGTGCATCCACTATAGGAGGGTTGCTTGCACACTTCATGTTTTTATTGATGGAGTGTTCGCTTGGAGAGTCACACGTGTGGCTTGAGAGCATCCTTGAATTGATTCTAGCCTTGACTAACGGAATGCTCCACATGAAGAATTGCTAGCATTTATTCATATACTATCTTGGTGGAGTGTTCACCTTCGAGAGTATCTACTGCACATTTATGATGTGTGCATCCACCTAGTTCTAGGATTTTATTGTTATTTTATTGTAGGAGGTAGATGAACTAAAACCTATACAAGTGTTTTCTCTCTCCTTCATTTCTAATGGGTGGATTATGGGGGAAATCCCCTAGAGCTTAGTTGAATATCTTTTAGTTTCTCATGGATGGTTGATCAAAGTGCTTCCCTTGGATGATTTGGTGTTTCTCATGCTCCATTTGTGGATGGAATCTTCAAATACAAATGGTTTTAAATTTATGGAGTAAGTCTCTTTTCTTCTATGTGGTGGTTGTCAATTGGAAGTGTTAGGTTGTGGTATGTCTCTAATTCTATGGTGACATATCATGTTATCCTTGCATGACAATTATCCTTTCAAGATCGTTTGAAAATATTTCAATAATGTTTTCCCTTTGTAGATTTCTAAATTTGGTGAAGCAATTAGAAAGTGGATAGGGTTTGTAAATATGTTTCCCTGGTCCTTCTAATATCTCTTTTAATCCTTGATATGAACTTTGGTTGACCCCATATTGTTCAATGGATAGGACACTAATCCCTTATTCTTCCATCAACATCTTTTCTTATTACTAAAACAAATCGTTTTGCTAGAGCCACATCTTCATTTCACTTTGGAGCTCATTGTGCGCTCTAGTAATCCTATTCTACAAAAACTTCCCTTATATTGGAGAAGAGCCAACCTAGAGAGTACAAGAGGGTTTGGTGTAGTGACATTGACCTCCCTCTTAGTTACACCAAGATAATACCTTGAGCTTTAAGACTTTATCTCTTGGGTGTGAGTTTGAGTGATAACACACCCTAAATGACAAAGTCCTAAATCAATAGGGGAAAGAGAAGTTGAACTAAGAGAGGGGGGAGAGGGTGGTTATCACCTCACCACCCTCTTCTGCTATTTAGTACTAGTTCTCCTCTAGCACAAGGGAGGCTTCCCTAGTACTAGGATTGCTAAAGGATAAGAGTGAATGCTCAGTGGAGAAAGATAGTTTAGCAAAATGAATGGTGTTTGGATATGGAATTAAAAGTAAGTGATGGTAAAGGAGAGAACTAGCACCAAGAAGAAGAAGAAGAAGGACTTGAGCAAAGTTTGTTCTTTCTCGTGTAACCAGTTTGGACATTATGCATTGAAGTGTCCGGAGAAGAAAGAAAAGAAGGATATAGTAGCATCAGCCTCAGTTGAAGTGTATGCTGCTCAATTTGAGAAAGAATTCTCTTTGGAATCCTTTGATTTCAGTGTGAGCAATTCTGGTTTTCACAACTCCTAGATAGTTGACAGTGGACACTGAGTCAATGAGGCACATGACTGGCATGTGGGGAGTATTTCAGAGCATTGTTGAAATAGGTCCTAGATATTTCATGGAAACTGACATAGGTAATCCTCGAGAAGCAGTGAAGGGAGTTGGAACGGTAACTGGAGTTTGGTGAGTTTCTAGAGGTAGATGGTGTCTTATTTGTTCCAGGGATTCGAGTTAGTGGACTCTTAGTATCATCCCTGGAAGGTGTTGGGTATGGATTGTTTAACAAAACCGAACATGTATTTCTCTATCATGAGGTGAAGCCAGTTGGTACTACAATTCTACTTGGAGACAAGAGGGACAGACTCTATGTGTTGCGGGGGGGCGATTATATATGAAGGATCCGGTGGCTGGTTTTCTGAGTCAGAGTCCAAGGATGAGGTGCAGTTAGTTGGTCAATTTCTACCTCTAGATGAAGAGAGTAAGTCTCTTCAGAGTACTGGCAGGAGGCTCAGCCAGTATGATGTTGATGAGCAGGTAGAGGAGACGAGAGAATAGTCTCAAAGTTCAAAGTGGTCTTCAGACACTTATCTCTAGGAAAGATCCCAGAGTAAGAGGCAGTTGTAGTAGGGAACAGTGGCCTAGGCGGAGGAGATACAAATAGTGTAAGAAGGATCTCCCTCGTTAGGATGGAGTGTTATAAATTATAACTTCGTAGGTTTTCCTTGTGATTTTTGGTGTGTTTGTTATGGGGGGGACTAAGTTGGTGTCCCTAGTCTTTTATTTATGTAAAGTTGAGTTATGTAAATAATGTGTTTTTATATTATGACTTTATGTGTGTAAAATCCTAAAAGTGCATTAAGTGCACATTTAATAAATAAAAAGCACTTTACTTGTGCAATTAAAGTGTACCTTCAGATTAAATTAATCTCATCCATTGGACGAGTTAGTTAAAGGTGGTTAGGGTTTTTCATAATATAAAAAGATTCTAGGGAACAAGAGAAATGTTGATGTTGTATCTGAGTGGGGCATCCTCACACAAGCCGGCCCAAAAGAAAAAATAATAATTAAATATTATGCTAGAAGAGAAGTCGACAAAGACAAGAAGGACAAGTCGGGTCCAGTGAAAAAGTCGGCAATAAATCAAGTATAAATAAAGGAGATGCCTCATTCATTTCATCTATCAAGCAAGTTCGCTCTACATGAAGAAGCAAGTACGCAAGAGAGAGAAGAAGACTAAATTGGGGATTTCTATATTTGGAGAGTTTCTTCTTTGGATTATCTTTATCTTGGCTATGTATTTGGATGTATAATGTATCTTGCATTGATATCTCTATAAGAAGGTTGTTGGGTTTTCTCCCTTGTGGTTTCCAGGATAGATATTTGTGTCTTTTGTTTTTGTGCTTTGGTTATCCTTTCAGTGAACCTATTTATATTTTGCTGCAAATAAGATTAAAATTATACCGCTATCTTAAAATCTAACATCGTTTCAAAGCAGTGTTGAAAAAAGCCATTGTCGAAAACTAGGGCTTCATATTCCGGAGCTTTCTAACCACAATTTTGTCTTGAAAAGAGCATTATGGAACTCACCCTAGGAGGGCGCATCTTTCTATGGAAGTAGATCTTCATTTCAAGAACTTTCAATTTTGTCCTAATTTATGTCGATACCAAAAACTAGGGATTCCAATTTTTTGTTATTTTGTCCACATATCTGGGAGAAAAGAAGGTTCATTCAACTCAGCCTAGGAGGGCACATTCATCTATGGAATCAGATTTCTCAAATTCCAAACTTTAATTTTGACCTAACTTCTACTAGGGTTTCTGGATCAGGTTTCAATTCCAACTTGCAGTCACAATGAATAGTGTGAAAGTAGAAGATAGACTTGATGGAGCTTTCAACTTCAATTCTTGGAAGTCTAGGGTTCTCATTATCTTGGAGGAGAATGATCTCCTGAAGTTTGTTAATAAGAAGGTACCAGAACTAGAAGAGGAAGCAAAGAAGACTCAATGGAAGAAGAGTGATGCTAAGGCAAGGAGGATTCTGATAGACTCAGTAAAAGATCACATGATACCTCATATCTCTCAGAAGAAGACGGCCAATAAGATGTTTGATGTCTTGAAGAATTGGTTTGAGAATACCAACATTAACAAAACACTTGCTTAAGGACAACAACTCACCAATATCAAGATGAGAAGAGTAGACTCAGTTACATCGTACCTAATGAAGAAACCTGAGCTAAGAGACCATTTGAGCACCATTGGTGAAATGATTGAAGAAAGAGAACTTGTTATGATAACACTCAATGGTTTTCCCCAGTCATGGGAATCATTCATATAGAGCATTAGTGGGAAATCCAAATTGCCTAAGTTTAAACGATTATGGGCAGATTGTAGACAAGAAGAAACTAGACTTGCAACTAAAGGCAGGTTGCATGGCTCTTAACATGAAGAATGTCAAACCCTTACATCCCCATGCTAAGAAAGGAAAAGGTAACGAAAGAAAGAATCAAGGCAGAAAGGATAAAGGTGAAAGTTCAAGCCCAATTCTAGAACAGAAGAAGGATCTTTCACAAATTCAGTGCTTCAGATGTCAAAAGTATGGTCACTATGCCAAACAGTGTCACGAATCAAAGAAGAGAAAGAACCATGCCTCAATGTTGATGTGATGAAGATACTCAGAAGAAATCAAGGAATGATTATCATACAAAGTTCTTCATTTCCGCCCTATTCAGGTACAGTTCCTGCCACTAATGATACTTGGTTAATAGATAGTGATGCATCTAAAGAAAGAGTCTCATCTACAAGTTGTACTTAGAGATGATGCTCGATATAATATGAAAGGAAATGGGATTACTTCCTTCCTGTTAAATTCTAGTGATACTCTACATTTAAGTGATGTGTTATTTGTACCTAGGATGAAAAGGAACCTTGTATCTATATCATCCTTGGAGGACAAAGGATACAAAGTTGCCTTCTTTGATAGAAAGGTTCTTGGATGGCACAAGAACTCTGGCATGGATTCAGCCCGTGTGATTGGTGTTTGAGAGGAGAACCTATACAGATTGACTGCACAACTAGTGCAAGCATTGATACATGATTCTAGCAGCTTTTGTGAGCTAGGCACAAAAGACTTGCTAACATACACTATAGATCTCTTCCATAATTAAGAACAATGTTGACAAGACTTATAGTACTCTATGTAAACCAAGATGGAATTCGCAGAAGATTTGAACTTGGCAAGAATGCCAAGGGTTCTTTTCTGAGCAACGACAACAAATCCAAGGGAATCTTGGATCTAGTACATTCCAACTTGTGTGGACCCATGACAGTTGCTTCCTTGGGAGGATACTACTATTATGTGACCTTTATTGATGATTACTCTTGGAAGACTTAGATTTACTTCCTTAAGTCCAAGCAATCCGAAGAGGTGCTCTGCTGATTCAAGGAATTCAAGGCACAAGTCGATAACCTATCGGGAAAGAAAATCAAGGTTCTGAGATAGATAATGGAGAAGAATGCACCTCAATGGACTTCACTAATTTCTGCAAGGAAGCAGGAATTAAAAGAGAGTACATTGTTCCTTACAACCCCCAGTAGAGTGGGGTTGTAGAGAGGAAGAACAGATTGATTGTACAGGCAGCCAAAGCTATGATTCACGATTAGGGTTTTCCCATGTTCTTATGGGCAGAAGCTTCCATTACCGCAATATATGTGCAGAAAAGAAGTCCTCATAAGATATTGAGGAACATAACTCCAGAAGAGGCCTTCACAGGTGCGAATCCATAGGCTGGCCACTTAAGGATCTTTAGTTGTCTGGTGTATATTCATGTGCCCAAAGGAAAGAGGATGAAGCTAGAACCTTCAAGAAAGAAGGGCACATTTGTGGGATACAGTGAGTCTTTGAAGGCTTACAAAATCTACATCCCAAGATCGAGACAGATTTAGGTCAATAGCGATGTCTCCTTCGAAGAGGAGATAGCCTTCAAAAGAGCCAGAGGATCAGATATGGAGATTGATGGTGAGGAGCTAGTGGTTCCAAAGGAAATGACATCATTTACCCCTCCCCATTCAACAGTTTAGAGGGATCCAGTTGAGATAGTTGAGCCCATTAATCCCATTGATCCACTTGATGTCCCCAAAGATGTTGCAATAGGCCTACATGGGATCGTCAGACCTTGCAGGATGCAAAGGGACATGAAGCAAATCGTGGTACTTTCAAACAAAGCAAGAGACCTTAGAGGTTCTCGAGCTATGTAGCCTTGATGAGCCACGTCATTGATTCTGAGCCCTCAAACTATGAGGAGGCTTCCAACTAGAAGGTATGGAAAGATGTCGTGACAGAAGAGTATCAATCCATCATAAAGAATGATGTGTGGGAAATTGTTATGAGACCTGAGGGGAAGTCAATAGTGACTTCCATGTGGATTTACAAAATCAAACATGGAGCAGATGGTAGTGTTGAAAAGCACAAGGCGAGATTTGTGGCTAGAGGCTTCTCTCAAAAAGAGGGAATTGATTATGATGAGACATTTGCTCCAGTTGCTTGCTACACTTCCATTAGGACAATTATAGCTCTTGCTTCAACTATGGCATGGAAGTTGCATCATATGGATGTGAAGACTGCCTTCCTCAACGGTGTGATCGAGGAAGAGATCTACATTGAGAAACCAAAGGGTTTTGTGATTCATGGGAAGGAGTCCCATGTGTGCAGACTGAAGAAGGCCCTATATGGACTCAAGCAGGCACCACGTGCTTGGTATGCTAGGATTGGTAGACACTTGGTGAGCTTGGGATTCACCAAGAGCAATGTTATCAAAACCCAACCGATTTGGAAAAAAACCCCCGGTTTGACCGGTTTACAAGCTTCACCGAGTCAAATCATGCACTCAAACCGTTTTTGGCCGGTTCCATACGAAATTGGCCGGTTTCGAGGATGAACCGCCCGGTTCTGTACAAAACCGCCCGGTTCTCTCCAAACCGTCCGGTTCAGAACAAAACCGGCCGGTTCTGTACAAAAACGCCAAGGACCCCCAAAAATAGCTAATTTCAAATTCTTTCAATAAAATAAAAAATAGGGTACACGTGTGAGCTGTTTAATTGACCCACGACCCTTCTAATGTTATAAAAGGAGGCTCCCACCCTCCATATCAATCACATTTAATTGTGAATGGACTTGGGCCCTCTTCCACAGCAAGAGGATGTGAACATTGATGTTGTAGTTAGAAAAGTGCCTTAAGGCCTATAGGGGAGTCAAGCCATGCTCTTGTTGAGGATGTAGATGATGACTCTAAGTCTGAGCATGAGGACTCAGATAATTATGATATATGATTAGAATCATTAGATTGTAGATTCTAGAGTCTAGACTGTAGTCATATGCTTATATTTTGACTTTAGAGGCCATTTATAACCTCTTTGTTGATGTACTTTTCTTTAGTTATGGTTTGCAATCGATGTTTTTTTGGTTTTATATGCTCTTACTTGCTATATACTTGAGAAACTTGACATATTTGTTTATAATGGTTTGAATTCACATGGATGCACATGGATATATATGTATTTTTTGAAAATATGAATGTTTTATGTATGTTTGCTCAACCGGTTTTTTGATCCGGTTTGTTTCCCGATTTTTGTCCGGTTCCGGTCTGGTTCCGGTTCCCAGGGTCGGCCGGTTCGACCACCGGTTCGGTTCTGAGTGATGCAGATCCCAACCTTTACTACAAGGTTGTGGATGGTAAGCCTTTGATCCTAGTGCTTTATGTTGATGACTTGTTTCTCACCGGAGATGAGAAACTCATAGAATAGCATAAGACAAACCTAGCCTTTGAATTCAAAATGAAGGACCTTAGTTTGATGCACTACTTCTTGGTACTAGAAGTAAGGCAGATACATGATAAGATCTTCCTGAGTCAAGGTAAGTACACCATTGACATCCTTAGGAGATTTGGGAGGATGGACTGTAAGTCCATGGCCACACAGATGAATTCCAATCTGAAGAAGATGAGAGATTTTACTTTCAATTAAGATTTGATTGATCCTACCATGTATAGATAGTTGATCGGATCATGGATGTATCTGGTTAACACCATACCAGATATTTTTTTGCAGTGAGCGCTCTCAGCCAGTTCATGAGTGAGCCAAGGCATATACACTACGTTGTTGCAAAACATGTGTTGAGGTACTTGTGTGACACATTGGGATATGGCCTAAAGTATGCTTCTGGTGGTGACATGAGATTGTAGGGATATTTTGATTTCGATTGGGCAAGGGATGTCGTAGACAGGCAAAGCACCTCTGGTCAAAATGAACATAAACGGAGGAGTTATGATTTCAGAAAACAAAAAACACAATATCAACAAACTAAGCATAAAACAAGAAGTTCCATCCAACAAACCAATCAACAAACAACTCCAATAAAGATAGATCTCCGATGGACCACTTCACAAACGATGCAACATTTTTTGGGGGGAATTTGTAACTCATATCGTTTCGTTTCGTCAAGTGTCATAGTGACTAACACAAAATATTGAGAGATGACATTACAAGCAAAAAATCAAACGTAAGCCTTATCTTCAATAAGCTTTGAAAACAAAGCTTTCCATAAGGGGAAGGTAATGTTCTATAAAAAGTATAACATAATACAATATATATATAAATATAAATAGTAATCATAATAATCAAAACAACAAACAATTATAAAATAATAATAAAATAACATAACATTAGTTATAGTTAATTAAGGGACACATCCCTTCGGTGAATAGTCACCATGTAAGCCTATTTATATGGGCTACACCCTCATTGAAATCATCATATCATATTTTTCATATCATCTTTTATTACCTACTTATTCATGGATTATTTATATTTTCGCAAATGGAAGTTCCAGCAATACCAGCAAATGGGTTTTTACCGTTTCACACTTAGATTAGATGATCCTAAGGGATCATGGGTACTCATTCGATGCACTATGATGTCAAATGGTTGGACTGATCAAATGGGAAAGACCCTTCTCAATTTCTCGGTTAATTGTCCCAAGGGGGAAATGTTTATTGAATCCATTGATGCATCTACACATATTAAAGATGCAACATTATTTGAATTGTTGGATGGGTTCATCCAAGAGATAGGTCCACAAAACATTGTTCAAGTCATAACAGATAACACTACTTACTATATTTTGTAACTTCAACAAAGTCGTTATTTTAACAGGAGGTGTCACAAGGCATGCAAGGAAAAAAAATAACATATTCTAGTTCCCTAGAGGGACATGAGTCAAACAAGCCTATTTTCGTCTACATGCATGGTGTTTATATGTTTAGACATGATATTTATAGTAAGTACTACTATGAAAGTTATTTTGGCATTTTGAGGTTCCTATTTTTTACTAGGCACAACTCAACATTTTGAGCTTCCTGTATTGTAGGAGTCATTGCTATTTTTAGCACAGATTTTCAGCCAATGATGTGGTGCATATAAGATGATGATTGCTCAAAGAGATGGTGCCATGTGTCTAAGTGTTCTGGAAACATCATTTTTGTAATTCTAATTTGATGAGCATGAGGATGTTCACATATCTTGGTGTGGATAATGGTCGACATAATTAATAAAATAAATAATCTCTCTCACCAAAGATATCTTTGGAAAAAACTGTCTTATCCATGCAAGTAGTTTAAGTGGAATTTATTTAGGTAAAGGAATTAACTCGTATCCACAAGGAGAGTGCACTGGTTTAGGTGGATGCATGGAGTATTCTAAAATCAACTATATATATTTAATTGTAGTTAATTGTGTCTTGCATGTAGCATTCTCCACTTACATCTAGAAATAATTGTGCATTGTGCTTTAGTTATAGTTCTATTTGAGGTTCAATTAGAGTTCGCATGCATGGCTATTCTTGGCCAAGGATGCCACACCAATTAGATGAAGAAAGATATATTTTGGTGGTTATTAGAAATGGAGGAAAGTGGGGTGCTAGGGTTTCATTCCCCCTTGTAATTGTAATTTGCTCTTGATCTTTGATGTCAATAAAATGAGTAGTTTGGTCCTCGTCTTTTCTTTCAGCATTTTAGTTTTATCTTGTTTTTGTAATAATTCTCTCGCTTGATTAAGCTTATGTATGTCAAATGCTATGTGGATTTGTTCTTCCCTTAGTGATATGAGCACTTGTGATCTAACATTGTGATTCAATCCCTAGAGGTTCATAAAGTTAGGGTTAGGCTCAGTTATTTTGTTAATCAGACTTTTTTATTTGCAATATTGACTTGATGGAGTGCTCAATTTGCCCTTATGCTTGACTTGGTCTTGAAGCAACTAGAATAGAATTGTACCTAAGTTTCGTTCCCCTACAGGACTCACCTGCCTAACACTGATAAGGAGGTTGACTTGCCTTGATCCAATGCATTCATCTGAAATAGATGATGTATTGGATCTCTCCCTTTCCATCTGAACATTTGTTTTGCTTTTGCCTCCATAACCCATGGAGCAAGGATTAGTCTTGTTGAATTCATAATCCCTCGTTAATATATACCACTTCTGAATTTGCCTTTTTCCTTAATCTAATTCACTACTTCCTATCATGATTTTCAAATCGGAAGTAGCACATAGGGATACCCCCCTGAGGCTCGAAAATCACCTACCTAAAATTAGAGATATGAACATCAAGTTGATAATGAACATTGTGTTTAAAGTTTCACCACGTCTCTGTAAACTATTGTGGAGTGGATTTGGGCATTGACACCACATATGGGGGTTTTACCCTAAGCTACGGGGAATTGCTCCTCCCCCTGACGAATTGCTCATGATTCGCGCTCCGGGAGGAATCGCGATTCCTCATCGATTCCTCTCGGGAGCGATTTTCACAATCACGATTCCGTCCCAAAAACAATGCTCCCTAACATTTCGGAATCGCTGAGGGAATCGATTAGGAATTGACGCTCCTGGAGCAATTCCTCAGCGCTCCCGAGTCGATTCCGAAGCAAAAAAAACGCTCTCAAAATTGCCCCCTGACCGATACCTCGTGATGGGAAAAAATTTCTCATTTTTTTTTGGAAAAAAAAATGTTTTTTGATGGTTTCCTAGGGTTTAATTAGTGTTTATAAACACTATTGGCCTCTATTTGGACTCATTCTATTCCTCATTTGCTTGTTTTCATGTTTCTTGCTAGGGCTTTGAGTGCCTTTGCTAGTTGTTTGAGAGTAAATTTGTAGGAGATTGGAAGGGAGATTGGAAGGGAGATTAGAGGGGAGATTGAAAGCTTCTATTTGTGAGAGCTTGGAAGGAAGATTGAAGGCTTCCATAGAGACATTTAACCATCCTTGAAGAGCTAAAGAGGTAGACTCTAAAAACCCAATCTTTGTTTGTTTTTGAAAAAAATATTTCACTATGTTAAAATTTTAAATATTGTATGTGCTTTTTTGCTACCCTTTCCAATTTCTTCTTCTCCATCATTCTATTGTAGGCAAGAAGTGATTCTCATATTGAATCAACAAGCATGATGGGTATGTGTTTTTTGTGGTTGGTTCCGATTCTTCTCATGATGGTGGTGGTGCGAAGTAGATTTGGTGGTGGCAATGATGAGGATGAAGAGATAGGGAGCCGCACATACCATGGAGAGGAGGAGGAAGAGGGAGAGGAGGAGGGGGAGAAGGAGGAGATTGAGAGTGATGAGGGGCCAAAAAAAGACACAACACCTTTGTGGAAGTATGTGACAAGGCTTAGGGGAGGGAGAGGGGGTGGAACCACAAAGTTTACATGCCTCCATTGTAATAAAACTTACACAAGTTCATATACCGTTGTGAGAAAGCATTTGTGTGGGATTATGCCATGTGATCAAGGTAAGGCTACTAGAGTGAAAACATGTGACAAAGTGCCAGGTAAAGAAAGAAACAAATACAGGATGGAAGAAGAGGCCGCTCAAAACAATTCCAAGAGATCAAGGGTCGAATCTGAATCCCCACAAAGAATGTTTAGTGGTGGATCTGGATCATCATCCACCCATGCTAGTGGATTCTCCCCTATGCGAAAAACATTATTAAATTTCCTTGACCTTGGTTGCAGAGATGATGTGGATTCAAAAGTTTACAGGTTTCTCTATGCATGTGGTGTGCCATTCAATGTTCTTCGCTCATCCTATTGGCATGAAATGGTACAAGCCATCAAGGGGACCCCTAAAGGATATAGGAGCCCTGGGTATGACAAAGCTAGAACCATGGGACTTGACAGGGAAAGAGCCAAAATCGATAGTGCTCTTGGAAAGTTTACAAATGATTGGTCGTTATAGGGGGTATCCATTGTATCAAATGGGTGGACAAATGTTAAAGGAAAGCCATTGATAAATATTCTTGGTGTGTCTGCTAGTGGTGTGGTCTTCCTTTCAGCTCATGACTACTCAGATTGCTACAAGACTGGTATCAATATTGCACAACCTTTACTTGACACCATTCAAACGATTGGGCCATACAATGTCATTCAAGTCATCACAGATAATGCTGCGAATTGCAAGGCAGCAGGAGCAATCATTGAGGATATGTATCCCAACATATTTTGGTCAGGGTGTTTGGTTCACACATTGAACCTTTTGATGCATGATATTGTTAAGATGAAAGACCCTAGTTACCGATGGATTGGTGCCTTGTACAAGAGAGGTAAGAAAATGATAAAATTTATCACCAATCATAGCATGGAACACCACATTTTTCGCAATCACTCTAGGTTGGAGCTATTAAAGATTGCGAAGACTAGATTTGGTAGCTACTACCTCACCTTCAAGAGGATTTTGAAGGTAAGAGAGGCATTGGCTAGTATGGTCTCAAGTGATTCATGGCAGGGGTTGAAAGACAGTTGTAAGCGCATCTGATAGACATGACTTTCAGGATGTGGAGGACACCGTTCTTGATGGTCATTTCTGGACATCGGTTAAATATGTTCTACAGTTCACCAAGCCTGTTTATAATATGATTCGTTTTGCAGATACAGATCAGCCGGTGATTGAGGAGGTGTATGAGCAAATGGATAGCATGCTTAGTCATATCAAAGACATTGTTGAGCAAAGAGATGCAATCTTGTATGACCATATTCATAAACATGTGGTCAAAAGGTGGGATAATTTGAATGTTCCACTCCATGCCCTTGCATATCTCCTTACCCCAAAATATTATTCTCCATCTTGGTTGGCCCAACCTACACCTGGTCGTGGAGTTAGGAAAAGACCACAAACAAATCCAGAGGTGCAAAATGGGTATATGCTTGCATTAGACAAGTTGGTCCCTGATGAGGAGTGTGCTTAAGTACGAAGTGAATTGAGCCAATACATCAATGAACATGGAGTCTTTGGTACCTTGCATGCAACCAAAGATCAAGAGAGGTTGGATCCTATCTGTAGGTGGAACATGTATGGCACTGGTGCCACATATTTGCATAAATTAGCGGTGAGGGTGCTTTCACAGGTTGTCAATAGTTCTTCTACAAAGAGGTATTGGAGCACCTACAGCTTCATCCACAGCGTCAAGAGAAATAGTTTAAATACGGAATGGGCCAAAATTTTGGTTTATGTGCACTACAACTTGAAGTTGTTGTCCCATTATTGTGAAGCGGCCAAGAATGATAGAACTTTTTTGACTTGGGACAACAATCCAGAGGAGGCTAATGTTGAGGATGGAGCCATTGCAATAGAGCACTTGGAGGATGAACTATTGGGTGACCATGAGGGTGATCCTCATCCGATTCATACATCAGAGATGCCACCCCCAACCACCAACAAGTTTACAGATGCAGGAGTTTTGCCTTTAGCTTCACAATGTCCGACAATCCGTGGGGGGCATTCATCTTTTTCTCGTGTTCCACGATCATTTCCACCAGCTCCTATTCCACCTAGAACACGAGAAAAAAAATTGGAAGTTTCTCGTGGCAAGAGGAAAACTTAGTAGATAGTATCATAATACTTTGTATTTCATGTTTATTATGGCCTATTTTGTAAACATTATGGCCTACTTTGAAGTTTGAACTTTAAATTGTTGACTGCATCTTGATTCTTATCATCTTATGATCTTACAACTCTTTGGTATTGAATATGATATTATGATGCTTTGTTTCATTTCATGGTTGATGTTATCTATTAGAGTCTAGAGTCTAGACTGTTAGAGTTTGTTGATGGCAAATATTATATGTTGAAATTTGAAGATTGATGTTGTTGATGATTGATCATTTGATGACAATGCTACAAGTCATAGCTCCTAGATGATTGATGTTATATGTGACATGTGTATTAATGGTTATATCTATGTTTTCTATAGCTAATTTGGTATAATACATGTTTTTTTAATATATATGCATCAAAATATATAAAAATATATATTATATAAAAAACGCTCCCCAAACACTCCCAAATCGGAATCTTTTAAAAATTTCGCTTTTCACTCCTGCTCCCTACTCCCAACAACGTAGGTTTTACCACTGAAACCCAAGAGTTCCATTGTTGTGTTGTTGGTTCTCCTATTTATTTCTTTATGGGATGTTTTAGGGATTAGTTATCTACGGAAAAAGTTTTATAGAGCCAATGTTAGCTAAATAGTCAGCCTCTCCACCATTGACATAGAGCGTGGCTTATCTACCAAACTCAATTCCTCCACACCTTGGCAGTTCAACATATTAAATTTTTTCTCTTACTTCACATAGGAAGCACCTTCTCACATTACTGCTTCATCTTCACCCTCCCTAAGGGTCTTCCTTGCTTCACAAAACTGACTAGATAAGGCATAATCAATTTGTTGGTTACCTTCTCGTTTCCCCTAGTTCTCTCCTATAACCATCAAGAACTCTTCACCATCCACAAGTCAAAACAAACCTTGCTCTTCAACACACATAATTGTAATGTACCCAGCCACCTCTATAACACTGTTGAAGTAATGGGGTACTCCAATTTGCTTATAAACTCTAAATTTTGATTCATTATTCCAAATTCCATGGACTTACTATGCAATTATTCACAACGAAAGTAATTATATATCCACAATTCATCTAAATTACACATTCTACAATAAGCATGCATTCTTATCATGAATTCATACATAGAATGACCAATAAATCCATGCACACATACATTTTCATAAGTAGCAAATTAAATAAATTCATAACAGAACTATAACCATGGAATTCAAAGCACATTTGGTACTTATCTATATGGTAAATGTCCTACAACTAGCTGCAAGTGAAGGACATTCCTCCCATTCGTAGGCACTGTTATAAATATAATATATGTATAATGTTATAAATATAATATATACATATATTATATTTATAACAGGCACTCTGACAAATTTTCTCTATCTTTGACAGAGGCCAGCCCCAAGATAGGGCTATCAATCCACAAGAGTGAGATTCAAACTCTTTAACCCAATCACAACACATACAACCCTCTGGCGCTAAAAGCCTGAAACCCCCTTCATGGTTGTTCCAATCCTCTAGCACTCATCCCCCATCAACTTGCACAACGTTGATTAGGAGTGTGTCTAACAAATGGCATTCCCTTCTCTACATGCAATCCCTCAAGTGGTCCCGATTCCCTTCTAGTGCTCTAGCACAAGCTGGACAAGGAATCTCCATGTTGGGACTCCAGGGAACTCAATTGTAGGCCAGGTTCCTCTCACATGGGCACCAAGCCCATTAGCACCAACTTTCACAAGTAATTGGCTTGAACCAATTTTGTAAACTCAGGTTCTCTCTTTGTACACCTCCAAAGGAGTGTAGAAAAATTAATGTCTTAATGAATGATCCTAAATTCCCCATCAGGTACACCTCAATGTACACCTCAACAAATTTGATTCCTCTCAGTGCTTAATAAATCCAGGTATAAAATGGACCTATGCTGGTTTTATTGATGTCCACGAATGATCAAAAGGTAGGGTCAGTGGAACTCAATATACAATATGGTAGTAACATATTGTAGAAGTGTTAAACCAACTCCTACATGTTAAATGGTAAAGCATTAAATAAAAGAACTAAACAAGTGTATGAGAAATGCAACCAAAAGCATAACCCTAGATACAATAAGATAAAAATCTATACAACATCATAAATTAGGTGTAGAAAAAGAGGGGTATGAAATGAAACCCTTACATTGTCAGAAATAGAAATATATAAGATAAAGATAATTTTATTAAATTCCAACAAATGACCACAAATTGGTCAAAGGGACCACTAAGTACAAAAGTATAAATACAATGTGGGAGCTCAAATCCACTCCTATAAAAGCAAATCTAATCTAAGATCTAAACTCTATAATTAGAAAAGAAAGTATTACTGGAAATAGAAATACAGGTGGAAGTAAACGACACAAATTAAGACATCCCTGGTGAACCATCGACCACAGAGAAGGAACCACTACGCTGTCTGACAATGTTGTCAGCATGGGGACCAGGTCTGAGAGAGATGGACTGAAAACCTGGGAGGATGTCAGGAGTGATCTGCTGAGTCTCTCCTAACACTCTAGGCTCCACAAAAAAAGAAACCAAAAGGGACTCCACAAGAAAGGGATATCATATACCAAATGCACTTTAACGAGTGATTATGCAATCAAGTTATCAACTTCTTATGGAGTTAGCATACAATCAGAAATGTGTTAAGCAGCAAAATATGACCATAATCAGTAAAAAGGAGAAGGCAGCGGGAATATGGTTTTTGTACCTTTCGATAAGAATGACAAATTTGCATAGCTCTTGTTGCTTGTTCTATATCAATGCTACTGTGAAGAACATGGACCTTGAAACACATCCCAGAATTTCTTAAAAGCAACCACTGCTGCTCCAGGGACCTATATGTTGGAAGGAAAACCAAAATACTGTTCTTTAGGTCTTGCTCTTGTTCATGAATGTGCATCACCAAATCTCGAATCAGGTAGTGAACTTCATTATTTATATCAGCTTCATCTCGACCTTCTTTAGATGATTCCAAATCTGATAGACATTCAGGACTCTCTCCAAGAAGTTCGAGTACCTGAATTTTAAAAATTATACTAAGCAAATTGCTTTTGTTTTAATCTCAAAACAGATTGCTCTATCTTATACATCTATTCAAGCAGATTTTCAAGTTTGTCAACAAATATTCTGAAATAAAATTGCAACCTTAACCAGAACACATTTCCCTTCAATCAAGAATTGTAATACCCCTCAACTCTGACTTGACAATTTTATCCCTTGAGCATTGCAAGACAGACAATTTTTAACATTTATAATAGCTACAAATATCAGCCTAAAGTGGTTTTGCCAGTCTTAAACAGAAAGGAAAAAACATGAAAATATTGAACTGCAATCCAATTGTTTTGAAAAAACAGCTTATCTTTTGAATAATAAATTGAGCCAAACTTAGGATGCAGTAAAGGTAAAAAGTAACATCTCTGTTAAAATGATCTGTTCATATTGTATGCTGCAATGTGTTCACTCCAACCGTTGTGAGCACATCACAGTTATCTTTCGTGACATGTGCATCAAAATTTAAAAATAAACACAGAGTTTCTAATCCATAGGAGGCCCAACAGTCACGGGGTGTTGAAACCTCACTCTGATACCACTTTGTAACATACCCAACCCAAAAATCCGGGTCGGAGGCATCTTAGGACCCAAGGGAAAGAGGTGGAAGCGAGACAAAACAGCGGAGATGGTTTCCAAGGCCAGGCCATCGAGCCATCAAGCCAATTAAGTCAAGCATTCAGCCGTTAACAGAATTAAGTATATTAACAGTCCCCATGGTTAAACTCCACCTGCCCGACCTGACCATGCCCTCCCGACACTTCCGACATCGGGGATCGGAAGTCGGAACTGTATAACACATTTCTAACTACGACGTCCCGATCTTAGAACTTGTCTCTCCCGACATCAGGCATCGGAAGTCGGCACAAAACAAGACGACTTCAAATCCCAAGGTTATTTTGATCCCGACATCTGCGCATCGGCCCTCAGAAGTAGGCACCACCAAACACAAAACTACCGGGTGACCTACCAATCCCGAAGTCAGCATATCAAACCTTGACAATCGGCATGGCTAAGCACAAAACCACCAAAAGGCCTGCCGATCTCGACGTGGCACGTCGAACCTTGACAGTCAACACCAATGTTACTAGAACCAGACTAAAACCAGAAAAACTGACCGACCAGACCGGATCTAGGGGTTTTCCGGTCCAGTCATGGTTTTTGACCCATTTTGGGTCGGTTCAGTACTAAACCGGTCGGTTTGGCCATTGAACCGGTCAGTCTGTACAACGTCATACGGCAGGCCCAAAAATGATTTTTTTTAAATGCCAATTCAGTTGAGGGGGTGAATGTGAACAACCCTAATAAGCCTAACAAAGCTATAAAAGAGCTCTGTTACGAATATTTATGTCAGTCCATTGACTTGTTCCATGACATATTATGGAGCAATCCATTTGATTGTAGGCTTGTAGCACCAAAACACTTAACTAGGGACCAAAGCATGGAAAAGCATTCAAAGATATAAAAGATATACTATTTGTGCCCCATGTGTGGGAATTACGTGATCTGCAATAACCTTTTGAAGAGAAACAGACACCTCACAATATGCATTAGAAGTTGTTCCTAAGCAGAAAGGACATCATTTAGCCTATCATTGAAATGTTGCTACGTAAAGATGAATTGCAACACATAGGACTGAATTTTATGCTTTGATCCACACTTGATCACAAGCAAGATTTCCTTATTGGAAAAGACTAACACATATACCTGATGCAGGAACATCCCTAAAGCAGCAAAATTCCATCACCGTGACAAACAAATGCATCACAAGAAAGCATGATACAAGAAGCGTGATGCAACTGATGGTAACATAGACATGCATGGGACAAACAAGTGTAACAACCAAAGCAAAGAGCACACAAGATGTCGACAGCACAAAGACTATAGAGGGATGCAACCGAAATAAGAGTGCAACAAGAAGCACCCATGGTAAGTGAACATTGAACTAATGTCAGCCATAGGAGAGCATATGACAGGAGTTAAGCATGGCAGGTATGGCTCAAGCTCATATGAGAAAAGCATGCATTACAGGTGAAGGGCTGTGTATATGACACTTTTTGTTCTCTTCTTTTTGACTCATTTATTAACTTTCCGATCTATTCCTATGTCACCATGAGCTCTCTTGACCACATTTTGCAAGGTGTTGGCTTTGGTAAGGATTGATTATGTTTTCCGTGTTATTTTTCATTTGCTGATGATTGGGATAGAGTTATGTTGCCATAATTGTCTACTAAAGAAGTGGTGTTTCAGGTTCATTGCTGTCACAATCTCAGGTTGCAGAACGAAGTAATTGTGGAGGGCTAAAAGACTTGCAGATAAGTCTCAAGTTTATATATATTATGCAAGCAAAGATTAATTTGAGACAAGTAGTTCCACTGCATGGTTCAATCAAGACTCTTGATTAATTAAATGTGATCCTGCTGGTCATCATACATCATTTTGGTCAACCTACTGAACGTATTCATGGTTCAACAACCAATCTGGAGATCCGTGATTCTGTAGCCAACCCAGCAATTTTGGAACCCTTCAACAATCTGTGATTTGTTGGGTCATTCAACGGATATGTTTGCTTGTTCCAAGATGCTTCTAGAACCACCTCCACTCTTCACGGTACCAGCCCTGGATTGGCTCACGAGATCTTTTGAAAATCAACACAATGAGCATTATTTGGAAATTGGTTGTAACTGTAAACTTCTTCATAATTTTCTTTATGGGTGCTGATGTATAAAAACTTGGAATCCTCTCCAATGAGGGTTAGCCATCATCTTACACAGATCTATTGAACGTTGCTATAATCAGACTCTATTATATATAAAATATGTTATTTCCCTGATTTCGGATGTGTTAATCAAATTTGTGTGAGTGATTGGCTTGTTCAGCTCCTGTGCCTGAAAGCAGGGCCCCCTTCCAGTGACAGGTGTTTCTGTAGTTAGGATTTTCTTTGCGCATGAAGTGTGATAATTGAATTGTTGTATGCATTTATAAATTAGAGTATTGATCATAGCCAAACGTGAGTTCTTAACTTGTGATATGATTAAGTGGTGCAAATTTTTTTAATCATTATAGAATGCAGAGGAACGTGTGGATTGTCAATGTGGGATCTAAGAGGATAACTCTGTGGTGACAGGCCACATTAGAAACTTCTCAGAATTTTGTTGTTAGCTGGTAGTGGTTAAGCATGTTAAACTTCAGTTGGTTCATTTCAATTACATCGTTGTAGCTGTTGATTTCATAGATTTCATTTTCTGCAAGTTTCTGGGCTGTTAATTTATATTCTGTTAGTGAATTTCCTTTCGTAGCACAGAGATATAACTAGCTGTAATCAATAGACAATGTTTCCAGTTTGATTGATTAGAATACTTCCTTGTAGCAGTAATTTTGTTAGAAAGACCATTCACCACACAATTGAATTTTAATCTAGCTCTACCAATCCATTGATTTCCTCTGTGTTAATATCATCCAAGTTGTATTGTTCGACATAAACTTTGATAGGCGCCTCGTAAGCTTCTGGAACCCCGGGTTGACAATTCATGGACAGCTTTCGACTAAATCTAAATTAAAGAGTTAAAGAAAAGCTCATGAACAGGAACACAATGACTAGCGTGCACTGCGTACAATGAGTGCGCCTGATGAAAGCTGTAGAGTCATGAGAGAAGCTGAAAAGTCCAAGAGGAAATTAAAGTTCTAAAATGGGCTCAAAGAGATGCAGGAGGCAGATGAACAGTTTGAGGATGTTCAAGAATCAATTAGCGAGAATGATAAAAAGGATATGGTTGTCAAGACTAGCAGCAACTAGTGAGGCCATAGCCAGTCCCAAGAAATATTCAGTCAGTGTGGAGAGTTGTCCAGGAGCCAAAGTAAAGCAATAAGGTGGATTCTGTAAATCTGTACATGTATCTTAATTTCTAATAACGAGAATGAATAGAAATTTGTCAAGATCTGATATGTTTTGAATTTGAAAGATGTCTAAGTGACATGTATGAGCATTTAAATTAATTTAATTCAAATTTTGAATATTTTATGTATTTTTTGTGGACCGGTTTTATGATCCGGTTTTTTTTCCGATTTTGGTCTGGTTCCAGTCCGGTCTGGTTCCGATTCTCAGGGTCGGCTGGTTCGTCCACCGGTTCAGTTTTTGTAACCTTGGTTGGCACCGCCAACTTCCCTTCCAATGTGGAAGTTCACCACATAGGAACTAAACAAAGACGTCGAAAAACACCTCCAAGGAGTCTGTACAATCTGGAAAGTTGGCAAGTGTTCACAGTAGGATGACTAAGGCAAAACATTGCCTACTGGTTGAATTTGCAATTACATGCCTTCAACAAACAGAACTCGAACAGTTCTGTGGATTGTTCAAGTAACTCTACCATGAAGTCAAGTAGCATAATTTCTTATGCTTCTCAGGCCTAGAACTAGCTAATGGACTTGTAGACAATACCTTTAGTCTTAGATTGCATTCACATTAAATATTCAGTCCTGCAACATTGATCCACAGACAATTCATCATAAGCCAATATCAGGTTGAACGATGTCTTGTACAGCCATATAATACACATAAGAAAATAATCTATAGTGTACCACCTACAGCCATTTAAACAGATAAATAGATCATATTCAGTAGCATGAATTCCTCTACAGTTTTTTGAAAATGAAAACAGTATAATACTCATCTAGTTAAGACGGCACTAACTTCAACAGTACAAGATTCCACCTAGCCATAGACACAGTCAAGCCAACCACACTTGAGCAGGTCACCCCCGAGCTGAGGTCATGAATCCACAAGCAGAGGTACTCTCAACCAATGAACAAGGTGTGTTCTTCTCAGCACTGTCAACACCATCACAAATAAATGACTATATCTCAGTAATACGGGAAGCTTTTTAAATGAAACAAAAGGAATTCCTTACTGGAAATGTCGCTCCGAACGTAATGGAACAAGTCTCATGACCCAAAACTGCTCAAAACAGGCAAACCAAAACATATGGTAATGCCCTTCATAGGATATCCTAGACTACAAACTGCGAAACCTCAACACCTTCCCTCACCACTTACTTTCTCTGCATCTTCACTACTTGGTTCTATGGGATTCCCTTCACTACAAGCCCTCAGAATATCACCATCTACCGTCGAGCTTCACGTGCAAGACCAAAGCAGAGACCAGTAATGGTTCTTGAGGTACTTTGGTGTTCAACCTATCCAGACTGCAATCTAGCATAGATCGGTCTTCATACCTCAATACAAGGCCTTCAATCCTTCTTTCCGCAATTCGAATCCATCCTCAGGCAATCAAAATCCTCAAGAAAGAGTAAACATAATCGGCCAAGAGAGCCCAAGAGAGCCAATTTGAATCCATTTATAGAAATTCAAATTCCCCAAGATATAAACTCCCATTCCAAGAGAAGGTGACTCAAATTTTTACTAGGGAAGTTACAAGAGAGAGGTTACAAGACATGAGGGGAGCTACATGTTAAATGTACAGCATCAGGAGTTATTCTCTAAGACTTGTGTTGTATCAAGTTAGAAACGTGTGTTGTATCAAGTTAGGGACTTATGTGGTATCAAGTCAAGACTGTAATATATGTATCCAGATACTCTTGAAAATTATCTCAATTGAATAGTCCAATAGAAAATAGTTCCAAGTTGGATAATTATATAAGAGTAAATATGAATCTGAATGATGATTTAGATGAGAAATGATGCTTGTATAAATACCCATGCAAGGGTTGCCTTGGTGATGAAAAGCCACCTTTCATNATATATATATATATTTCATTACATTGCCTTCCCCTTAAGGGTAGCTTTGTCCTCAAAGCTTTATTGAAGACAAGGCTTACATCTAATTTCTTGTCTGTCACGACATCTTCTCGATCTTTGTGTGAGTAACTGCAACACATAACGAAACAAAACGATATAAGTTACGAATTCCCAAGAAAATTTTATGCATCACTTGTAAATTTTTCCATCTGAGATGTATCTTCATTTGAGTTGTTTGTTAATTGCTTTGTTGGATGGAATTTCTTGTTTTATGTTTAGCTTGTCCATTTTGTGTTCTTTCTCTTCTGAAATCATAACTCCTCCATTTTTGTTCATTTTGACCCTGGCATTGGTCAAAATGATTTTTATGGTTTGGGTGTCAATAAGAAGTTTTTGTTGTTTGTTTTTTTACTGGAGTGGCTTCTTGTTCCTTAACTTGAAATTGTTTTCCTATGAGTATGGAAGCTTCCTTCTCGATTTGCTCTAATTTGTTCTCTAATAGAGTGTTGTTACTCTAAAACTTTTCAAACCTTTCTACTTGCAACTTTTTGTCCTCTTTTAACTCTTTGATTTTCTCTTCTAGTTCTTGATTAAGATTTCTCAGGCAATGATTTTCTTCTTGCTTCTCTATAATTTTTCCTTCGAAGTCTTCATTAACTTGTTCCGACTTCCAGATTCTTTTTAACTTCTTGATCTTTGTAACTAACGTCTTGTTATGATTATTTAGTCAAAATACTAATTCAGCCTTGCTTGTTAATGTATTATTGCTTTTTTTAATTTCCAACTTGTGTGCCCATCCAATTCGTCGTATTTCTGTTGGAGTTCTTCCATCTGTTGTTGATGACAACATATCTCGGATTCTTGACATTCCAAATTTCTCTATACTTTCACAATTTCTTCATCCTTGTCGTTCAGGAGCGCGATCAAACGTGTCAGTTCTTCCTTTTCCTTGTTGTCGTTAACTTCCTTCTCGATACCTTGGTTTTGTGATTTTTTATTGAAACGTTTTAATTCCTCAATCTGCGCAAACAAATCTTCCATTTGTTTTTCTTGGTCTGAATATCTCTCGTCGTTAAACTCCTTATGAAGATTTTGTAAGTTAATTATTGTTTGTAATCTTATATTTTCATTTTGACAACAAACTAATTCATCTTCTAATTTTTTAATCTACATATATGAACCATATGCCATGGTTACGACTGGACTTGTATTCTTATGAAAAGGTTAGATTCTCTTTGATTATGGTGTTTCGTCAACAATTTGGTCTTCAACTTTGTCGACGGTAAATGGTCCCCCTTTGACTTGGCTCTTTTGTCGATAATTTGTCTTTGATTCTTTTGATATGAACTAGAACAAAGAGCGTAATAACCCTTAATGTAGTTTCCTTGGAAGGAATTCTTCATTTAGCTTTGACTTCTTTTCTTCTTAAAACTTCTTTGTGGATTGTGTGTAGATTGGGTGGTTGGGAAAAAGGAATGTTACCCTCTCCACCCAAGTTCAAATCTTGGGGATGAACTTTTATAAAAAGGAAATATTAAGCCTTGGGACTCACCCTAATAATATATTTTCTTAAATAGACTTGTAAGGCACTTTAATCTTTGTCAATCTAAATATGATTGATCCTTGACTCTATAATTTAATTTTTTTCCTTTATCATAAAACCTGCTTTTATTAATGCAATGGTTTTAAGAAAAAATACAAGTGTGGTTTACCTCTTCTATTGATTGTTTACCTTTTCTACAAGTGTGGTTTACCTTTTCTTCTTTTGATTGTTTTACCTCTTCTATTTTGCTTCTTGGTCAAAGACCA
This sequence comes from Pseudotsuga menziesii, assembly GCA_001517045.1. Classification (NCBI taxonomy): domain Eukaryota; kingdom Viridiplantae; phylum Streptophyta; class Pinopsida; order Pinales; family Pinaceae; genus Pseudotsuga; species Pseudotsuga menziesii. The sequence continues at coordinate 473,302 of LPNX010070065.1, read as the reverse complement.
CAATATTAGGGAAACCCTAGGATAATGGTTAAAAACCAAATTACACAAGGTATAAATAATGGCCAATGGCCGGATCACTCAGATACCAATGTAATATTCGTGTTTGGATATCCTTGAAAGTTATCTCAATTGAATAAGACAATAGAAAATAGTTCCATATTGGATAATTATACAAGAGTGAATATGAATATGAATGATGATTTACACGAGAAATTATGCTTGTATAAATAACCATGCAAGGGTTGCCTTGGTGATGAGACACCACCTTTCATACGGTGCCTCTTCATTTACCTTTTTATTTAATTATTTAATTAATTTATCAATATTATTAATATTTATTAATGCATATAGAGAGAGAGAGAGAGATATATACCTTGTTCATCACAAGGACATTGTGTTGTATCAAGCCATATCTATGTCCTCATGTATTAAGGTGGGATGCATTGTTGAATTTTATAATTAGCATGTATTCTTTAAAATTTTGCAGACCGTAAGATAACAATAAGACAAGTTCAGTAGATAAATAAAAACATCACACACATGAACACAAGATGTTTTTCACGGGGAAACCTTTAAAGGACAAAACCCCCAAAAGCATTAGTAATTCATCCCTTGAATGAGATGATTGATTTTTTCAATCTCAAAATTCTGAGATGAATGTTCTTCAATAATTGTCAAGCCCTGGCAGACTTGAATAATTCCAAACCCTAACACAGTTTGACCAAAAAAATTCACAAGAACAAATTACATAGAAAAATCAAATTAGGGCTTTCTGCCCAATTTTTCTCTCCATCCCAGCTGCCCAAAATGTCAACCCAAACCTCTTTTGCTACTGCCCAAAGACTGACAGGTGGCTGCCCAAATTTTATTTTAGCTGCCCGAAAATGTTTGTGACTGTCCAGGAATAATTATGAGACTACCCGTGAAGTAACAAACCTACCCAAAAAGAAATGCAGGCTGCCCAAGGTCAGATCCAAGCTACCCGAAGTCTGTACTGTCAACCCAAAAACTGCCCGATCCTTTGTGTTGTTGCCTGAATCTTGCACAAGCTAGGAAAGGGCTGCCCGGAGTGATAAACAAATTGCCTGAGATAGGTTTTATGTTGTCTGTAACTGTTGTCTTCCTGGAGATGGAGAAGGTGCAGTGTTGCCCAAAGTGTACAGGAAGCTGCCCGCAAGTGAAAACAGCCAGCTCGTGGATGGAAGAGACCAAACAAGATTTCCCGTGAGGTGCCCAAGCTACTCTCCTGCTACTCGTGAGGAATGGTGGGTTGCTCGTGAAAGAGATGTGCACTAGGGTGAAAACCCTATGTCTATTTATTGATCACTTCTAGGGTTACTGTTGTTGGTTGTTCAAGAATAATGGAGATGCCCTAGCTAGAACAAGCCTCCATGCTAGGGCATACAAAACAATGATCTTTTCTTCTTTCAAGAACCAACGAAAGTCATCTAAGGAGCAGCTCCACATTTTTTATGAAGTGTGTGTAATGAAATGAAGTTGATCTTCTTTTATAGCCTTTGAGTCCCTTGGAAGTGGACCATACACAAATGAATAAAATAATAAGAATTTATTCTTTCACTTTTTGACTTTTACCTTTAGTGGTACTAAAGGCCTTTTTGCATTTTCACTTTGACTCCTTAGTGGTCCAAGGGTCCTTATGTATTTTTTACTTTTACCTTTTGGCCTTCATAGGAGTCCTTCATACCCACTCAAAGTACATCATCATAAATAGGGAGAATTACTAATGCTTTTATCTCAAACTCCTTGTGCCACCAAGGTCAGGTACTAGGTGTCTTAACCAGGGGTAGCTAATCCCTAGAGAAGATCACAGAGCCCATGGATCAAGGATAGGAGTGCCTCACATGCCCAGACCCGGTCTAGGACTTGTAGTGATGTCCTGGTAACTGACCAAGTGCCTCCATTCAAAGAATGGCCACTCAGCTCTAGGCTGAGTTCCCCCATTGTTGGACTGGTTCCACATCCTAATCTTTGACCAAATGTCCCCATTCAAAAGAATGGCTACTCAACTCAAGGCTGATTTCCCCCAATGTTGGACTGGTTCCACATCTTGGTCCTTGACGAGATGTCCCCGTTCAAAAGAATGGCTACTCAACTCAAGGCTGATTTCCCCCAGTGTTGGACCGGTTCCACATCCTGGACCTTGACCAGATGTCCCCATTCAAAAGAATGGCTACTCAGCTCAAGGTTGAGTTCCCCTAGTGCTGGACTGGTTCCACATCTTGGTCCTTGACCAGATGTCCCCATTCTCCAAGAGAATGGCTCTCGATGCTGCTTAGGAAAAATTAACATGCATGTACTGTGATCTTGTGTTGTATGAAGATTGTATTCTTGTGTTGTATCAATATTGGTCTTTTGTTGTATCAAGACTGCAGACTTGTGGTGTATCAAGTCTGGACTTGTGTTGTATCAAGTCAATGATTCTCATAGATGTTACCCCATGAGATGGATCTCCTTAATAGGAGATGGTCTTGTGTTGTATCAAGACTGGAGATTTGTCTTCTATCAAGTCGTGTGGTTATACTATGTGATATATTGCTAGTCAGGGTCACTGAGTGCTATAAGTCTCCTTTAGGGATTAACTACCCTAGAGTGAATTACTTTAGCATGTGACTATATGACCCGAAGTAATATATATGATCATCAGTATGGAATAATTTTTCGAAACATGATATGATAAGATGGATAAATAATTACAAATGTGGACCATGCAATAAATAATAAATGATTAAGAGACAAGCATAGAGAAAGAATGAATTCGAATTGCCTATGTATGCCTTCGCGTGAACTCGAATTATAAAGAATTTAGTTAAATCCTTAGTTGTAAATCAAAAATGTATCAATTAAATAAGGAATCTCTCTAAGATCCATGCAAAAATAAAAATAGTAAATAATGTAATTGAATTAATAAAGACTTGTATGTTTCAATTAATTAAAAGAAACTTACAGAGATCCATGGCACCAAGAGTGAAGCACTGATGACACTTGAGTTATCATGTTAACTAAGTGATCAACATTCAGTTAAATAAGAAGATCCATGTAGAAGTTAATAATAGAAATTGTGCACTAAATGTAATGCACCAAAGACATGCAGTTAGCCTCCTAACTTTATGGTCATACATTCAGTAAAAGATTAAAAGACTCGGTTCAAGTCAATCAACATTCAGTTAAAAACTAATAATGAAAGGAAGGGTGCATATCTTTGTGCATGCTAGGTGTTATGGCTTGTTATTAATATGTTAGGCATATGGCAAGTTCAATACAGATGATTGCAATGTTGTATTGGATCCCTCTTCTCTATTTCTTAGGTGACATCTCTTATCGGGCAATATGTTTATCTGTTGTAAACCATTTTTTGCAAATTTATCTATCATGCTCAAAGAATTGTTGGGTTTTTCATCCTCTGTATTTGGAGGGTTTTCCCTAAGGTATATCTTGTCTCTTATGGTTAAATGATTTATGTGGCTGATTTATTTATGAGATTATTATGTGATTGATATATGAGATTCATATGTCCTAAAATTGATTGATAGAAGTTTTAAAGTTCAAGCATCTCCGATTTTTCCCAAACATTCACATGGTATCAGAGCATAAGGCGTGCAGGAGCTTAGTTTTGTGCAGCACACTAAAGCCTGCGTGATCTTGAAGAGTTGAACAAAAGATTGGAGCCATGGCATTGATCTCTATCCGACCGGAAGACCGACTTGAAGGTACTTCCAACTTCAACACATGGAAGGAAAGGATGTTAAGCATTCTTGAGGAGAATGACCTAGATTCCTACGTGACCTCAGTGATTGAGAAGTCTTCATCAAATGCAGGGAGAATCCAAGAGCAAGTCTGTATGCACCATTTCCGTCACTTTCTAGGAGACAAATTTCGTGGAGCATTTCTGATCAATCCATGAAGAATTAGACAAAACCACTGAAAACCCACTTCCCAAATGGGCTAATTTAACTAGCGAGCGGATTTCAAAAATTCATAACCGTTTGGGAGACACGATTAGGTCTTTGAAGATCAAGTTTTCAGAATTTGTTTTATAATTGTCTTTCCAATCTGAGTGAATTGGTTGAACAACCCAGGGATTTGTGGGTTGGATATTATCCTTCTCCAATGGATCTTGACTATAATGAGAGCCACATAGAATTCAAAACTCATCGAAAAAGTTTTTCCTAAAGAAGAGCATTCGCTTCAAGTTGCATGGAATCTAGTTTCCCCATGCAGTGATTTCCTATCTCCTGCATGCACTCAAATTTGCAAGGAGATCGAGACCGAGGGACTTCAGCAATCTCTGTAAGGAAGCAGAGATCAAGAGGGAGCACACAAAGCAATAAGAGGTTGTATTTTGTTTATTATATGCTCTTTAGATATATATGCTTTTGAATGTGTTCCATTACAGTCATATAGAGATCTGTATTCCTAGGATTAGGAATTGTGTTATGATATAACATGTTGAGCATATATGTTAATCGTTTTTCTTTTGTTGGCAAATAACAAAACTCATGAAGTATACATGCATGATTGTTTGATTAATATATGCTTTTATAAAATCAGACTTAAAGGTTTTTTTTAATGTATTACTGGGATTAGGAATGATGTTATAGTATAACATGATTAAAAGCATATCTTACAATACTTCTATTTATTGGTAAATAGTAAAACTCATGTTATATTTAAATAAAGAAAAATATAGGGATGCATAATTGTTCATGAGAAGTGAATATAAAGCATGCATAGTTTTTCATGAGATATGAATATAAAGTTGCATGATTGTTTATGAGATATAAATATAAAGCATGCATGATTGCTTAATGAGATGTGAATATGGGGCTACATAATTTATTTATGAAATATGAATCGGGTTATGTCGAAACATTGATTTTATATATTTTAAAGACTACTTTCTGTTGGACAGCTACCTTGGTTGGAACTGCCCTCTTTTATTTCATTCTAACTTCTTATACATAACTAGATGAACCAATGCTAGTATATTCGAGTATTCATGTGATTTAAATCCATGAGATATGGTTACACTGAAACATTGGTTAAAATGCTTTGCATGTCAATATGTGATATTTGTCATTGTATTAAAATCACTGGATTATGCAAGGTCGCTAATAAATAAATTTGGCTTGTAGAGGAAAACCATATGCCTTGATCTACAACAAAATAATGACTTGAATATGAAGTCATTCCAATGGCTGATCCAGAAAAAGAACAGATCCGGAGGTTCCAATGATTCTTAGGAAGAAGTCAAAATAGAAGCCCTAATACTATTCTGAGAGATGTAAAGTCTTCTAAAGGTGATTTAGTTATCCTACTTATATTCATGTATGTGTTAGACATAGAGGAGTATGTGTCTCCATGATGGATGACTCAAATTATGATTCTCAACTCCTAGATGTTGAGAGGGAGAAGCTAGATTTGCTAGCTCCTAGAAAACCAATGGAACTGCTTAATTAAAATTCTATTATGTAGAAACCTGCATGGTGCTCATATTCAGAAGGAAGCTATGTGTAAGAATCTTGAATAATTCTTAAGTCTAGAAGTGTAACAGTCATTGGATAAGATTTTCTTCTGTTGAGGAAAATGTTTAGTAGAGTTCCTGAAATGATTCAAGAACAATGGATTATAAGTCCATGACCACACACATGAAACATAAATCTGATTCTTATTCATATTTCAGAGATCTTTTAAATGTTAGATATACTCGGGTCCCAAGATCAGTTATATGCTTTACAGTAAGTGCATAGACATGTACATCAAAGCATGTGTTGTGTTACCTACTTAGTACAAGTATATGTTGTTAGAAAGTGGCAACAACGAAGGTCTTCTAGCATTACATGTGTCCTTGCATGCTAAGAAGACATTAAACAAGAAGCCAAATCTATTAATGTGATTTTCCTAAGTTTATATTTAAGAAAATACATTAATTAATCTAATTTAATTTTGACTTAATGGAATCGTTTTTATAAAGTGAAAAGTGAAATAACTTAAGTAATGGTTAATCTAATCTTGGCAGTTAATCTCACCAGAGGATCACATCCATTGATCCATAGTGAAGGTTAGGGTTTCTGCTTAGCCATTGAGTTAAAAAGAGATTTGGTGGAGAGGACACACACACATGAGAGATACAACCAAATAGAAAAGTCAAATAGAGAAGTTTGCTGAGAAGATGGAGGAGCACTCAACCGATAGATTCATCAAGTTACCAGGCTGAGCACCAATCCATACAAGATCACGCAAAGGAGGTCGTACAACTCGGCAAGGGCAGTTATACAGCCGTACAGATTCCGTACAACTGACGTTAGGACCGTACGAATCCATACAGTTGACGCAAGAGGGTCGTACTACGGACGCAGAGGTCGTACAGCTGCGCAAGGGCCATACTGTGTTGTTGGGTTTACCCAGTGATTTTGCAAAGGTTCTATTTTGCCAGGTTGGGTGAAATTATTTGTTGGATTGTAATTGTTCCATATCTTCTTAATAAAATTTTATATCTAACTGCTGCACCAATTTTCCCATCTTGGGTTTTATCCGAGGGTTTCCATACCCAAAACACTGTGTCTATATTTATGTGATTGTTGTTGATGTTTCTCAGCATTTACTTTCCGCTGCAATACTAGTAAAAGAAATTCATGTGTGGTTACCAGTAAAAAACTAAATATACAGTTTAGCCCTAGTTTGAATTTTGAAGGAAAATTTACATGTTATCAAAGCTCTGTTGAGCTAAATCTGAGAAACTGCAGCAGTATTGATAGATCGGGGAGAGATCTATTGAAGACAGAGTTCATATCTAGGGTTTGACAAGTACACTTCACTATGGTCGTGCAGTTGAGAGTTGAGGACGGACTCCAGGGGGCTCAAAACTTTCCTACATGGAAAGAAAGGATCACAACGATCCTGGATGTCAGTTATGCAGAGAAGCACATCGACTCCACGAAGGTTGCGCCCACAGATCCGACAAGGTTGGTGAGATGGAAGAAGTTAGACTCTAAAGCTATGTTGATCATCTTGGATGGAGTGAAAGACCACATAGTCCCTCATCCTTCCGAGAAGAAAACCGCATTGGAAATGTGGAAGGCTTTGGAAGGACTTAACCAAAGAAAGAACGAAAACCGGAAGATGGTGCTGCAAGAGGGGATGCACAGTACAAAGATGGCCAAGAGTGAAGGAGTGGTGCCTTATCTCACAAGGCTCACACAGATCAAAGACGAGCTTGGAGTTGTTGGCTCTAAGACTGAGGATGAGGAGCTAGTTCGGATAGCCCTCAATGGCTTTTCTAAGCCATGGGACACCTTTGTCAAAGGTGTTGTGGCTAGGGAGAAGCTCCCTGATTGGAAAAGGTTGTGGGATGATTTTGTGCAGGAGGAGACCTGCATGGATCAAGGTTTAGGTTCACACAGCAGTGCCCCACAGATTGTGGATGAAGAGGCTCTAGCCTTAATAGGAAAGAGCAAAAGCAAGGAAAAGAAAAATAAAGGTGGTAAGAAGAATCTTGACATGTCCAAAGTCTGCCACAAGCAAGGACACTTTTCCTCCCGGTGCCCAGACAGAAAGAAGAAGAACAATACCCAGATGGCAGGATCTGCAGAGGTGGAGGACTTCAACAAAAACTTCGATGAGGATTTTTCTTGATAGCTTGCATGGCAAGCACCACAGGTAGCAGCATTTGGTACGTAGACAATGGAGCATCTTGTCATATGACAAGACAAAAGAGGTTCTTCAAGAGCTTGCAGGAGGGTGGAATAAATCTCCACATTAAGTTGGGTGATGATGCGCAGTATCAGGCGCAGGCTAAGTCACCTGGTTCGAGTTCATGTTTGAATTCGACATAAATGAAGTTGAGAAAAAATTTGTCTTACAAATTTTTTTGATAAAATTCGACATTAAATTTGAATATATATATATATATATATATAACCAAATTTTATTTTTAATAATATAATTTTTTAATTATAAAATATATACCTTTCTGATAACAATATTAAATATTTATTATATAATTTTATAATATCTAAGTTTATATTATTATATAAATAATTTAACTTTACAAAATTAGTAACTTAAGATCTATGATATACGAGGTCGATAAAAAAATATCACTTATAGGTAGCCGCAACATTTCCCGCACTTTCTGATAACAATATTAAATATATATTATATATTTTTATAATAACTAAATTTATATTATTATATAAATAATTTAACTTTACAAAATTAGTAGCTTAAGATCTATGATATACGAGGTCGATAAAAAACTATCACTTGTAGGTAGCCGCAACATTTCCCACACGTATCGTTCGACTATTAACCAACAAATCAACTCTCCCCTCAAGTTTTGAGTTCACAACATTAGTCATGACTCGTCAGATGCCAACGTCAGCCCTTTGGAGCGGAATTCTACTTATGGATGGGGACTTCACAGACAGACTAAAGTCTGAGAATCCACGGCCTCGGTGCTTCACTCGCACACATAGAGAAGTCAGCAATGAACATTGTTCAAAGAATGGATGGAGGTTTTTCTTGCGGAATTTCTTTTCGTAGGGTCTAGGGTTACCTACGGGCCGCGAAAGGGAAAACATGAATTTCAAATTTTTATTTTTGCCGATCTTTAAAAAATCTCCCGAATTTGTGGCGTTTTTATTCAGGTTAACATTTTCCAAACCAAAAAAATCAAAATCAGGATGAAATTCGCCAAACTTTATGGAATTAATTCGGTTGTCTTAAAAATTCGTCGATTTTCGATTTTCAAGGCAAAAAAACGACGAACCTGGTGACTTAGGGCGCAAGGAGTTGGCACTCTTTTGTTTCAGAGGGAGTCTGGCAAACCCCTCAACTTTCCTGATGTATTGTATGTTTCAAGGTTGACTAAGAACCTCATATCCGTTTCCACCTTGGAGGACAAGAGATTTCAGGTGAAGATCCAAGACCATAGGGTGTATATCAGGCCCAAGGGGTCAGATAGGAGTTTGGATCGGGTAATTGGGATCCGGAGTGGGAAGCTGTATAGACTACACTTTGAGTCTGCAAAGGCTCTAGTCAGCAATGGCAGCAGTCAAGGTGATCTATGGCATAGGAGGATGGCACACTTACACCATGCAGCACTGAGGCATTTGAGACAAGCCGTCATTGAAGTTCCTCAGGTACAGGAGGAGAAGCATAACCACTGCAAGGGTTGTGGATTGGGGAAGAACATCAGGAAGCCTTTCCCACAAAGTGAGCACAAGTCTAAGGGGACCTTGGACTTAATGCATTCGGATGTTTGTGGACCTATGAGTGTCCAATCTTTCAATGACTGCAGTTACTGCGTCACTTTCATTAACGACTATTCCAGGAAGACCTGGATCTATTTCCTAAAGGCCAAGTCAAATGTATTTGAGTGGTTCTAGGAGTTCAAGACTCTCGTAGAAAACTAGACAAGAAGGAAGATTCAAGTATTGAGGACGGGCAACGTGGGTGAGTACACCTCCAATGAGTTCTTGGAGTATTACTCATCGAAGGGGATAAAGAAGGAGCACACAGTGCCTCATACCCCGCAGCAAAATGGAGTGGCGAAGAGAAAGAACAAGAAAATGGTAGGAACGGCCAAGGCCATACTATTTGATTAGGGATTACCACTAGTCCTTTGGGCCGAGGCATACTGGACCGCAGTATACATTCAAAACAAGTGTCCCCACACAACTTATGCGCTCAAGCAAGCACCTCGAGCATGGTACTCGAGGATAGACAGCTATCTCTACGAGAGATGGTATTCCAGCGGAGTAAGGCAGACCACAACCTGTACTTCTCATTAGGAGAGGTGCCTCTCAAACTGGTCTTATATGTAGATGATCTCTTTCTTACAAGAGATGAGAGGTTGATTGGCGATTGCAATTCCAACCTTGCAGTTGAGTTTGAGATGAAAGACCTTAGGTTGATGCATTATTTCCTAAGTTTAGAGGTTTGGCAGAGAGACAGGTGCTTCTTCATTGGAAAGGGGAAGTATGCAGTGGAGATCTTGAAGAGATTCGAGATGGTGGATTGCAAGTCTATGGTCATACCTCTATTTTCCAACTAGAGAAAGATTGATGCATCAAGGTTAGACGGATTTTATCCTACATTGTATCGCCAGCTTATCGGATCGCTCATGTATCTGATCAACACACAACAAAACATTAGCTTTGCAGTCAACTCTTTGAGCCAGTTCATGGTGGACCCTTGAAGAGTACATTGGATCGTTGCAAAGCACATACTTCGCTACATCATAGGTACAGTGGAGTATGGGTTGGTAATTGAGCACATGGGGAGTGTACAGTTAGCAAGGTTCACAAATGTTAACTTGGCAGGATGTGTAGAGGATCGAAAGAGCACTTGAGGTTGTTGCTTCAGCATTCGATCAGGGGTTGTCTCTTGGTTCAACACGAAGCAAAAGTTAGTTGCATCGAGCTCGGTAGAGACTGAGTACATGGCATCCAATTTGCTTGCTTGTGAGGGAATTTTGCTGAGGAAGTTGCTTTCAGGGTTGTTAGAATGTAAGTTAGAGGCTACAGTAGTTCACTGTGACAATCAGAGTGGCATCAGGCTATCTGAAAATCCATTGTTCCATGATCGAAGCAAACACATAGACATTCGGTACCACTTCCTGAGAGATTTTGTACATAAAGGAACCATTCGATTGGAGTACATTCAAACAAATGAGCAGGTGGCGAACATTTTCACCAAGGCACTTTGCAGACACAGTTTTGTGAAGTTCGGAGACAAGTTGGGGTTGCTACTGAATCCCTTCTTCGTTGAGAGGGAGTGTTAGAAAGTGGCAACAAGGAAGGTCTTCTGTGTCATTGCATGCTAAGAAGACATTAAACAGGAAGCCAAATGTATTTATGTGATTTTCCTAAGTTTAGACTTAGGAAAATACATTAATAAATCTAATTTAATTTTGACTTACTGGAATCACTTTTATAAAGTGAAAAGTGAAATAACTTAAGTAATGGCTAATCTAATCTTGGCCATTGATCTCACCAAAGGATCACATCCATTGATCCATAGTGAAGGTTAAGGTTTCCGCTCAGCCATTGAGTTAAAAGGAGATTTGGTGGAGAGGACACACACACAAGAGAGATACACTGAAAAGTCAGATAGAGAATTTTGTTGAGAAGATGGAGGAGAAATCAACCCATAGATTTGTCAAGTTACCAGGCTGAGCACCAAACCATACAAGATCATGCAAAGGAGGCTATACCACTCGATAGAGGTAGCTATACAGTCATGTAGATTCTGTACAACTGGCGTCAGGACCGTACATATCCGTACAATTGACGCAAGAGGGTCGTATTGCTGACGCAGAGGTCGTACAGCTGCACAGGGGCCATACAGTGTTGTTGGGTTTGACCAGTGATTTTGCAGAGGTTCTATTTCGCCAGGTTGGGTGAAACTATTTGTTGGATTGTAATTGTTCCATATCTTCTTAACAAAATTTTATATCTAACTATTGCACCAGTTTTCCCATCTTGGGTTTTATCCGAGGGTTTCCATACCCAAAACACTGTGTCTATATTTATCTGATTGTTGTCGATGTTTCTCAGCATTTACTTTCCATTGCAACTAGTAAAAGAAATTCATGTGTGGTTACCAATAAAAATTAAATATACAGTTTAGCCCTAGTTTGAATTTTGAAGGAAAATTTACATGTTATCAGAGCTCCGTTGAGCTAAATCTGAGAAAATGCAACAGTAATGATAGATCGGGGGTAGATCTATTAAAGACACAAACCTAAAGTTAAGATCTAGGGTTTGACAAGTACACTTCACTATGGTCGTGCAGTTGAGAGTTGAGGACGAACTCCAAGGGGCTCAAAACTTTCCTACTTGGAAAGAAAGGATCACAACGATCATAGATATCAGTGATGCAGACAACACATTGACTCCACTAAGGTTGCGCCCACAGATCCGACAAAGTTAGCAAGATGGAAGAAGTTAGACTCCAGAGCTATGTTGATCATCTTGGATGGAGTGAAGGACCACATAATCCCTCACCTTTTCAAGAAGAAAACCACATTGGAAATGTTGAAGGCTTTGGAAGGAATTTACAAAAGAAAGAACGAAAATCAGAAGATTGTGCTGCAAGAGAGAATGCACAGTACCAGGATGGCCAAGGGTGAAAGAGTGGTGCTTTATCTCACAAGGCTCACACAGATCAGAGATGAGCTTGGAGTTGTTGGCTCTAAGACTAAGGATGAGGAGCTAGTTCGGATAGCCCTCAATGGCTTGTCTAAGCCATGTGACACCTTTGTCAAAGGTGTTGTGGCTAGGGAGAAGCTCCCTGGTTGGCAAAGGTTGTGGGATGATTTTGATGAGTTTATACCAATAGCATGAATACTTAAAAATTTGCAAACTAACATAAAACAAATGACAAGTGCATAAACAACAACAACACACTGAACACGAGTTTTTCATTGGGGAAACCTTTAAAGGACAAAAACCCCAAAAGCATTAGTTCATCTTTGAAAATGAGATAACTGAGATTTTCAATAATTCCACAAACCCTACTAGGCTTGAATCACAGGTAAAATTCATAGAAGAATTTTAGCATAAAAACCAAATTAGGGCTTTTCTACCCTAATCCATCTAACTGCCAAGAAATCAGATCTCTACTCAAATCTACACGGAAACTGCCCGGATGACCTGTCAAGCTACCCGAGCTGATCTGCCTTACTGCCTAGACCCTGCTTGGTCTGCCTGTGGCATCTTCTGATTTGCCCAATCCCTGTCTGGCCTGCCCGGGAATGTTTTGTTGCTACCCGAATACACAGGCAACTGCCCGGATTCCTTGCTGGCCTGCCCGAGATTTCCCAGTTCTAATGCAACTCTGCCCGAGTCCTTTCGAGTTGATATGTTGTTGCCCTAGCCCTCCCAAGCTTATCTGCTATTGTCCGGAGGGTTGGCCCAAGGCCTATCAGGGATTGTTGTGCAAGCCCAAATGCACCAACAGTCTGCCTATGGACTGTTAGGCCCTGCTGGGTGCTGCCCTAGGGTACCAGCAGTCTGCCCTAGCTCTGCTAGCGCCTGCCCAGACTGTCGTGTCTGCTAGTGGAAGGGATGAGTACTATGGAAGGTTGCCCGAAGGAGGAAGAAAGACTGTCGTGAGAGAAACAGCCTACCCGATGATGAGTGGAGGCTACCCAATGAAAGATAGAAGTTGCCCGGTGAAAGGAAGAAGTTGCCCGTGAAGGTTGAGGGGCAATCATGGAGTGTTGCAGCCTGTCCGTGGAGGAGAGCTCCCCGTGAAGATCTGGAGAGAACTAGGGTAAAACCCTAGCACAAAAAGAAGAAGAAGAAGAAGATGTTGTTGTTCTTTGTTGATGAAAACCTAGCTTAGGATTTTCCTTCAATGGATGTGGGTGCCCTAGCTAGACTCATCCATGCTAGGGCATCAACATCAAATTCTCTTCTCTCCAAAACCAACGAATAACAATCCTTGAGCAGTTAAGTGTGCATGATCAAGTGTGTAATAATGAAATGGATGATCTTCTTTTATAGCCTTTGAGTCGCATGTTAGTGGACCAAAACTCAAAAGAACAAAATATTATTATTTTATTCTTTTCTCACTTTAACTCTTTCCTTTAGTGGTACTAAGGGTCTTTTTGCACTTTCACTTTGACTCCTTGGTGGTACTAAGGGTCCTTATGTATTTTTTACTTTTGTTTTAGCCTTCTTCAAGTGCCGTGTGGTCAATCCAAGTGGTTAAGGTGGTCTTTCATCCCCACTCAAAGCATATCATCATAAACATAGAGAATTACATGCTTTTATTTCACACTCTGTGTGACATCAAGATCGGATACTAAGGTGTCTTAACCAACGGTAACTAAGCCTTGGAGAAGATCACAAAGCCCACTGATCGAGGGCCAGAGTGCCACACATGCCTAGACTCGGTCTACGGCTTATAGTGTCTTCCTGGTAACAGACCAAGTGCCTCGGCCGCAGGATCCATAATTTGACACTAGGTAAAATACTTGGTAGCAGACCAAGTGCCTCCATTCTCCCGGAGAATGGACCAACTAACTAATGTGTCTACCTCCAACCCTTATCCCTCAACTGAGAGAAACTGTTGGGTGCTCAACAAGAGAGCACAAGCTCCCTCCTAGCTCCATAAGTCAGTCCAAAGAACTAGTCGGATGCTCAACAAGAGAACACAGAGTGCCACGAGGCCCTTGATGACCTCTACCCCTCTAGCTCCACACATTGATCCTATTTTTCCCAATCTTGCAATACTGGATTGAAATGCCTATTATTCTAGCCAACTCAAATCTTCTCCCTTTCTTGTCACCTATTAATGAGCACAAAGAACACCGGATTCCTCCAAATATTTTTTATTAACAAAGCAAAATGGCCGAAAATTACAATGGCCAAAGCAAGAGCTATGGAATGAGAGCAAGACAAAGACAAAGAGAATGAACAAGAGAGTGGGTGTGAGTGTGTTTTTTGTGTCCACTAAATGAGGAGGGGAAGCCTCCTTAAATAGGAAAAATGAAAGAGAGAGGCTCTTTGCATGCTAGACAAGTGTCACAAGGGAGAGAGGGGGGGCGAATTTGCTCAAGGAGGGAAAAACCAAGGTTTGGGATCTAAAATATGGGGAGAGATACCCCCAATTTAATGCTTTTAACCTTATTGCTACGTCAAATGGGGAGGAAACCACCATAGTGGGGCCCCTTCCGTTGACTTTAGCTCACCCAACCAATCAAAGAGAGAAGGGGGCACCCCCCTAGAGTTGGAAACTCAAAACTTGTTACATGCTTGATTAGAGGTTCCCTTTGGGTCTTAAATTTGTCTTAGGAACCTAATATAAACATTAGAACTTTTACTTGGCCACCCCAAATGACTATAGTCACTTTTCCAAAATTTGGCTCTCTAATTAAATGCCCAATTTCCTTATTTCCATAACTAACCTGGGAAAAAGTGACCAAAACCATAGTAATACTTATCCGAATGACTTCAAACTCGACCCAAGGGTGTAGGGGGCCTCATGCAATTTGTCTTGAGTACCCATACCTCTATACAACATTAAAAAGGACCAAGTAACCCTCTTTTACATTACAACATATTGTTCCAAGTGACAATTTTTAATGTCCAATAATTAAAAAAACCTATGCAAAACTTAATGAAATTCCGCAAGACTGCATAATGTCTAGCATGGTAATATAGAACATTCCTATGCCCCAATCACCCCATGGACTCGATCACTAACACACCTTTCACCGCTTTGGAGGTAATTTTGAGTGAAAAAGTCAAATAATTAAAATCTCTAAAAAGAAATTTTAATTATCCAAGTGAAAAAACACTCTATGAAAGGACTTCCCTAATGCCTAGGTCTTAGGCGATTAAGTTTCAAAAAACTAGACCTTCATGATGACATATCCTCACAAAATCCCCCGCAAGGGTGCGAAAATTTCATTAAAAGAAGAAGAGTTGTCTCGCTTGATATAATCATTAGGTGCTTCATTCTTATCTTAAAGACACATCCAACATGTGCATGGAACATCATTGTCCACCTAGTTGGTTTTGGTGGTCAACATTCTGGCTCCAACTATGGGACGTGTGCTCGATCTGGTCTTTAGGCAAGGAGAGGATACAAGAACTCCAGAATATCTGGTTCTTATAATCTGTAAAAACATCTCAGCTTGACAAGAAAACCTTAGTAGCACAAGTTTTATGAAAAAGTCCAATGAACCATAGGTTGCTTTATTAAAAACTAAAAGAAACCTAAATACAAAAAAGAAATGCAGACAGTAAATGCTCACTTTAAGGAGCTTATTTTCCTATCCTAAACAAAATAAAATAGCATCTTAGGTAAACTCAAATATCCAATGCAACCACCTAAGCATTTTATCAACCTTAAAAATATTTGTCTTGGCATTGGTTACCAGCCAAAGCAAGGACACATTTATTAAGAAATGCAAACCTGCGTGATAATCCAGAATGGGTAGGCGAGATGGGGAATCATAGGCATGGATAATGTGCTCAAACTGCTTCCCAAACTGACAGGTTTTCCCCCAGGCTTCTTCTTTCCAAGATTGGATAGGACTAATGTACACATTTGTCTGATGAGGCACATCGACTACTCCATTCCACTGTTCAACGAGGCTTATCGAATGATAATTCTCTGTATAAGCCCGAAGCTGCGCCAAATCATAAGGAACCTCTGTTCTTCAATTAATTGCACCCAATCTAGATATTCTTTGTACTCTTTCTCCCAGGTCTTTATTACTGATACTTGTGTACGATTCTGAATGACACGACTCTGAATAATCGTATGGAATATTTGAATATTCACCTTCCATACCAAGATCCCCCAACGTCTCAAGATCCACACTCCCTTCTCTGGGCATGTCATAGATGGGATTCTCAAAAATATTTTCAAAAGTCTCATATATTGGATTTTCAATAAAAGTCCATTAGTCATCATTTCCATCTACGTCAGTGATGAGAGAGTCTTCATCGTTGGTATCACATTCCTGGGTGTAACTAAACTTCTCATGTTCACAATGATCATCCTTAGAGGTTTTGGTTTCAAAAATATTACAAGCAGTAAAACATTCCAAAACTTCATCCCTAAGTGGTGAACATGGAGGGGTATCATCATACTGTATACACATTACAAACCTCATGAATTTCTTCATTAGTTTCATTACAAGCCTCTATAATGGTTTCTTCTTGAGGTAGGTCTTGGGTGCAAATGTGATCATCGTCACTAAAATAATCATCAAAAGATCCCCAATCTTCAATATTTTCTATTGTGGGGTCATAACAAGGATCTTCAACAATGTTTGAATTTTGATAAACTTTTTCATTAAGATCATCATGGAGGTGTTGCTCAACTTGTTCTCTTATTCTTTTTAGTTGGTCAAATCCCTTCTCTAAAGCAGTCACCATATCTTCCTCACCATTATGCCACCTCTTAAAAAAAGTTCCAAGAAATTTTCAAGGGACATAATGCTTTTATCAAGAAGACCATAATACCACATCCAAGCATCCTCACTTAGAGTACTAACAAATACCCGCATCTTACTATCTTGATGAAGTACATTGACATCATTTACCAAAAATGAAAGAAAATATATGATGTGCCAAACAGCTAAATCACCATTTCCAAAAAAATAGGAAGCATAACACTTCCCTCCTTTGAAAAACACAGCTCATGGTTTGGAAAGCCCGGGATGCCTAAGAAGTCAATAGGAGGTGTTGTCCGCCGAATGCACACCGTCAGCAGAAATCTTTTGAACTGTTGTTTCCCAAGCGTGAAAGGTGTGTCCTTGGGGGCAAGCAAAGAGCCAGGTGCTGTCACCTGATCCCAGCTCCTCCGTTTAGGCTAACTCCTAGCGAAACCAAGGGGGGTGGTCCCTATTAGAAGAAAATATATGGTTTTTAGTCTATGAAAGAAAAGACTAAATCTAGGAGTTAATATGAAACGGATAAAATAACACAACAGACTATTGCAAGAAAGAGATCACATCAACATCATATGACAATGTAAGCACCATTCACGACATTTTGCAATAATTGATTTAAGCATTGAAAGTAAAACAGACCAGTGCCGATGAATATGGAGTGCTTGTAAAATTGGAGTGATGTTGTGTCATGTAAGTATTGCAGCTGTCTCGTTGGTCAGTTTTAAAATTATTAATGAGTAATTAAGGGCATGGGTTAATTGTGGGTTTGGCCCAACAAGTCAAGTCCCTTCGAACTGAGTGCTAAAGCGGTAATACCAAGTGTCCAACGGGGCGAGGATGAACCTTCTTGGAGTAGCCCCCTGACTCTGTAGTAGTTACCCGTTGCAACCTCTCAAGTTCTCGAAAAAATCACTTGTGTGGATTTTCCTATTTAATCTAGTAACTCATATCCCTTTCTGATACAGCCAACTAATCAGACAAGCTGCAACGGTGTAGAGCATACAGGGAAGGAATCTTGGTTTATTTTATTAGAGACGTAACAATGAGTTGTTTAGATGACGACCGAAGAGTCTTTTTCACTTTTCGGGTACTCGGGAAAGCAACGGTCAGATTGATTTAAAAAATTAAGAACAAATAAAAATAAAAAAATATTTTCTAATTAATCCTACCATGAATCTCTTTCACCCTTTCGGGGTACTCGAGAGAGCGTGGGGTAAGTATTTCTTTTACTTCCTTGATCAAATAAACAACTAAATCAGAAATAAAGATAAAACTAACTAAAACTGGAAAATCATAAAAAAAGACACCAACACAAATCTCCCCAGGGGGGATGGGGAGTAGGCTCTGAAGAGCCTACTCATTTATTACGGTATTTACAAAGCTCATGAGAGGTGGATGCCTTTGATCCTTATAGATCTAGATCCAAAGGCTTACAGGTTTTAAAAAATGAAGAGGAAGAAGGAAGTTGCTTCGAGAGGCCTTGGATGGCCTAGATCTTTAATTTTTCGGCAACACTTCCCCTTGTCTTTGCATGAAAAATGTAAAACCAGCCACCTGAAATGCACTACATGTGCCAAATCAATCGTTAAAAGCATAAAAAATTAAGTACTTAAATGATAAACAATAAGACTAAGTACCTAATCAATCTAGATCTACTCAGAATAAAGCTTTAAGATTAGGATCTAGCAATGTACTTAAATAAATCATCCTATGAATAATCTTTAAAAAAAAACTAATTCACTTAAGCATTTATAAAGTAATCAGAACCACAGAGGAAATTTTGAGTTTGAAAGATGGGGAAATTCAAGCCCTTGCTTGATCCTTTTTGTTGATGGCCTTGGAGTCACTGCAACAAATTGCATTAATCTTGTAAAGGTACCAAAGGGAAGAGAAAAGACAGCCGAGTTCCAATCTCCCTTCAAGTCTATGACCTACAAAACTATGAGACAATACTTGCACAACAATATTAGATCTAATGTGTATGAAAACAAGAAATCAAAAGAACCTCAATACAACTAAGTATATTTGGTTACTTTCCTACCTCTTGAAAGCAAAGCACAAGTAAACAAGTTAACAACCGTAAATGTTTCCCCTACGTGTTTTAGAAAAACCTTCTAAGCTAGATCCATCAATAATATTAGCAAATAAAATCAAACTTCTACAATGTCACCTCATAGCACAAGCATTCATTCAATTGCATAGGGTAGACGTCCAAAGTCTTCAACTTTATTCCTTAAAATCTCGACAACATTACAATAGCCAGAGGTCCCTTCCATCCTTCTAGAATGAGGAGGAGGGCCTCTTATTTATACAAAAACACAGCCCCAAGGGGGAATTGATGAACTGAAGATCAACCCGAAGCTAGCTAAGTTGAAGTGAAGAAAAACTGAGCTAAACCGGAGTTGAAGTGAAGAGGAAGTGAAGAGGTGATTGACACCTCTCTCACTTAACTCACCATTAACCCGCCAACACACCCAATCCATTCACCAAGATTCACCCACCAATCCACATCAACGTCAATCTCCTCACGCGCGAGCTCATGAGGTTGGTGAAGAGTTGTTGATGTCACCCATGTTCACCATACTCGCTCATACCAAAATACATGAGTTTATCCAATGTTTAAAACACAATAAAACGGAGCATAAAAGTGAGGAGGGGTCCACCAAGTTTTCCCCATTCGCAACCTCGTTGAGCTAGCGTGAATCCCTTTCACGTTTCAACGTCATCATTTATTTGGAATATGTGATGCCAAAACCAACAATTAAATCTCCTTACACTTTGGAAATGGTTGCTAAGTATGGGACCTACTTTCCATGTCACACTTTGACCAACCCATGCGAACTCAAGAGGGGGTGATTTATTCACGTGGAGGAGTTTTAGCTTCATGTGGTGTAGTCATAAAATAAATTTAAACCTTATCTCTTATCCATAATTCAAGTCACCTTTCATACTTTAGTTAAGTCGTTAACCATGGGGACCCATGCCAAGTCACTTTATCATCATTAAAATAATGATTTTTGACTTTTTTAATATTTTTGCCTTTCATTCAGTGTTAAAGTCGTCATTCGGATAAAAGAAGTCGTATTTTTTTAGTCTTAAAAGTCAACATCAAAATAGAATTGCATACATGCAAAAGTGAAGCAGAAACCCTAAAAGTGACATGCAAACTCTAAAAGCGCATGAGACTCTATTTAAGAAGGTTATGGGACTAAAGAGACTATCCATTATTATTGTTGATTGATTTGGAGCTTTTGAGCAGTAGCACAGCGTGCAGTCGCGACAGTTGGGATTGAA
Source organism: Pseudotsuga menziesii (assembly GCA_001517045.1). NCBI lineage: Eukaryota > Viridiplantae > Streptophyta > Pinopsida > Pinales > Pinaceae > Pseudotsuga > Pseudotsuga menziesii. Next base: position 453,069 of record LPNX010070065.1, on the reverse strand, counting down.
GACAGTGTCTTCAGCTAACGAGAGTTCAGCAGTGAAATATCTGCCCTAGTCTCTTTTTGGGATAGACCATCCAGGTTTATCCACGACATTCATCATATACATCAATATACCCAGGAATCCAACACACTAAGAAGGATTATTTGCAGGTCCACGTTTTGCAGCTGGAAATAGCTAGGAAACCTCAAAAGGATTCGCGGGGACCATAAAACCCATCCTTTCCTCCGCATGTCAGCTTCCACTTTCTCGGCAGGCTTATCCTATGGCATAGAGTGACTATCAGCCATCAGCTTGCTCACCTGGAGCAGTTATCAGCAAAACAGAGAGGTTGGGGGGCGTGAGCAACAGAAACGCAAACCAATTCGCTAGGGCACTTAGAGCAACCAAACCTCTGCATGTGATAGTCCATCTCTCCGGCAGCAGAAGATCGACAAGTCCACAAAGTTTCAGCAACATCAGATCATCCCTCCTCCAAAAATGTTGCCTTCAATCTAAGGAGGGCACACATGTGCAGCTGGGCGTCAACAACAAGAAGGTAGCACTAATACTTCACCTATCCGACACTTTATGCATGCAGCCTATCTCAGGAGTATTATCAGCCAAGTTATCAGTGGTAAGTGTTAAATTCCTTTCTGCAAACCCTAGCCCTAATTCTGCTATATTATAGGGTATTTTTGCATGGCAAGTTTGCATGCACAGTTATTCCGGATTTTTGAACAAGATCAAGTGTATGAGTTAGCCTTATACGCAGTATCAGTAGAGGTTTGACCTTGGGGGCAAGCACAGAGCTAAGTACTGTCACCTACTCCTAGCTCCTCCGTTTAGGCTAACTCCTAACGAAGCCAAGGGGGGTAGTCCCTAACAAAGAGTTTTCTATGGCTCAATGTTTAAGTTAAGTTTTAAATGTTTTCATATGCGGATGGGTGTTGTTTAGGAGTTTCTGTGATTTTAGATGATTGATATGATGAATTGAGCACAAGACAAAGCAATCCACGTTGCTATCAGTGGAATTAAAAGATAACTAAATATTTGAGCAATTCACGAAAATAAATAAAGCATTCACAGATATGACTTATAACCAAACATTCAATGGACAAATGGCCCAGATTATCAACAATGCTAAAAGATGGAACAAGTGCCTATGGAGTAAAATTATCGAAGATGCTTCGTGTTTAGAAAGATGTGAATCCCAAAAGATGCCAGTGAATGTTAGTTTTTGCAAGTGCTCTTAGTAATTTTTAAGAGTTTTTAACAGTGGTCTTGCTTTAGGGTGTCAACAAAAAGGTTTATCAAAGTCGGGAGACTCTTCTAAGTTGCCTCCGTTGAAGACATGTCGGGCCCGCCCAGTATCCCAGGCTGATATTGTCAAGTGACCAGCTAGCCGAGAATCTATGACAGCAGGAGGTTTCGGCGCCTCTACTAGGAAGTACTTTGGAAGAATCCCTACAACGTCGGTGCGTTGGTTACAGGGTGTTTAAGTGTTATTAGGTTACTCTTGCGGGGGTTAAAAATCCAGTGCCGTTTCTGGGTACTCCAATCTAAATCTAGGATCGGTCAGAGCATACTCCGGCAAGGAGGGAGGGGGGTTAATTAATTAAAGGGGTGTGAGTTGCAAATTTTATTAAGTTCATTAATTAAAACCTATGTTGCTCTGGTCTCGAGGACGGGGGGACGCAGGGGACGCGGGGACGAGTTTCCGGGACAGCTAGAGCGCACCCCCAATTTTTCAGGGGACGGCAGGTTGGAGACAGCAATTATATAATATAAAAATTAATTTAAAAATAATATATATATAATTAAAATTTAAAAATAAAAAGTATTTGCAGCATAATATTAAAATAGCTTCCATGAATTTTTATCATAAAACAATGAAACATTTAAACATCAAAACTTAAAAGTTGAAAGTCATATATGTTTGCAGCCTTTGATTGAGATAAATGAGTCATAAAATTTTAAAAATGAAAAATCAAAACATGATTGCAACATGAAATTAAAATATCTTCCAGTCTTTAAAGTTTAAACTTGAAATTCATATGCAAAAGGAAGAGTCTATCTAAGCATAAATAATAGTTCAAAATGGCAAAAATGCCAAAAATAAAACAGTCACTAGTAGACTAGTAGTAGTGTCATATGCAAAATAACAAAACGCCAAAATGCCTCAAGGCAACAATAAAGAAGTCTCTGAATCAATGCCCATAGTAGTATGAAGGTTGAAGCTACTCAAAAATTTTGATCCTCTTCATGAAGACTATCCAAAAATGCTTGAGCCTCACTTCCTTCATTCTGATCATCATCAATGCCCTGCAACTGCAACTCCATGTCCTCTAATGGCACATTAACCAATCCTGTATGGATGGTTGGCCCATTATCATCATCATCAATCTGTGAAGCATCCTCAGGATCTACATCCCATTTTGCTGCTAGTCCCTGTAAATACTCTGGTGTCTTCCTTGTAAGAAGGCGAAGACTACTATGCACATAAACTAGTTTTTCTGCTCTCTTAGAAGTAAGCCTGTTCCTCTTAATAGAGTGGATAAAACTAAATGTGGACCAGTTCCTTTCTGCAGCTGAAGAACTAGCAACCTGAGATAATAAACGCATAGCAAGAGTACGGATATCTGGAGTCTTGTCCCCATACATCCTCCACCATCCACTAGGACTTCTTTGTGCCATACCAAGAAAATCAGCTTTTGCAGCTTTGGAGAAAGTGGGGCCACTAATCAATGCAAAGTCAAGAAATTGCTCTCGAATTATGGTTGCTTGCTCTTGTGTATAGATCTTTTCTATGGCATCAATGAAACCTTGTTTCACCTCAGGGTCATCTATTGGTGGAACTCTTCCTTCTCTCTCCACATACCACTTTGGATTAAGTGCATAAGCAGCCATATGAAGAGGTGTGTTCATCTTGTTCCACCTTTTTTCTATCAACTTTTGGAGTTCATTAAATAAATCCAAAGAGGGGTCCCTCTCACGAATGGTGGACTTGATCTTTCCAATCATGCTATCAATTGATTCATATATTTCCCCAAGGCAAGGGGAATCTGAATCTACATAACTGATTAACTCCACTATTGGAGAGGTGAAAGAGACAATGTATCTCACATCAACCCACCAATCATCATTCAACAACATTTGTCTTACCTTCTTTCCTTGATCTGTTTTGGATTCCCCCCATGCAGTCCACTCAGAGCTAATAACAGTGGACTTTAGGGCCTGTTGCACCTCTAGCATACGGTTAAGAAGAATAAAGTAGGTGGCATACCTTGTATCTACTGGTTTCAAGAACTCCTTATTTGCATAAATCCTGTAAATAGCTAGAGAGGCATGGTGGTTGCAAATGAACATTTGCCCATCTCTTGCATCCAAAATAATGTGATTGATCCAAAAAAATTTACCA
>LPNX010070065.1:411303-449542 GCA_001517045.1 Pseudotsuga menziesii | reverse complement strand
GGATCAACTACACTTTTGTCATTGACTTCTTTTAATTCTGAAAGTCTAGGTTTTTTAAAAACAGAACTTTCTTCCTCTACCTCTACAATGCCCCCTGTGGCAACCATGTGAAGTCTGGTAATTTCAACTCTTTTTTCCAATGGGCAGGAGCAGCCCTTTACTCCATCCCCTAGAATGGCCAAAAGATGATGGTAAACTCTGGTGTAGCTGCCTTTAAATGTGTGATTACAGAGTTTGCACTGCCATTCCTCTGAACCGCCATTGTTTTTTCTCTTATTCTGGGTGATTTTGTTGACATATTGTAGCAATGGTTTCTTCACATTGATTGTGGTAGAGTTTTCAGTAGGTCCTGTTGTTTCAAACTCTGATTCAGTAGCAGGAGTGTTGCTGTCCATTTCTATGATACTATGAACTTTGAAGCTTAGTCTGAAATTAAAAAAAAATGAAAAATGAAGTTGAATCAAGATGCAATAAACTTATAAAGTTTAGTAGTTTACTCACTGTCTTAAATTTTAACTTTCAAGTTTCAACAAAAATTTAAAAATATAAAAACAAATAGATATACACTGTACAGAGTTTGAGTTTCTTCAAAAATAAATTATTAAATATAAAATTACCTGTAGCAGGTTGTCGCCTGGAAATTGGAATGTATGGTAGTAAATGGGCTTCACAACGGTCCTAAAGCAATCATGATGGGGAATTAAAGCCTCAAACAAAGTACCCTTGCCACAGACCACAGGAAAATATGTGTCCAGCAGCCTTGGCTTCCTGTAAAATATGTGTCAAACAAAGTACTGTAGCTTTTAAGTTTTTTGCAATCAGTACATACTACAATGTGTCCAGCAGCCAACAGATATGCTTTTTACAAAATGTTTCAACATATACCAGGAAAGACGAGGCTCGGGTGACTGTAGAGAATTTATCACGGGAGATTGCTAAACCACGGCTGTCCTAGAGATTGCTAAACCACGAGTGTGCTGGAGATTGAAAACCCACGCTAAACCACGCGTGCTGGAGGCCACGGGTACTGAAGATTGCAGAGCATACCGGGGGTGCTGGAGGCCACGGGTACTGAAGATTGCTGAGCAGACCGGAGAATGCAGGGCAACAAAGAGACCGGAGCTGGTTGGACAGTCTGGAGGCCGCGTGCGTTTGGAGGCCGCGTGTAGACCGGCCGTTGATTGAAGAGTCGGAGTCCAGACTTGGAGCAGGAGCAGCAAAGTCTCGAATGATAGAATAGGGTTGAACTTGGAGTGGAGCAGATCGTAAGAGATAGTAAGAGATAGAATAGAATAGGGTTTTAAACTTTTAGACTTTCGTTTTTAAGTTTTTTTAATTTCTGTTTTGGTTTTTAATTGTAAATTTTAAAATTATAATCAAAATTTTAATTTTCTGATTTTTATATTTTTTTTTAATGTGCAGAAATAGCGGACGCGTGGGAGTCCCCGATTGGTCGGGGGACTTCGGGGAAGTCCCCAAAAAGTCCCCGATTTTTGTGGGTACGTTTAGGGGACGGCAAAAAAGTCCCCAAGTCCCCGATGGAGTCCCCGGCCATTTGGGGACGTTTCCGAGGAGTTCCAAAGTCCCCGGAACGCAGGGAACAGGTGAAATTTTAGGGGGGACGGGTCCCCGTGCAACATAGATTAAAACCCTCCGACAGAGAGCGCTCTTGAGCTCGTCTTATGACAGTGGTTCAAAAGACTTAGCTAATCTAGATTAAACTAATGCAAGGATTGTGCAAACCTAAGATGCTCTCCGATAGAGAGTGCTCTTGACTTGTGTTTCTGCAAGTTCAAGAGTCTTACTTATGGATGATTTGATTAAACAAACACAACAATTAATATGAAAGGTGGTTGATTAAAACTCTCCGACAGAGAGCACTCTTGATCCACCTTATGGTGAGATTCAAAAGATTTTGGTTCTTTTAATGATTTAACAATTTATAACAAGACACCAACAAGCAATGATGAATCTAGCAATTAGTGGAAATGAAGCTAAGGAACAACTAGCAGTTAGTAAGAATGAAACTAAGTTTAATCAGAGAGCTAAACTAATTGCTTAAGGAAAATTGAACTAAGTAAATCATGAAAATGAACACAAGACACACTTCCCCAAAATAGGGGAAGTAGAAAAAAAAGTAGACTTGCTCCCACTCAGCCTCTTTTTTTATTAATCATTTACAATCATGATGTGTTCTTTGCTTCTTGGAGGAACGGGGAAAGAAGGGGATGAAAGAAGAGGGATAGCAATCTTTTTGTTCTTTTTGCACTCCTTGTTTGTTTGTGGCCTTTGGGCTCTCCTTCACCTGTCTATAATTAAAAGCTCTAGACACACACTTGTTATGATATTAGTTGATCAAAAAATAACTTGAAATTTAATCTATGAACCAGCTAAAAACAACTACCCAAACTTACCGGAAAGAAGGAAGAAAAGTGGATGGAAAGAGGCAAGGCAACGGAGGTGAAAGAGGGGTGAAAAGGGGGGCAAAAGGCAAGTCAACGAAGGCTGGAAACTAAGTGAGAAAGAGGGCTACAAATGAGAGTTAAAAAGGCTGAAAGTATAGCCCAAAAGATGGCCCAAAAAAGGATGGAAAAGGGCTGCAAAAAGTGGAAAAAGGAGGCAAAAGAGGGCTGTCCAAAAGGGCAAAAAGTGGGAAAAAGTGGACAGCAAACTTAAGGAAGGAATGGCTGCAAAAAGAAGGCCTAAAAGGCTGCAAAAAAATAAACAGGGCAGCCAACCGAGGCAAAGGCTAAGTGAATGAATGTTCACTTTAGCCAAAACGTCCCTAATCCCAAGGAAATAAAGATTTTATAAAAATTTGAGAGATGAATAATATGAAAGAAACACTCAAACCTGTGGTACTTTGATGGCGTTTGGATTCTTTTGGATCTTGAAAATTTGGAAGTTTCCTTGGCTTCAAGACGAGAGGATGCATCTGAGCTCAAACTCCTACTCGCTTCAATGAGATGACCTGCACAATTTCAACTCAATACTTGCAAACAATGGATTAGATCATGTATGTTTGGTAAATAAAAATATAAAGAGCATGTCATACAACTGAATAATCGATGCTACTTTAATTCATAGAAACAAAACCATAAAAGATCAAATTGTAACATCAAATGATCAATCTTACGTGCTTATAGAAGGCTTCTAAAGCATGAGCTATTATTCAATCCTACAATAAAAGACAAAAATTGAAACATTTCACCTCATTCGCCAATTGTTCATCCACATTCACACACCATGTATGCCACCAAAGCCTTAAAATTTATTATACGGTTGCAAAAGCAACAAGCATTACAATAATTCACCAGAGGTTCTTTGCATAAAGATCCATCCGAATAGAGCTAAAGGAGCCTCTATTTGTACAATGAGAGAGTGCTAAAACCCTAAAACCAATCCTCATACCCTAACCAACCTGGCCACCAAACAGAGGTCCAAACCTAAATCGGAGAACCGGGAGTGAGGGGAGGCCTCCACCCAGGCAAGGCGCCCCCACTCCAACCCTAAACACTGAAATCCATCCACAGATGAGCCCACACGTGTGGAAGGCACCCTCAGGAGAGAGAGGGCATGAATGGATGAAGGAGACGCACTGCTACATAGGAAAGTTGCCTGCTAGGTCTGGAAACCTACTTTGTTAGGTCTAGAGGAGCCAATGCCAAGTTTGGGAAGCATACTGATGGTGTAAGCTTCAGTCTTCACCTCGATCAAATCACTGAACCAATGAGTGCTCTCCATCTCATTCTTTAGCTGGAGATGACATGTCTGCTAACTGATAATAAATTAATTGCTCTCTTAATGATGACTGAAGCTGAGTTATGATAACTCCAATCATCATAAGTGCTCCATGAGATGACATTTAGCCTTTTATTTTACTGAATTTGGATTAATTTGGAGAGTTTTAATTTTCTCCAAAATAATCATTTTTTAATAAAAATTCATTTTTTTACTCAAAACTGACTTTTTTGAGAAAAAAAACATTATGTGTCCGATTGTTGATCTGAAAGTTGGTTCTGACTGGCTAGCTGATCAAGAATGATTTTTGGCTTAAGGTTAGAGCCTTCGATCACTGAATTCAGAGTCCGGATGACCGACTTACCACAAAAGGGGTTTTTTCCATTTAATTTATGGAAAAATTAACCCAAAAAACCTAGAAAAAGTAATTAAAAATTAAAAAATTAAAAAATAATTTTTTCCCCGTTCGAAAAAGATTTTTTCGAAATTTTTTTATGTGTCCAAATGACTTAGGACATGACCATGATCTACCTAAATAATGTCTAGTAGGTTTATAACACTCAGTTGGGCTCTAATAACCCCCCAAGGCCCAAAATTCAACATCGAGCATTCCAGCTTTGGAGGAAGCGGGAGAAAACCTCTTCAATTATACTCGGCTGAAGGCAAAGCATAATTGTCAAGGGCAAAAAACTCCCTGGAATACCTTATTTGAGATTCTACGTCTCAGGAGACCGAACCACTCAAAAAATACCCTACTAGCACATTTATTACAAACCCCGCGGGGCCATGGTCAAAATTATTAAAATAAAAAAGTGGCTAGCCAATACTGGCTAGACATGCAGACAGATCAACTGATACACTAGAATCAGACTTTGAACAAGTCTGTCAACCGGCGGCTCCTCAGGTAATACAACTAAGTGCAAAATTAGTGGATAACAAGTAGAATATCAGTATTTGGGATATTACATATAACTTATAACATTGTCATCAAATGATCAACCATAAAAACATTTATAGGAGCTTGGAAAAGAATGGAGGTACCATAACATTGTGATCAAATGACTAACTTAGCATATGAGCTTTTAGTATAGGAAAGGAAGGGAGCACGTCAGGGGCGCCTTGAGAGTGTGCTCCCAAAATTGGGAGCATTTTGGGAGCGAGCTTTCGAAGGAAGCGAGCTTCAAGAGCGGGAGCGAGGCGGTGGGGGGCACTCCCATGCAACATAGGGATGGATATGAAATCCATAGTTTCTAGTTTAGAGAAATTGCATTCTAGATTGGATCCAGATGATGCTATTATGTGTAAGTAGTTGGTTGGTCTCTTAAAGTACCTAGCAGACCTGTTGTATTTTTATGCTTGTGGATAAACATATATTTGAGTACCTTTAAGGTACATTAGAACAGGTTCTTTATTATATTTGATACATGGAAAAATGTACAGCATCAGAGGGAGTGTTAAATGTACAACATCAAGAGTCATTCTCCAAGACCTGTGTTGTATCAAGTCATAAACTTGTGTTGTACCAAGTAAGGGACTTGTGTGCTATCAAGTCAAGACATTGTGTTGTATCAAGTCATATTTGTGTCCTCATGTATTGAGGTGGGGTGCATGTGTTGTGCTCTAGTGTTGTATCAAGATTGGAGTCTTGTGTTGTATCAAGACTACAGACTTGTGTTGTATCAAGTCAATGATTCTCATAGATGGTACCCTATGAGATAGATCTCCTTAACTGGAGATGGTCTTGTGTTGTATTGAGGTCGGAGACTTGTGTTGTATAAAGACTGGAGAGTTGTGTTACATCAAGTCATGTGGTTATACTATGTGATATGTTGCTAGTCATGGTCATTGAGTGCTATAAGTCTCCTTTAGGGATTAGCTACACCTAGAGCAAATTACTTTAGCATATGACTATATGACCCGAGGTAATATATATGATAATCAATATGGAATAATTCTTCTGAGCATGATATCATAAGATGGCTAAATAAATACACATGTGGACCACGCAGTAAATAATAAATGATAAAGAGATAAGCATAGAGAGAATGGATTCGAATTGCCTATGTATGTTGATTAAGTTGTCATTGATACCAACATAGGACTTGCAGTGGTCCCTCAGGTTGTCATTGATGCCACCAAGGTCCCCTACAGCGGACAAGCTTAATGAACAAGAATGAGTTAATCATGGACATTTGCACAGGTTTGGCATGGGTTTGATCACCCTTTACCCACAGACAATGCCCAGCTGAATGATAGGATTGATGGTTGATTGATTGGACATGCACCTGCTGCAGTAACCTGAGATTTGGAGCTCATTCACTAATGGTATGCGCCTTGTAGCACACGATGGTACAAATGACCCATTCTATGGTCATTTGTTGAAGATGTTATGGCTTGATGGGGGGTCATGAAACCCACATACTAGGTATGTGCCACTTGATGTTCGTGGAACCCACTTCATATGCCCTTGATTGAAGACCATTGAGGTGCCCTTATTCTCTTGCATAAGAAGGCTTGGGACCCACACACATAGCCATAATAGAGTTGGTCAAAATAAAAGAAGCTCTTAAACCCTTGACCCTCATATTGGGCATAAGACCACAAGGTTGTTGAAGAATTCGTCATGAAGTCAATGACGTGTTAATAAAGCCCATAAAATCCTCATGCATGCTAATTCAGGACTTTATGTTTGCATAAAAAAAGGGTGAGGTGATATTAATGATTTGGTCAAGCATGTGGATAGAGCCCTAGTGTGTTGAGGATTGTGATGCTTGAAGGAAAGGGTCCCTAAGCCCATAAACTAGATCTTGGAGCCCATGGTGAAGAATTCATTACCCTTGGAGCCTCTACATGCTTGATGATGCCCTTACCACTTGGAGGAAGCATTTGATGGTGATGGTTTATTGATGTAGCCTTTCTTGTTGCACCCATGGTGTCCTTCTAACATGTCAATGGAATCCTTGAAGAATCCCTCACGCACATAAAATGAAGCTCTCTTGCATTTGATGATTATATAATGTATGGTGGAGGAGCCTTTGGACATGCCCATGGATCCTTGTTTAGCCCACAAACTTGATGAAGCCTTGGTGGTGTCCTCCTTGCCTTGTTAAGGAGTTCTTTGTGTCATGATAGAGCTCTTGGTTGGTGATGTAGCCCTTGGTGCCATAAAAGTACTTGAAGATACCTTCAAGATGAATTCAAGTCAAATCTGATGTCCTGCACAAATTGAAGAATTTAAGGGTGAAGGACCATGTGTTTGCTAAAAACCCCATCATAGGGAGATAGTCCTCGTCAACCCATTTCCGTTGGTATGTGGAGCTTCTCCTAACTCCTTACGGTTGAAGAGATATGAAATTTTGAAGTTAGTGTACCCCACCTTTTCTGGACAGCCGACAAACAAAAGAGAATTTAAATATAAAAAGCAGGTCGGCCCAAAAAAAATTTCTACATTGAAACCAATAAAAATACAAATCAAAAGCCATTCAAAAAAATTGAAAAAATGAGAAATGTGGACTGCGATTTTCACTGAGCTAAGTTAGACAAATTCCTAACAGCGACAAATGAATACAGCAACAGTGACATTTTGTTTTTGGTGGCAGCAGTGACAAAGGTAGCAGCAACATATGTGACCACTTCTTAGGTCTGTTTTTATGGGTAGCAACAGTGGCAAAAGGTCCTTTTTGGTGGCAGCAGTGACAAAGCAATAACAGAGGTAGCAGCAGAATATGTGACCACTTCTAAAGTCTGTTTTTATGGGTAGCAGCAGAGGCAAAAGGTCTTTTTTTTGGGTGGCAGCAGCAATGAAAAAGGTAGCAATAAACTTGACATCTTTTTAGGTCTGTTTTGGTAGCAGCAGTTGACAAGTTCTAAAGATGTGATTCAATCTTGAGGTATGTATGTATAATCACAGAGTGATGTACTCAACCATTATACAGTATGTATGTCTGCCCACACAGTGACTAATAAAAGTTGAAAAAGGGATTAAATTGCCTACACACTGATTCACCCACCCCCCCTCTCAGTGTGACCATTGTGTCCAACAATGTATGCCTTCATGTTGTTTCCGCCTAAAACACACTTGACTGTGGAAAAGTCTTCCAACCACTAGGTGTGTCCCTGAGGGCAACTATGAATTTAGAACCCAATGTCACTTCTATTCCTAACTCCTCCGTTTAGACCCAACTCCTAAAAAGGTCAAGGGGGTAGTCCCTATTTACTATGTTTCAACGGTTGTATTTTAGGAGTTAAAAGATGATTAGATTAATTTAAACTTTATGGCAATCAATCATGCAAAAGTGCAATAATTTCAAATGACAGGAAAATATTTCATTGTTCGTAAACCAAATATAATTGCAAGAGAAATATAGTATTACTAAACCAGTGCCTGCCTGAATCGGGCTATGGAGTCACAAACAAAGATTACAATGAAATTTCCAAAATGCACAGTAATATAACCATAGAGTGATGTACTCAATCATTATACAGTATGTATGTCTGCCCACACAGTGACATACTCAGCCATGTATGTATGCCCACACAGTGATATACTCGGTCATTACACAGTTGTATGATAATTTACATAGGGAGATGATGACTTGTATGAGCATAGTAAGATGATGACTTGTATGTACACAGTGAGATGATGACTTGAGATGATGACAAAGTGAGGTGATGACTTGTTAGCATACAGTGAAATGATGATTACACAGTGAATTGTTAGCAAGATTACATGGTGAATTGTTTGAAGACAGTGAGATGAAGATTACACAGTGATGTGCTAGAGAAGATTATACAATGACATACTACAACAATGTATGCATGATGACAGTTATTGTAGTGGCAACAATGATGGTGTGATTGTTCAATAATTGCAAGTTAAGTCTTGCATCTCGAGGTTTGGATACCTCGACCCTTCTTAGTTGGAGCTAAGAAAACCAAGTTGGGTCTTGGATTGAGAGTTGGTGCTCTTCTTATCAGTTAGTGTTGATTGTAATCGCGAAGATTGTAGTTTTCCATGTACAATACATAAACAAGTTTACCATACAAATCTTGTGTCCTCTTGTGTTATGTTGCTTGTTATGATTCAGTGATCTAGTTGTTGATATGACTATTGTTTATAGTTGATTAGTTGATGGGTGCTTATGTAATAATGATGTAACTGGTAGCAACATATATTGATGAACTTTGTTGACTAATAGAAGTTGACAAATGGATTAAATTGCCTATACACTGATTCACCCCCCCCCCCCTCTCAGTGTGACCATTGTGTCCAACAATGTATGCCTTCATGTTGTTGCAGCCTAAAACACACTTGACAGTGGAAAAGTCTTCCAACCACTAGGTGTGTCCCTGAGGGCAACTATCAGTTTAGAACCCAATGTCACCTCTATTCCTAACTCCTCCATTTAGACCCAACTCCTAAAAAGGTCAAGGGGGTAGTCCCTATTTACTATGTTTCAAAGGTTGTATTTTAGGAGTTAAAAAATGATTAGATTAATTTAAACTTTATGGCAATCAATCATGCAAAAATGCAATAATTTCAAATGACAGACAAATATTTCTTTGTTCGCAAACCAAATATAATTACAAGAGAAATATAGTATTACTAAACCAGTGCCTGCCTGAATCGGGCTATGGAGTCACAAACAAAGATTACAATGAAATTGCCAAAATGCATAAATTGCTCTAAATCGTTCATTCACCACAATAATCATCAAATGTAAAATACTTTAAGCAAACGATCTAGAGTTGTACAAGATGAGATTGAAGTAGAACTGAACCAAATAAAAGTTGACTACAATAGAAAATAAAATGAAAGATCGTGATGTTGTGCAAGTGGTCCCATAGATTTTAATTTATTTTAAGGTATTTCTTCAACTTTGGGGATTAATGTGTTTGCATGAGAAAATAAAAAAACTAACTAATGTGTCTACCTCCAACCCTTATCCCTCAACTGAGAGAAACTGATGGGTGCTCAACAAGAGAGCACAAGGCTCCCTCCTAACTCCACAAGTCAGTCCCAAGAACTAGCTAGGTGCTCAACAGGAGGACACAGAGTGCCATGAGGCCCCTAACGACCTCTATCTCTCTAGCTCCACACACTAATCCTCTTTTCTCAATCTTGCAATAATAGATTGAAATTCTTATTATTCTAGCCAACTCAAATCTCCTCCCTTTCTTGTCACGCAGGGTCTGACCAACTGGCAAGGGGAGTGAATATAGGGCGAATATTGGGGCAAGGTTTATTTTAAACAAAATGAAGAATTTAACAATTATTAACAACGCAATCCATCACGATATTGCAAGGGTGGCTTGGCCAACTCACTTGCAAGGTGCAGTCAATTATAAAAATTGAACATTTAGTCGACACAATTTTGCAAGGTGTGTGCAAAATGAGATTCAAATAAAATAGAATGCTAACCGACACGATTTTGCAAGGATGGCATAGCCAAATCACTTGCAAGGTGTGGGAAAAATAAAAGAAAAAATAAAATAAATTCTAAGTTAAAACCCAAGCCAATCTACAATTGCTTATGCAAAGGTGGGAAAACCCAACTTCGTTTGCATGCAAGGATGGCAAACAAGGGAAACTTCAACTTCACTTAAAATGCAAAATAAGAAATAAAGTCCACGAGACTTTCTTGGAATTGTTATACAATGGTTGAAATTTCAGCATAAAGAAAAAGGGGAAAGAAGTGGGAAAAACCGTGTTTTCACCCCTTTCTTGTGATGGCCTTGAAGCTCTTCCTTTGGGATAGCATTTGCACCCTTCTTGGCTGAGATTTGACAGTCTTGTCTTGTTTTGTCACCATCCTGCTAAAAACCAACAAATATAAAATGATAAAATATGCCCAAAATCACTTTAGGGAAGTTAGTATGTTAGTGCAATATACATATACAAAATTTACACAAAGTTTCAAAATGAATAATTTTGAAAGAACTTGAGTATATAAGAGTTAAAATCAGATTTGAAACACTCAATAAACTAAAATTAAAATGCAGAAGTTTGTATGTCAAGAAAGAAAATTGGTCCTTTGTTCTTCAGGAAGTGAAGCAATGGGGCATCCAACCAAGCAATCCCACTCTTCAATCCAAATAACCTGCAACTTATAATATTTTCACTACACAATTACTAGAAGGTGAGAATCAAATAATGAGCAAAAAAATCATAAACTTCAAACCAGAAAATATATGAACTTCTTTTGCTACAAGAATGAAAACTCACAAAATTTATGGAATGCAAATACCATAAATCTTACCAAAGCAAATAAGTATGCTTCATTGGCCAACCAAACTTGTGTAGCTCCTCAAGCATAGAAGCAAATCATCAATGGGAACAATCGACACAAGATTCGTCCAAATATTTTGATTAACAAATCCAAATGGCTGAGAATTACAATGGCCAAAGCAAGAGCAAGAGAAAAAGAATGAAAGCAAAAGCATGAAAGAGTGTGGGTGTGTGTTTGTATCACCCAAAAGGAGGGGAAGCCTCCTTAAATAGAAAATGAGTGAGGAGAAAGCCCAAGTGCATGCAAGCCACTTGTCAAAATGAGAGAGTGAGAGCTCAAAGAGGGGAACCACTTCTCTTGGGGGCACCTCCTAGGGTGAGAAATCAAATAGAAATGGGGAAGAAACCTCCCTCTAATATTTTTAATCTTCGTTCTAGGCCCAAAGTGGGGGGACCCCTTACTTTGGCTTATTTTCAATTATCTCAATTTCCATGAAAAGGGAGAGCGCCCCCCCTTTGGTGACATCTTCATTCTTGTGAAACACTTGCATGCGGGGGGCCTTTTTTCTTCTCAAGTCTCCTTAGGAACATACTATAACACTTAGAAACCTATGAAACCGGACACATCCAAAAGGGTCTGCTTGTCCTGTGTCCACGTGTCGGACATGGACACGCTGACAGAGCGTGTCCGACACGTCTCTGCAGCGTGTCTCGTGTTCGGACACGTGTGTCCGAGGAGTGTCAGTGTGTGTCCCAAAAAGAGGACACGTTTTGCACTAAAAAAATGCCCAGAAATGCTTTAAATCAAAATTTTCACTTTCTGTTTATCATTTGCAAGTGTGGAGAGGACTCTAAAGTGTGTTTGTTGTGCAGGTGGATTAGATTTGAAGGATTTAAATGTGTAATTACTAATGTTAAATGTGCATTGATTTTGATTTCTATTGAATATGTAAAAATTTGGATCTATATGTCTATATTTTTTAAATATATATTTTTAAAATATATCATTTTTAAAATATATATATATATATATATATAATGTGTCTTGATTCCAGGGGTCACCATGTGTCGGACACTCGAATCCCTGTGTCCTTTGTGTCCCGTGTCCCTGTGTCAGGTGACTTAGTTAGAAACTTAATTTTCCCTTCTAAGTGACTTTAGGCACTTTTCCAAAATTTGGCTTGCTAATTATAATTGTCAATTTTCTTGATTTCTTTGATTGACTTTGGCAAACATGACCAAAACCTTAGCAAGACATGTCCGAATGACTTTAAACTTTGCCCAAGGGTGTAGGGGGACTCATTTCATTGATTTTGAGTACCCATACCCCAATCTATGGGAATTAGATGCCATTTCACCATCTTTTTACTACAACATTTTTAAGTTGAGGGACATTTTTTATTCACCAAAAATTAAAAAATACTAGGTAAAACCTAATGAAATTCCGTAGACTTTGGAGTAGCATGGTTACGTAGAACATTCCTAGGCCTTAGTCGCCCAGTGGAATCAAACATTAGAACATCTTTCACCACTTTGGAGGTATTTTTGAGTGAAAAACTCGGATAATTAATATCACTATAAATTAATTTTAATTATCTAAGGGAAAAAACACTCAATGAAAGGATTTCCCTAATGATAAAGTCTCAGGCATATCATTACAAAGTTATACAAAAACTAGACCTTGATGCTGACATATCATTACAACATCCCCGTAGGAGTGCATCAATTTCATGGAGGAAAGATAAAAATAAGAGCTGCCTAACTTGAAAAAACTTTATCAAGTACATTTTTTTCATCTTCAAGGCACATGGTACATGTGCATGGTACATGGTTGGCCACCTAGTTGGTTAGGTGGTCAACACATGTGAACTCAAATTGTAAAGGATTTAGTTAAAGCCTTAGTTGTAAATCAAGAGTGTATTTGTTAAATAAGGAATCTCTTTGAGATCCATGGAAAGATAAAAATAGTAAATAATGTAACTGAATTAATAAAGACTTATGTGTTTCAGTTAATTAAAAGAAACATACAGAGATCCATGGAACTAAGAATGAAGCACTAATGACAGTTGAGTTATCCTATTAACTAAGTGATCAACATTCAGTTAACTGAGAAGATCCATGCAAAAATTAATAATAGAAATTGTGCACTAAATGTGAAGCACCAAAGACATTCAGTTAACCTCATAACTTTATGGTCATACATTCAGTTAAATATTAAGAGACTCAGTTCAAGTCGGTCAACATTTAATTAAAAACTAATAATGAAAGGAAGGGTACATATCTTTGTGCATGCTAGGTGTTTTGGCTTGCTATTAATATGCTAGACATATGACAAATTCAATACAGTTGATTACAGTGTTGTATTGGATCTCTCTACTCTACTGCAAAGGTGACATCTCTTATCGAAGAATCTGCTTATGTATTGTAAACCATTCTCTACAAATCTATCTATCATACTAAAAGAATTGTTGGGTTTTTCATCCTCTATATTTGGAGGGTTTTCCTAGGGTATATCTTGTCTCTTATGGTTGAATGATTTATCATTTTATGTGGTTGATTTATTTATGAGATTCATATGTGGCCGATATATGAGATTCATGTGTTGAAATTGATTGATAAAAGTTTTAAAGTTCAAGCATCTCTGATTTTGCTCAAACATTCACATTACACAATCACATGCTTTGGCTAAAAATAGCCAATGAGGGCACACTAGCACAAGCGGGGCTAAAAAACCACCAAGGGGCATATTCAACAAGTGGAACCCATTCCAAGCACCATGGAAGGCCCTCTAACTCATGAATTAGGTTCAATAGTACCAACATAGGTTAAGATGATATGAATGGGAAAGAAAGAGTGCTGTTAGGGAGAGCCACAGCTCGTAGTCCCCAACCCCCTTCACATGTGGAATCAATGACCCCCTAGCAACATTAGTTGTCCATGTTGAAGCTAATTATTAATTAAACAATAATAATAATAGTAATAATTATCATAGTTCAAGCATCTAGTGCCACTTCACAACACAATAATGTCTACAACATATGTCCAAGGGCTTAGCAAACTAGGGGTATTACATAGCTTCTTATCGTTTCCTCCTTCACCACAAAAAATGCCTCTTCACATCTCAAAGAAGACAAGACTTGTGTGCCTCCCACATCCACTCTCCCAAAAACCTTTGGCGCACCATCTTCCCCTATCCTTGACTCCCATCTAATCATAACCTCAAATCCATGTTCTCTCATACCTCCACTGTCTATGATGTCCCTAGGAAGCCACATACCCAGATCATGTCTTTGCCACCTTCATGCTACTTATTCTCTCACTAAGACATCAGAGAGGCCATTTGGGTGATGAACACTAGTAAAGCGATAGATGAGGGAGGTTTCCAAGTAGAGTTCTTCAAGCACAGTCTTCACACTGGATAATCACTTGGATTATCTCTTCAACCATGTGGTCCACACACGTTTTTCACCGACTTGGTCACATCACACAATTCAACCAATACATAAATCAGGTCCCAATTCAGACCCCAACGACTATAGGACAATCATGGTGGAGCACACGTTCTCGAAGCTCTATGCTATAGTCCTCCATATGAATCTTTCAAGTGAACTTGAGAGGAGACACCTGAGAGCTAGAGGGTAGGCTACATTTTGACCTACTCATCAGGCCATTGATCACATCTTTACCCTTCGAACCATCATTGAGGAGGCACGACATCGCTCTTCTAAAGTCTACTACAGCTTTGTAGATTTTCGAAAAGCATTTGACTGTCCCTAGAGAGGCCCTATTCCAAAGGATTAGAGACGTCAACATCTCCAAGACCCTGTTGATTTCTATTATGTGTCTATACAAGTGGGTCCTTCGTCGGCTCCACACAACTCACGGTATGTCAGATTTCATCAGGAGTACCATTGAGGTTAAACAAGGGTGCCCCTGTCCCCTACCTTGTTTGGGATCTATATTCATGAGTTGGAGACCTTCCTTCACGAGTATATCCAAGACAACGATGGGCTCCTCCTCCGCTAGGTTTTGATATCAATACTACTCTTTGCCAATGATATGGTCCTCCTAACCTCATTTCCATAGGGTTTCCAGAGATAGTTGGATGCATTAGCTCTTTTATGCGATCTTCAACAATTAATGGTCAACCTGCATAAAACCAAGTTTATGATCTTCAATGGGATGAAGAAGACTTCCTCAAACCTTCAGTTCTTCGGAGGGGTGAAGATTGAGATCACGAATACCTACACAAACTTGGGGGTGCAATTCTCAGGACCCCACTTCAATCTACAACATGCCCTTCAGTTATGTGTCAACAACGACTATGGATCATTAGCCCTCTTCGAGAGATAGTGCTTCAAACACCATTTTCAAAACATCTCATCCAAGATGTCCCTCATGGACTCCCTTATGTAGCCGACTATTCTCTATGGCTCTAGGATTTGAGGACCTGAATTGCTTGAGTCTAATTGGGCCCTCGGGCGAGAGAGTTCAAATCCTTCTCCTCCAACGCATCATCAAATGCAAGTAGACAATCCCTCATCACATCATCTATGCAAAGTTTGGAGCCTGGGCCTTTTGACTAGAGTCGATGTTCGATTTGATATCTTATTTGCATCGCATTTTGAAGCTTTTTTGACTCGGCAAAAGGACGAGACCGATACCCATACATGGCATCTTTTTCTTCAAAGACTTTAGCCTCATCCACCCTGTTCGATTGGGCTCGAAGATGGTTTGTGGGGGTCTCTAATCTTTTGGGGTCAATGGGCATTCAGATGGATCAAATCCCTCCATTTAGATATTCTGTAGACACACCTAGCCACCTCCTACCCCTCAGATCACTTGGGTTAACCCTCAAGGCGAGTGAGGCCCAAAGATGGCCTTCTACGCTGAGCACTTCTTAGAGCTGAGTGACAAACTCATTACTCAACCTCGGTATACTCTTTGCCACTAGATGCATGCTCTTCGGGTTCCCTTGGGACAGTTTAGAGTGGGATCTCATAGACTTCGGGTAGAGACGAACCACCAAATTGAGCGATCTGACAAGATTTGCTAGCTATGCCATCTCCACGAGGTCGAGGCTGAGGAGCACTTCATCTTTTGTTGCCCCATCTACTACAAGATCAAAGGGAGATTCCATTGTTTGTTTAGAAGGATCCAGACCCTCACTGACTTCTTCAAATACCTCGATCAAAGATGTGCGGCCTTATACATGCAAGAGGCCCTCAGGTTCCAAGCACGTATTCTTCAACCTCCTACTAGACCAGATTCTATTTAACGGATCACTTCCTTTCTCACCGCGCTACACTCAGGGAAGGGCACTAAGAGAGACTGAGACCAACCCAAATCCAGACTCTAGATCAGTGCAAACCCGTGGGGCCTTCCCGCATCCCTTTAGATCTCAGCGAATGACCAAACTAGACCTCTCCCCAAAAAGCAGAAGATATCCCCTAGGCCTCAGTGATAGGCCACAAGATACCTCCTCTAGACAACGGCAAGATGCTAGGAGAGATGGGTCTACCTCTTGATAGACCTACCTCATTTCTTTTGGATTTCTTTTCTCTTGGATCCTTTCCCCGTGTAGTCTCTCGTACTCGGGTTTAAGGTCTTTACATGTCTCAGCATAGATTTATCTTTTTTCTTTTCTCTACTCTACTTTCTTATCTGCATATTTCCTTTTATATAGGAGACCTTTTGGTACTCCTGCTTTGTAACGACGTCATTGTATTCTACAGTCCCATTGACTTACTTTTGTGGCCATTAGTCAGACATTAAAAAAAAATCTTATCTATCTTATTATCTATATTTAATGGAAAATACGGTTTGGAGGTCATAACAGTTTTCCATCACTCATTATCTCATTATAAAGGTTTTCCACCGCTTCAAAGGGATGGGGTTTGGAGGCTCTGCAGTTGTTTTAAAAAGTCTAACAGATTATTACAAATATCTTGACAAATGAGTAATTGGGAGGTCAAGCAAACTCAGACGGATCGTATTTTCATAATCTACCAACTCCCAAACTGTCATGATGGTTATTCAAGAGACACAATGAAGACAGATGAATTATTAATTAGCATTGAGTTTTATTGAAAATATCGTTCCCTTCCTATGCTCTACTGATCATCCTCTGTACAATTATGACTTTAATATTAAAGGCATAGCTAGATTTTTTGTGCTGCATTATTTGTGTTGGTATTTGTTCCCAATTATCTATATTTCTGTCTTTCTTATATTCTATTCATATGTTCTCTCACTGTTACTCTGGACTGTGCAACTTGGGCAATTGCCCAACCCAGGAGTTACCTGTTTAATGTTACAATAATGATATAATCACCCTTTCAGAAACTTGGACATAAATAATATTACTCAAATATTTCCTTTCAAATATGAAATCCTCTTCTCATGCCAACAGAAATACAATATTAATAACTACACCTATAAGCACTCCACTGCCTAACTTCATAAAAGAAGCAACTGCATTAGTTCAGCATAAATGTTTATTAGGCATTCCTTTGCAAATATGGCATGCAAATATACAGAAAACATAAAGGAAATGGCATGTCAGATGATGCTATGGGAAACAGTGAAAAAAAACCTGCCTGTTCAAGGTACATCACTCTGCATTGAAAAAGGGATTGCTTCACTAAAGAACTTGGCAGTGCAATCACTTCAACCCTTTCATCCCTACCAAGATCCTTAAAGTAGTCCCTGTATCTTGTTATATCTGCGGTTGCAGACATTAGTACTAACCTGCATAACATTAGAAGTATATCATTCAAGAGTCAATAGCATGTTTTAACAGACATGTTATGATGGTAAGCTATAAGTAATCGCAAACTAAATTGGTACATAACATCTAATATTTAATACCAAAAATCAGATAAAATAAACCTAATTCTATGAAATTCTCAGCGAAAACAAATACCTGCTCTACAACACGCATTTTAATGAACTGGGAAGCGAAGGAAGATGGCAAGGACAACATATATAATAATAAAATGTCCACACCCACTACTGACAAGCATTCAAACTGTGCCATGATCCATCTTAACATTTTAATAAAATTTCAGATCCAGTCCTTGGAATATTCAAAATGATAAAATTTTAAAAGGTTAAGTATGAGTTCATGCATATTAAACTGACTCGGACTTGACAAAATGCATTAAAATGCTTTTAGCAGGGAGAAAAATTTAGAAAACCAGAAGTCTAGCTTGCATAAATTCAAGCAGAATGTGACCCAAAAGAAATTTTTATTTATAGTGGATAAAATCTGTTTTCCTGGCGATAGTTAGTAAGAAAATCAAAATAGTGTATTTATATTGCAGTTAAGGATGCGATCGACCTCCCTTGATACATAAATACAACAAACCTTAGCAGGCTTCTCTTGCCAGAAATTCATGTCTATAATGACTAGAAAAGAACATTTTAAACCACATAGTTTAAATATGATGGTACCAAGACATGCTTACAACCAGTGATCATTGGTTCAATATATGTAAATATATGACTCATTTGCAAACCACTACACAGGTCTTTCAACCATGTCCAGATATAGTCCTGATCCATGAATGATGCGACTCAGGCTGTGTTACGTTGGGGGTCAGTCTTACCATGGTTACCCTTTTTAAGCAGCACCAAATATAATGAACAAAATGCCATTGAAATTCAGGATGAAAAATAAAAAGAACTTCCAATAACATAATCACTACCTGATCTTATTGTTTCTCAACATGAACTGTTTTACACATGTTAGAACCAGGTCTGATTCAACTGATCTTTCATGCACTTCATCCAGAATGAGCACCTTGTATCGCAAAAGTGCAGCCGGCCCTTCACCTCTTAGCTCCTCCAGTAAGATACCAGAAGTTTTAAAGATAATTTTTGATCTGAAAAGCAGAAAACAGGAACATATCATCACTAACCACAAAAGCATGGTCTTGACAATAAGTAAATCTGCACTCAATAAAAAATAGAAATTTTGAAAATATAGGTTTCTGGGTCAATGTATGATGCGAGTGTGGGTGTCTGGAGCAGTGTGCGTGTGAGTGTATGTGTGTGTGTGTGCGTGTGAGCGAGAGAGAGAGAGAGAGAAAGAGAAATAGAGAGAGGATTCAAGTAAATAATACATGAAAAACTACTAAAAAGACCAATACCAATGCATTTCTAGAAAGTATTCTATGATCTAATCCATTAAAAATTCTTAATTGTTATCACACAATAGAACTTTTATTCATCTAGGGCAAGCAAAGATAGCCATAGAGACAAGGTTAGGTTTATTCAAGACAACTTGATACTAAATTTCCAATTTGAGGAAGATGGATTCTCTGTAGCTAGCAAACAGAAAACAGTTTGCAGAGTAGCTAAAATGTTATTAAATGAAGATCTCGAAGATATGCAGGTTGATAAATGCAAAAAGGCAACAGCACATTTACTTGAGGTCAGATAGGAAAGGAATAAACAGGGTGCATTGAGGGACATGTATGGATACATGATTATCCCAAGATCAAATGGAAGTGCCACAACCTCATTGTACATGACACCAAACCAACCCAGGGATTTCTGATTGTCGATTTAAGATTGCTGGTTGGAAACCGAAAACTGGAATGTTATGGTCCTCCCTCCAAGCACAGTCTGAGATCTCATTGCAGATAGTGATTTGGTTTTTCTCAAGGAGACACAACTCCTTAGAGTTGTCTACCTCCTATTTCAGAATATTGTTAATTTTCAGCTTGCATGAATGCTGACTGAAATGAAAACAAAAACTCTGGGTAGTGTGAGGGGCTTAGGTGGCATGGATACCTCTTCAAAGTCCTTCCAGAAAATGATCTTAGTCTCATGCAGATACATCTATTCTAGAAATATGTCAACTTGCTTGTGCAGAGTGCCTCCCTCCCTATGCAGGGACATCTACAATGTAATTTGTTGCTTCCCTCAAGTCAAATGTCGGGCTACTCTTGAGATTGAGGGTGAATCCCCATATTTGATTTGTAACTGCCTCACTTAAGGCACCTATTTATGGCATTTCATAGGATAAGCTACAGGTCCAGGAACTAGGCCTTTCAGATTATGGGTTGGTAAGCCATTTGGATGATGGCCATTGGAATCCTCAAGGCATTAGCAGCTTTTTTTAAGTGAGTCACAAGAGCTTTGGATCAATTGATTGTGAAAAGTTGTTTAAATAGAATATGGGGATCCTGCAAGTTCCATAGCCTAGAAGCATGTTGAGAGTATAACAAGTAAGGGCAGAAGGTGATAATTATTACCTATAGACGGGTAACACATGAATAACAAAACAGCAGTTTTCCAAATTTAAGAAGCATGTACAAAGGGACCACATCAATAGTCCAAACTTTGCATGCAACACAGACTCGAGAGCAATGACAATGACACAAACATCATATGTTATGCCACATTTATATATCTGGTCTGGGGATGGTAGTCTATTGAGTGAAGTTGTGATTTGTTATCCCAAGCACTGTCAAATCATTGGCTGTGCCATGAGTATGTTCATCTAGCTATGCACTTTATGAAGAAATAGTGGGCCAGGTACATTTAAAATGGTGAAATCACCTATGAAGTTTTGGTTGGTATTATTGTTGCCAAGGATAGTACCAGCTGGAAAATCTGTTGGTGATCTCAATGGTGCACGCACTGCACAATCAAGATCTAAGAACATTTATCAACTGGAGAATCTGCCTGTGGACTTTTAAAATATATTTTTTCATCAGGAATACCTTTATCCTTGGTAGCAATCCTTACAATACCAACACCCCACGTGCTGAGGAGCAATGTGTAACCCTAAGGTAAAATTGGTTCCTTCACACTTGAAGTACAATTACTACATTACTATAGTACTAGACCTTTCACCTTAGCAATGTTAGTGTTTCATTATCAGAATCTCTACTAGTCAACAGGCCTATCTTTGTGCTTCCCTTTCTCCTCTGTGAGTAAATAGAGCAAAGCATGATAGACTTTTTTCTCAAATAAATATACATTTACATGTATATATGTTGTTACAGATCAGTCTCCCTGTCCCTAAGATACACATTCTCAAATATATTTGTCAAAGGGAGCAGCACACAAATGCAATTACCCAGTCACTATTGGATAACGATGATCACCCCTTGTAGTGAACCCTTCAGGTGAAAATCTGTGCTGCACTTTGTTTATTATGTAGCACCATCTACCCATGGATCAAGGAATAAATGCAAGCATGTGGACAGTGGGAATAATTGCATGCATGTGGGAATAATTGCATGCAAGGAAACATGTCGGTCCACAATCAGTTGTTATCAAATAGGTACAAGCAAAGATCTAATTAATTCTAAGATTGATTAACTATGATTAAATTCTAATTTATCATGAAGAATAATTTGGAAAAAAGAATCATAGTAAATGGAGATTTACTATGGTTCATTTTGCCAACTGAGCCCACTTGGTGCTAGAACAATAATGTTTAATGTAGAAATATTGACAAAAATTTCAGACGTTTGTCAAACACTTAGTTTGCCCATATTTCAGACTTAGACATGTCATTAATAAAAAAACACTTCTCATGCATTTAAATCAACAACCCAACAAGCTGAAACACTGAAACTAAGTCTGTAGCAGCGGAAATACACATAAAAAACAGCAGACTGATAAACCCATAAAACAGTAGAAATTTGGTCAATGTAACCCTGGAAAAACCCCACCCTGGGGAAAACCAGTCCAAGAGAAATTTTATTGCAGCATTTATCAAGCAGAAAATTAATTTACAGCAACATTTATTTCAGCATTAATGATTGTACCAGATTTCTCGATTTCTGTGCCCGGCAGATTGTATGGACTGTACGAATTCCTGTACCCAAAAAATCTCTTCTCAAAAATCGTGCCCATAAATTTGTGCCACTGTTGTACCATACAGACTGCACAGAACAGTACAACTCAATAGAAACTAAATGCCTTAGGAAAGGTGCCCAGCTCCTTGGGATTCATGCCCTCTTGAGAAAAAAATATTTTCGCCTTGGGATTTGTGCCCACTTGAGAAAAATAGCAGCGATCTCTCTCTCTGCAAATAACTCAGCCAAATGCTCAATCTTGGAAATGCTTTCCTTCAAACTTGTCTTGCACACTACCCTAGGCTCTCTCTTATAACTTAAGAGTGACTTTTCACCTTCCCCATTCCCTAAATCCAAAGGCCAAGACTAAATCTTGCATTTTCAAGCTCAAGGNTAAAGTCACATTTACTTTATGAAACAAGTGCACTTTATCTCATAAAGTCACTTTATAAAATTAAAACAAGGGAATACTTTATAAAAAGTCTCATTTACATAAAAGACACTTTAAACTTTATAAAACAACATTACAAAGTAAAGTAGCCTAGCTAGTGCATGGTCACTTCCGCATACAAGACAAAAACATGCGGAGTGCCTCCAGACCTAAATCTCTAACATTTAAGCTGGGCCCATCAGATGCTTAAGGTGTCACTCATTAGGACACAGTGGATGTTACAACCCAAATCTTTCATGATAAAAATGGGCCCATTTGGTGCTAGAACAATAATGACAACCACACTAGACCATGAAGTTCAGAACAATTGACAATATAAGAACGACTAGCCTACAATAGCAATTAACACCACTGAACTAGGACTATCACACGAATTTCTAACAATGTAAATTCAAGGAACTGCAATGATAAAATACTCCAATTAGGACGAGTTTATACACAATTTCCCATGCATTTTCTCTTCTTAAGAGAGCCTCCACCCTCTACCAGTACAACTTGCCTTTGGACCCCATTTCATCTCGATAGCAGAGTTGTACTTCAAAGCCAAATTAGGGTTATTTTCAGTGGAATCAGGCCACAACTTACTAGAGGCTATTTCTAATACAAGTACCATGATAGAATATCAGGCTTAGATGTGTAATAAAGTCACCTTAGTGACTTAAGCTACAAAAGTTAGGGTTTTTGTTATTGTTAGTTTTTAGGGTTTTTGACAAATAAGACCTCTTGAACTCTTTATAAGAGAGGTAAATTTCATTTAATAAAAACATTTGTTATTAATAATATCAATGAGTGTAAATGTGTAATCTCTTTGATGTTCTCTGCAATGTAACCCTTTCTAGGGTTTCTAGCTCTCGTAACATTGTATCAAATCAAGGAAATCCTCATTGACTAAAAGGTGAACGAGGTAATCAAGCAAAAGGGTGAGAAGATGGTGAGATAGAGGGAAATCACATGTAAAAGACGCTACCATGGTCTATTGAAGGAAGCCGCTAGATGAATTGCTCCAAGTTGCCTAGAAAAAGTGAAGGCCATTTCTTTAATTAAAAAGATCAAGCCGCCATAGCAGGTGGCCATATTAAATTAGAGCAACCATATCAAATTAAAGGGAACTATCAACTCAAAGTTAATGATTTAAAAACCAGTCAACTCGAACTCACACTCAATGGAGTTGATCAAGTTGACCCCCCAAGGTAATGAAACGGTCCTTAAACCAGCTCGGCCAACCGATTTGGTACAGAACCAACCAAGTCAAGGTCTGACTCAACTAATTCATTACAAAACCAATCAACTCAACCATGTTAAGATATAAGTCTACACATGTAATACAGCCTAAGTGACTTATGTCAAAAGTTAGGTTTTTAGGCATCTTAGGGTTTACATATTAACGTTAAAATTTTGGTCTCTTAGACTCTTTATAAGAACGACGACCCTCACTGTAATGTGGGCCATATTGTCTTATAATCATATTGTTCATTGTATTATCGAGCTCTCATGTCTTCGGAAACATAACCCGCTTTAGGGTTACCTCGCTCTAGGGTTTCTTGCTTCTTTAGTTCTCGAAATATGGTATCAAAGCAAGAGAATACCTAGGGCTAGTCCGCTAAGTATGGTCTTCGACTCTTCACCTGCATCTCAAGGTAATATGGAGAACCAAAATCAGGGAGTAAGGACTAAGTCACTATTGTTTTCACATGAGCATATGATTAAAGAGTGGGTATTTTTCAAAACATTTCCATCAATTTATGAAGATGGATCGAAGTCGTGATGCCAGCTTCCAATAGAATCATTGGAGATGTCATTGCCATTGATTGTCGCTATACTCATTGTTGGTGTAAATAAATCAAGTCCCCGCCAAAGAACAAGTCGAAGATCAAACTACCAGCATTGTTTTGAGCCACAATTTTTGCACAGTTGTCACTCTTTTTAAAACTGCTAACTCAACTAAAAGTCGCCCACATTGTTATGCAGACACTAACAGATGAACATGACTAGAATACAGAGCATCGCTACGGTCCGTACGTTTGAGAATGTTGCGATCTAGCCGATGTCCAATAACCGTTGGGATTGAAAAAAAAATTGAAAGAGTCGCCACTACGGACACAACCATCACACAATCTTCTCAACTGTTGATTTATTGTGCCATTCACTGCATTTTATCTTGAGGCACCATTCATTTTTTTATTCTTCTTTGAGCCAAAAGTATGCCCAACCGTCTGTTGACCACCAAAACCAACTAGGTGGACAACGATGTACCATGCACATGTTGGATGTGCCTTGAAGATAAGAATGAAGTACTTAATGATTATATCAAGCGAGGCAACTCTTCTTCTCTTCTTCTCTCTATGAAATTTCCGCCCCCTACAGGGGATTTTGTAAGGATATGTCAGCATGAAGGTCTAGTTTTTTGTAACTTGATCACCTAAGACTTAGTCATTAGGGAAATTTCCTTTTTCGAGTGTTTTTTCACTTGGATAATTAAAAATTTCTTTTTAGAGATTTTAATTATTTGAGTTTTTCACTCAAAATTACCTCCAAAGGGGTGAAAGGTGTTCTAGTGATCGAGTCCATGGGGTGATTGGGGCCTAGGAATGTTTTATATTACCATGCTAGACATTACCCAAAGTCTTGCGGAATTTCATTAAGTTTTGCATAGGTCTTTTTAATTTTTGGTCATTAAAAATTGTCACTCAGGACAATTTGTTGTAATGTAAAAGAGGGTTACTTGGTCCCTTTCAATGTTGTATAGAGGTATGGGTACTCAAAACAAATGGCATGAGCACCCCTACACCCTTCGGCCAAGTTTGAAGTCATTCGGACAAGTATTACTATGGTTTTGGTCACCTTTTCCCAGGTCAGTCATGGAAATCAGGAAATTGGGCATTTAATTAAAGAGCCAAATTTTGGAAAAGTGACTATAGTCACTTGGGGTGGCCAAGTAAAGGTTCTAATGTTTATATTATGTTCCTAAGACAAATTTCAGACTCAAAGGGGGGCCTCCAAGCAAGCATATAACAAGTTTTGAGTTGCCGAATCTAGAGGGGTGCCCCCTTCTCTATTTGATTGGTTGGGTGAGCTAAAGTCAATGGAAAGGGCCCCACTATGGTGGTTTCTTCCCCATTTGACATAACAATAAGGTTGGACGCATTAAATTGGGGGTTTCTCTCCCCATATTTGAGATCTCAAACCTTGATTTTGCCCTCCTTGAGCAAATTCGCCCCCCCTCTCTTGGGCACCCTCTCTCCCTTGTGACACTTGTCTAGCATGCAAAGAGCCTCCCTCTTTCATTTTTCCTATTTAAGGAATCTTCCCCTCCTCATTTAGTGGACACAAAAACACACTCACACCCACTCTCTTGCTCATGCTCTCATTCTTTCCCTTGCTCTTGCTTGGGCCATTGTAATTTTCAGCCATTTGGCTTTGGTAATCAAAATCTTTGGAGGAATCTTGTGTCCATTGTTCTCATTGATGATTTGCTTCCATGCTTAAGGAGCTACACAAGTTTGGTTGGCCAAGGAAGAATAATAATTTGCTTTGGTAAGATTTATGGTATTTGTATTCCATAAATTTTGTGAGTTTTCATTCTTGTAGCAAAAGAAGTTCATATATTTTTTACTTTGAAGTTTATGATTTCTTTGCTCATTATTTGATTCTCACCTTCTAGTAGTTGTGTAGGGAAAATCTTACAAGTTGCAGGTTGTTTGGATTGAAGAGTGGGATTCCTCGGTTGGATGCCCCATTGCTTCACTTCTTAAAGAACAAAGGACCATTTTTCTCTTTCTTTACATACAAATTTATGTATTTTAGTTTTAGTTTGTGGAGTGTTTCAAATCTGGTTTTAACCCTTTTATACTCAAGTTTTTTCAAAATTATTCATTTGGCAACTTTGTGTAAATTTTGTATATATATTGCACTAACATACTAACTTCCCCAAAGTGATATTGGGCACATTTTATCATTTTCTGTTTGCTGGTTTTTAGCAGGTTGGTGACAAAACAAGGAAAAACTCTATCAAATTTCATCCATAAAAGAGTTTTAAGGCCACCCCAAAGAAAGAGCTTCAAGGACATCTCAAGAAAGGAAAAAAACACGGTTTTTCTCACTCCTTTTATCTCTTTCTTTACACCGAAATTTCAGCCTTTGTAACAAGTCCAAGAGAGTCTCTTGGACTTGATTTCTTGCTTTGCATTTTCAGTTAAATCAAGTCTCATTTATTTACCATCCATTGCTAGCAATAGAAGTTGGGCTTGCCCACCTTTGCATAAGCAATTGTTGATTGGCGTGGGTTTTAGATTAGTTAGAATTTCATTTTGTTTTTATTTTCTTCTTTATTTTTTGCCCATACCTTGTAAGTGATTTGGCTTTGCCATTCTTGCAATATCGCGTTGGCTAGCATTTTATTCCAAGTATCTGCTTATTTCTTTTTTTTTGCCCACACCTCACAAGCGAAGTGGCTTTGCCCATCCGTGTAAAATCGCGTTGGCTAGCATTTTTATTTAAAGTATTTGCTTATTTCCTTTTGCCCGCACCTAACAATCGAGTAGGCTCTGCCTCCGTTGTGATATCGCGCTTGGCTTGTTTTGTTTATTTTTTTCTTTAAGGATAAAATTTACCACAAGTCTCGTTTTTGCCCCATATCCTCTCCCCCTGCGGGTTCAACCAATCTAGGGTGACAAAAAAGGGCAAAGATTTGTGTTGGCTAGTTTAATAGGCACCCAGATAAGTATCTTCATTAGAAAGCAGAAAAAGAGGCTTGACCTATGGAGCTAGTGGGGTAGAGGCCGTAGGGGGGCTTCATGGCACTTCGTGTCCTCCAGTTGAGCACCCAGCAAGTTTTGAGTTTGACCCGTGGAGCTAGGTGGGAACCTTGTGTTCCCATGTTGAGCACCCAGCATTCTCTCTCTAATCAAAGGAGATAGTCCCTTGGGGTAGACATCTAGAATAGTTCATTTCTTTGCAACAAACACCTTAATTCCCTAAGTCAAAGAGAGACATAAAATTTACTAAAACTTACAGGACCACTTGCATAACATTGTTACAATCATTTACATTTCTCTACTTTGCAATCATTTTGTTTTAACTTACTCATTTATTGGAATTCATCATGTTCTTGAATAATTGTTAAAGTAAATGAGTTGATGCTTTAAGAAAATTATTTGAAGTTGATTATTGTGACTTCATAGCCCGAGTAGAGATGACACTGATCATTTTGATTATTTGATTGTTTCTCTCTTTCATACGTTACTGGTTGATTGTTAAAGGGTTTGCTTGACATTGAAATATTTGCATCACTACACGCTGATTGCCATTTTTGTAATTTACAACTCCCAGAAAACATTCTTCAAAAAAAGAACTTAGTAAGTAGGGACTACCCCCCTTGGCCTTTAGGCATTGTGGTCTAAACGAAGGAGTTTAGAACCGAGGTGACAGTGGGTTCTCAACTCATAAGTTGCCCTCAGGAACACACACAGCAATTGGGAGACTTACCCGTGTCCAAGTGTGTTTTAGGCGGCAACACCGTCAAAAAAAGTCAAGGTTTGTTTAAACGAATGGACACACAGCTGCCAAAGAATTTGAGTTAGCGATTTAATTACACTAGTTGTCCATTTTTTTCTCCTGGCAATTACAAAGTGTGCAGCCATTTTTTTCTCCTGGCAACTACAAAGTAATACTTCCCAGAGTGTTTTCCTTCCTGAAGAAAATTAGATTTCTACATTTTAAGCAACCAATGCTTTGAGGGAACGAAAGGAAGCAATTAAACAACTCAATATGGATGGTCGTTCAGATAGTTCAGGAGTTGTGGGTCTTAGGAATGATCCCTATTAGTTGTTGAGACATGCATGTGGATTGTATTCTACTAGTGAGGTTGTGCGCCATGCATGTAGATTGTTGGTTGGTAATTGACTTTGGGAGATTCGTGATTTGAGAGTTCGAAAAGGTGGAATCTGGGAACTCAAGAATTCAACTCAAGAAATTGGCAAGGAAATATCTGATTTTGTTAAAAGAGAGGGCATGACGCAAATCCACGAGTACAGAGTTTTGAACAGATTTATTCAAATTAGAACACTTTAACTAAATCAACCTTATCTACATAGTTATGAGGATCTCATCCTCTTACAAGAATTAAGCCCCCTTGAGGCTAGAATTACAAGATGGTTTGACTAGGAAAGATGCTCTTGCATCAGACTCCCAAGGTACAAAAATGTTATGGACTCATGAAGTGTTCCAACTAATGCCATGCGTTGTAGCTCCTTTATCTTCACCTGGATTCCATACCTTATTTGCTTACTGTCCATAGGCACTTTCAAAAAATTGTGTTTCAATGTTGAACTTCTTCAATCCAATATACTTCCACTTGGGAATCTTTCTCAAATGTACCAATAAATTGCCTAATTCCATATCCAGCTCTGCCCTCAACTGGTTTATGCTATGGTCCAGAATTTGCTTCTTCACTTATGCTTATGAATTTTGTATGGCTACTTCAACTCCCTCATCATCAATTGTATCTTCTATCTTTCCTACAGTAAATTGACTGCTTCCAACTTTATGCCATTCCTCATAATGCATGTCTTCTAGCACATTTGCACATAAAACAAACATATTACAAAAAATACCCTTTAATTAAGCTCTTGAAGCCTATACTCAACCATAAGGATGACTAACAGCCTCATCTGTTGATCTTCCTTGTGGGTTTCTACATACGTGTGATCTGCTACCTCATATGTATCACTTCCTTTCTGCAATACTTGTTCTTTGTACTCATGTTATGTTTTTCAACCTTCTCGCTTCCTCTTGTTGCCGCCTAATTCACACCTCGTGTCATGTGGCAGAAATCTTCAAGCCCCTAGATGCAACCTTGGGGGCAAACCAAATTCAAGTGTTGTCACTTGAAACTTGACTCCTCCATCTAGGATTACTCCTAGCAAAGCCAAGGGGAGTGGTCCCTGATAAAAGAAAATCTAAGGTTATTAATCTAAGAAATGAGAAACAACCATTCTAGGGGTTTAGAGTTTTTAAACACGAGTATAAACAATGGATTACTTTACGGCATTCTTAATATATCGCCATCATGAAAGTAAAAGCTTGACTTGAGATAATAAGAAAATAAGCTAGTGCCAAGTAATTGAAAAACTGAGAGAAATGTGGGCTAGATCGAATTTGTGGGGGTGTGTCCAACACTACACCAAATGAGGGTGGATCTTGACAAATCCCCACAATCACTATCTAGCAATTCCTGCTTCACTGTAGACTTTTCCCATAAGAGGCGAAACGAGATGTCGAATTTCCATCTAAGAGCCTCTTTCTGATTGTCCCACCATTCCAACCTAAAGGCCTGCAATGTTCATAAGAGAATATGAAAACAAATAGTGAAATATGATTTATTTTAACTTTGAAGCAAGCAAAGAAGGAAAATATGAATTGACTAATCTATCTAACTACAAATCTCTTTTCCCATACTTGAGCAAGCTCTTTCAGTAGTTCGAGAAAGCATAGGGGTTAGTATTCTATTGCAAACAAAACAAATTATTCAAAAAAGTAAATCAACTAATCTAACTAAAGAAGAAAAGAAAGTAATCTAACAATCGCACTATGAAATGAGACGATGCGGATCCCCCCTTAGGGGATGGGGTGTGCAAGCATTGGGTAGCCCGCTTGCTCTTATTATTATTGTTACAAGATCCAAAGGCTTACAGGTTTCAAATCTTGAAATAGGATTAAGGTAAGAAACCATGTTTGTTAAAGTGTAGAAACCAGCCACCATATTGACACTAAATCTGAAACGATAAAAATTGTTTCTTATTGGAATTACCAATGCAAATAACGTAGATGCTCCATGAATGGATAAAACAATCGAATATATATTTTGATAATAGAAGATATGATGATTTACAATTACATTGGAAGAGCTTATATAAGCCTTATCGTGCCTTTTCAAATGAAAGGGTACATCTCCTTATTTTTTCTACTTAATTAATCATTATTAATTATTAATATATATTAATATTAATAATTAATAGTGATATTTAATATTTATATATCTCATTATGTTATAATTTTTTTATATAACATTGCCTTCCCCTTGAGGGAAGCTTTGTCCTCAAAGCTTAGTGAAAACAAAGCTTAAGTCTGATTTCTTGTTTGCAATGACATCTTCTTGACTTTTGTGTTAGTAACTATGATACTCGACGAAATGAAACGATATGAGTTACGAATTCCCAATAAAAATTGTCGCATCGTTTGTGAAGTTGTCCATCCAAGATCTATCTTTATTGGAGTTGTTTATTGATCGCTTTGTTAAATGGAATTTCTCGTTTTTTGCTTAGCTAATTCATTTTGTGTTATTTCTCTTCTAAATCATATCTCCCCCATTTATGTTCATTTTGACCCTATCGTTGGTCCAAATGATTTTTATAGTTTGGGTGTCGATAAGGAGTTTATGTTGTTTGTTTTTTAACTAGAGTGGCTTTATGTTGTTTGTTTTTTTACTGGAGTGGCTTGTTGTTCCTTAACTTGAATTTGTTTTCCTAAGAGTCTAGAAGCTTCCTTCTGGATTTGCTCTAATTTTTTCTCTAATAAAGTGTTATCACTCTGAATGTTTTCGAACCTTTCTACTTGCGACTTTTTGTCCCCTTTTAACTCTTTCATTTGCTCTTCTAGTTCTTGATTAAGATTTCTCAGGCGATAATTCTCTTCTTGCTTCTCTAGAATTTTTTCTTCTAAGTCTTCATTAGAGTGTTCTGCCTTCCGACTATTTTTCAACTTCTTGATCCTTGTAACCAATGTTTTCTTATGGTTTCTTAGTCGAAATACTTCTTCAATCTTGCTTGTTAATGTATTATTGCTTTTTATAATTTCCAACTTGTGTGCCTTTCCAATGTCGTCGTATTTATGTTGAAGTTCTTTCATCTGTTGTTGATGTCGACATATCTCGAATTCTGGAATTTCGCAATTTCTTAATTCTTGTCGTTCAGCAGCGCGTTCAAACGTATCAGTTCTTCTTTTGCCCTTGATACCTTGGTTTTGTGATTTTGATTGAGACGCTTTAATTACTCAATCTACGCGAACAAATCTTCCATTTGTTTTTCTTGGTCCGAATATCTCATCTTTAAACTCCTTTAGAAGATTCTGTAAGTCAGTTATCATTTGTAATTTTTTCTTTTCATTTTGACAACAGACTAATCCATCTTCTAATTTTTTTCTCTGAATATATGAGCCATAATCGATGGTTACAAATGGACTTGTATTCTTATGAAAAAGGTTAAATTTTCCTTTGATTATGCTTCTTTGTCAACAATTTGGCCTGTCTTTGGCTTCGTCGACAATCGTCTTTTGACCTTTTAGTAGTTCTTGTCCTTTTTACCGAAATTATTTTTTTTCAAAATAGTACTATAATAATAATTATTATTTTAAATTAATTTTTATTATATAGTTTTAATAAATAAATAAATTGGGGGGGAGGGGGGGGGTTTGGTTAAGCTTAACTCCTTTTACTACTTTTTTTCAAATGACACGTCCTTTAGTTTCCCAAAGTATTGGATTAATTTTTGGTGAATTTCGATATGCGAAAGAGAAAATGGAACAATTGGTAAGTTAAATAAGGCAAAAAAGGTGGAATGGGGAAGGGTCGTGTTGAGGTTATGTGGAGGTACATCTCTTTATTTTTCTAATTAATTAATCATTATTAATTATTAATATATATTAATATTAATAATTAATAGTGATATTTAAAATTTATATATATTTATATATCTCATTATGTTATATATTTTTTATATAACATAATCTACCAGATACATCATTAAAAGCATAAAAAATTTCAAATACTTGAAGGGTATAAATCTATGGAAGAACTAAGTACTTGGAAAATAACTAGATCTTAAAATAAACTTGAATTCCTAGATCTACTTAACAAAAGCATACTTAGTTAATTTGCTATAGATCTTCTAACAAAGGAGACTAAGTAGCTATGTATGCAAACCATAACCAAAAAGAGCTTGAAAGAAGATGAAGTTGAGAAAGAAGAAAGGAGTTAGAAGCTTGGGAATTTTGGGGCCATGGAGTCCCTTTTGGTGGAGAGCGGAGGGGCTAAGTTCTTTCGTAAGAGCCCAAAAATATGGAACAGTCAAGAAAGATCGACCATTCCTTCAAGCAAGATCACATGCACAAATTAAACAATACTACACCAACACATCAAATCTGGTATTGCCTATAATAGGGATTAGAAAAGCATGAATATAAACAAATAGAACATGTGAATTCTAGATCACTATGCATAGAAAAATAAAAGAGTAAATTAAGTAAGCAAACATGTTCTACTCTCTGTCATGGATTAAGCATAATCCTTCAAAGGCCGGACTTAAATGATACAGGAAACAACATGAAACTAATAAAGGTTACCTCATGAAAACAACCATAATCATCCACACACACAAAATGTACCACACCATAGATTGCCTCCAAAGCCTTTCATTTTTCCAAAGATATTACAAAATATAGAAGCAGAACTTCAACAGCCTTCCGGTCCTCTAACCATGAGAAAAGAAGAGACCCCGATCCTGCTCAAATAGCAAAAGTGCCATAGGGGGGCACATTTCTCAAGAAGTTAACTAGGGCGAATTTGAGTTTGAGAGGAGTTAAGGGCAAGTTACATAGATAATCAAGGGATTTCATTGCTAGCGAGACTCATGGGATGGTTACCACCTCTCATGAGGTGCACCCTACCTCTTTGAGATTGACTACCATCCATTCACAAGTGGTCACATCAACAATTCCGCCCTCCTTTAGAGAGATGTGCCCCCTCCATCATGAGTTAACTCCCCCTTATAGGATTTCATGTCCATTCATCTCCAGTTAACTTAGTTTGATCGCTAGTTAACCATTCCATCGTTGAGATCCTGTCTAGGACAAACTTCCACTGATTTAGTAATACTGATTTTTTGTCTTTTAATGTCATTTTGGCCATTTATTTGATCTTTTGGGCCATTTTTGAGAGAAAATTAATTTAAGTGATAAATAATCACTCGAATTCTCTCAAAAGTGGGTTCAAGGGTATAGTGCTAAGTTACCAAGGTACCCATACCCGAGGGTAGGGTACTTGGGTACTCGTAGGGTACGTCTCCTGCCGTACCCCATACTGGGTCCACATACCCGAGACTCCGCAATAAAAAAGGGGTACTTATAGGCAAAATGGTACACCGTACCTCGTGTTTGGGTACTTCATACCCCATGTTTGGGTACTTTAGGGGTACGACCGACTCAATAAAATGCAATTCATTAGGGAAAATCCGAAAATGTAATGATCCCCACCAAATCTGAACTAATTTTTTGCTAACTACATATGGAGTCTGCTTCAAGACTTATGTCAAACACTTTGCAACACTATTCAAATTCCAGTGAATATTGTCCAAATCTAGTAGATTGATTTTACATTGATTTACAATGAATGTTTTTATGGTTTTGTGTTCAGCACTCATGGAACATAGTTTGACTACCAAATGTGCACATAAAAAATATACATATGTATTTAATATTGAGAAATACACTCACATCAATGCAGGAATATATTTGGCAATTTTCAAATTTTAATTGC
The DNA here is from genome assembly GCA_001517045.1 of Pseudotsuga menziesii. Classification (NCBI taxonomy): domain Eukaryota; kingdom Viridiplantae; phylum Streptophyta; class Pinopsida; order Pinales; family Pinaceae; genus Pseudotsuga; species Pseudotsuga menziesii. Next base: position 415,715 of record LPNX010070065.1, on the reverse strand, counting down.
CTATAACAGCAGTACAAATAGGTGTTTAAAATAAGATTTCAAGTGTACTTTCATGTCTGAGTTTGATTCTCTATTACAGCTTCCTAGTACAATGATTTATCAAATTTTATGTAACTTACAGTCTTCTAATTGATATCTACCGAGTCTATGATTTATCAAATTTTATGTTTCAAATTTTCAAATTGAATCTTCACTGTTCAAATAATCATCGAATTTATAATTATGAATCATGATTCATAATTTATTAATTTATGAAGAAATCTATATGCATGTATGATGTGACTATGACATATATATATATATATATATGCAGTACCCCCAACGTACCCAAGTACCATTTTTCAAAAAGTGGCGTACCCGTACCCAAGTTTCCTGGTAACTTAGGTATAGTGGGTGCTCTGAATTAGCAAACGAGCACATACATGGCCAATTTCGCCTTCTAACCACATTTTTAAGACTTTTTACATTTTTACAATTAAAAGATTAAAAAATTGACCCGTTTTATGGGAAAAATTATTTTTTGTGAAAAACATAAATAAACCTAGGGAGACCTAGCACATGTTCATATGATTCAAAAATAGTTCCTAGCATGATAATTTACATTGACATCTAGACTTTAATAACCTCCTAAGGCCTAACCACCAATACGAGCATTCCAGCTTTGGAGGAGCAAATGAAAAGCCCAAAAATTATACCTCATTGAAAAACAAAGTATAATTAACAAGGAAAAAACAACTTGGAATACCCGGATTGATGTCTAAGTTCTAGGAAATCCAAGTCTTTTATAAAAAATCCATCATGCTACGACACTTTATTACAAATCCCTACGGGGTATGAACATGTGAATAAAATGAATAAAGGGACATTAAAGGCCTGATGGACTTCAGAACAATGATGATGAACGTATGACATGTTCAAACTTTGCACACTCGCCTGAAAGTCCAACTTAGCTGGTAACACCTCCTATGACAACCTTGTGCTATACTTTTTCCTACTGTGCAGATGTCAACATTCCACAATCATCACATTCCTCCATAACATTTTGTTGTCCATACATTATTTTAAAAATTTATAAGGTCTTCCATCCCTTTTAAGTTTTCACAGACACTTCCATACAGCCAATAAGTCATATCTTTCAGGTCACTGTTTAACCCATAAACCAATAGATTCTTTTTATCTCTATCATGATCTTGAGAATCTTGGCAGTCTCCCCTCTTCAAAGATTGTCTACTAGACTCTTCTTCATTCTTTCTTTCCTCTACACTACTTTTCAAGCTTTGTTTCATGCATCCTGTACCATCTTCTAAATCATGTTGATTTTTGTATGCCCTTATTCTCAGTCCAATCACGCATTGTTCCAAAATAGATTTCTCATCCATCACCCTCACCTTAGGCTCACTGTGCATCCAAAATGTTATCTTTATCTCTTCTCGCCCATCAATCCACAGCCTAATGACAATTCCTAACATTGACACAACACTTTGTTGTGTTAGAAATGCCATAACAACTTCCCTGTCTCCAAGAGGCTTATAAACTTGTAAGGCATATATCACCTTTTTCATTATCATTTTGTTCATTTTCACCCTCCATAGCAACTAAGTGTTCATTCAATAAAAAAAATTTCCATAGATATCTTATACCCCTTTTTGAAGGTTGTTACCGCCTAATTCGTGCCTCGGGTCACGTGGCAAAAATCTTCACGCCACTGGGTGCGACCTTGGGGGCAAGCTTGACCCAAGTTGTCATCTGATACTCATCTCCTTCGTCTAGGCCACAACTCCTAGCGAAGGCAAGGGGGGTGGACCCTATGAAAAATAATCTAAGGTGGTTTCTAACTATGAAAGTATGAACCAACAAATATCCTAGGAGTTTTCAAGATGTAATGAAATAAAATGTCACCTACCAATTACTACAAATAAATTACTCTTGGCAACCTTTAGAGAAATAAAAAAATCATTCAAAACACATGGTGAAATTAACTTATGCAAAAAAGAATGAGATAGACTAGTGCTAGATGAAGAAAGTGTTTTGCATACGAGGGTTGCTAGTGTAGTCTCGTTGAAAGTATTGCAGTGTCTCAGTTGGTAAATTTATATTATTAGATGAGTGATTAAGGGAGTGGGTTAATTGTCGATTTGTCCCAATAAGGTAGGCTCTTTCAAAATGAGCGCTAAAGCAGTTTCACCAAGTGTCCAACGGAGCAAGGCATAACCGGCTTGGAGTAGCCCCTTGACTCTGTGGTATCCACCCTTTGCAACCTCTCGATTTCTCAAAAAACAAGATTATATGGATTTTCCTATTATTCTATGTTAGGATATTTAGACACTTAGGAGTTAGTTAAGATCAACTTGTGTAATATATCCGTTAGGTAAAAGTGTGTTTCTTTAGTATGCATTAGTATGCATTTGTAAATATTCTAATCCGACGATCACGATATGTTCTAGACATAGAGTGATCCGACGGTTCAACTTCTCTTAGATCATACCTACCATTGATCTGTGGCTTAACACCCAATTGGTCTATGATCTCTATTTAAAGAGCATAGAGGGTCCCTGGCTAGTTGATCGATTATGAGAAGCTCGTGTAACTTTCTTTATTTTGCATAATAAATTGCTCCAAGTAGCTATTTGGCTAGGGCCGTGGACTGTTTCCCTCTCGAGGGTTTTAACCACGTGACAAACATCGGTGTGTTGATCTGTGATCTTTTTGTGTGAAGCGATTGCTCAAGGTGTTCGGTCTTTTGGGAGTACCCTGTATACCCAAACATGGTATCAAAACTTTTATGAAGAGCCGCTTTCGTTTTGATCAAGATCTAGAACCGATGTTGCCGAAACTTTGAAAGGGTTTCTGGTTCCAGGTTTTCTGTGCATTTGTGGCCTGTGGGAGCTGTTCCATTGCGTCCGGAGTGTCGTTTCCATTGGAAAATAGTTTTCATTTCACCGAAAACCGTTTTCGTTTGCTCCAAAAACACCCATTTCGGCAAATCTGAAGGTATAATGTTACAGTGATGGATTTTTTTTAAATCTCTCATATTTTATCAGTTTATTATTAGATCTTTTATATTTTAGTCTCAGACTGTTGTTTTCCTTGACTGCGTATGCTCTTTGCCGTGCACCTTGTGCGACCGCGGCAAATCAGAAACAGTAAGGGAAAGTTTTTTTCTTGTCTTCTCGGCTACGTATGCTCTTTGTCGTGCACCTTGTGCGATCATGGCAAATCAGAAACAGCGAGAAAACTTGAAAACGTAGGCTTTCCAGGTAAGCTAACCAAGTTCTAACCCCATTGTGTGGAAAAAAAAAATTTGTTTTTGTTTTTCGTTTTTTTTTATGATTTGCAGGAAAAGAAAGCAAGCACGGAGAACGAGAGAGAAGAATTTGAAAAAAAAAAGCCCCCTTCCTCTTTCCATACTTTTACGTACCTTTTAAACTTAGCTCACTTTGTCCAAAGTTGCTTTACACCTTGATAAGTCTCGAGTTCAAGTCTTATCAAGCTACTTTTTAGTGCATGCACTTTCTATTTTCAAGTTAGCTTATTGTAAAAGTGCATCTCACATAAATAAAATAAAATAAAAGTGAGTCACTTAAGTCTTTTAATTTATTGCTGCACTATTTAAAAGTCACATTATTGTAAAAGTGAACATCACTTATTCTACACAAGTGATTCACTTCAAAGCAACTTTATTGTAAAAGTGATTGTCAAAGGTTGATCGTGGGAAAAGGGAGCTTCTTTTTCTTAGTTGGTCAAGTTAATATCTGCCACGTCACTATTGGGGACATCTTCAACATTTTCTTTGATCAAGCATAACTTCATCATCCGGAATCAGTTTTAAGTGCCGTTTTTTTTAAAACCGCATATTTTTTCGAGCTCTTTGCATCTAGACAGTTAGTTTCTGTTCTTTCAGTCATTATTTTACAGTATGGCCGCCCCTTGTGATATTATACTTACAAGTTCTAACTATTTCTCATGGAAATCTCGTATGGAGAATGTTCTGCGAAGTAGGGGACTTTTCAAGATAACCTCAGGGAAAAAAACAGAACCCACTGATGATGATAAGAAAATTAAATGGGAAAATTGATGTGATGAAGCTCGTGGATTGATTGGGATGTCAATCTCTATTGATTTGCGATTCCACATATCTGGAATTGATGAACCTGATAAAGCTTGGAAAAAATTGGAATCTGTGTTTGGTAACACAATGAAATTCGGGGTCATCAACTTGAGAATGAGTTGCTTTCCTTGAATCCAAATGATTTTTCATGCATTCAAGATAAAACTCTTAGACTCTTATCTGCAGAATGCAAGATTAAGAAAGAAGACAAACAATGTATTTATCATATTCTTTCCAAACTTGGACCTGCATATTCTGTTTTTGTATCTACATTCTACTCCATGAAAGAACCCTTGACTGCAAT
>LPNX010070065.1:232048-411092 GCA_001517045.1 Pseudotsuga menziesii | reverse complement strand
ATGAGCGATTTGGTCACTTAAATTATCGCTCATTGCAACAACTATGTAAAGACAATATGGTGACTGGTCTTCCGCTAGTATCTTGCAAGGATGGTGTTTGTTGTGGTTGTGTACTCGGAAAACATCATCGGGACAGTTTTGACAAACGTGCCTCTTGGCACGCCTCGATTCCTTTAAAGCTTGTGCATAGTGACTTGTGTGGTCCTCTTCCATCTGCTTCCTTTTCTGGTTTCAAATATTTCTTAACTTTCATTGATGACTACTCCAGACACACTTGGGTTTACTTCCTAAAACTTAAGAGCGAAGTATTTAACATGTTCTTGGCTTACAAGGCCCTTGTTGAAAAACAATCTGGTCATCAAATTATTAAGTTAAGATCTGACAATGGAGGAGAATATGTTAACAACAAGTTCACTACTTTTTGCACCAAACAAAGAATCCAACAACAGCACACTGTTCCATATACACCACAACAAAATGGTGTAGCTGAACGGAAGAACCGCACTTTAAAAGAAATGGCTAATTGTATGATCCAATCTAAGGGACTAAGTCTTCAATATTGGGCTGAGGCCATAAATTGTGCAAATTACATAGTTAAACGCACACCCACTAAAGTTTTACAAGGTATAACACCGGAAGAAGCATGGAGTAAAATTAAACCAAATGTAAGTCACTTTTGTGTGTTTAGTTGTGAAGCATGGGCTCACATTCTGGATGGAAAACGGAAAGCATTGCAGCCTAAAAGTGAAAAGTGCATATTTGTTGGATATTCAGAAGATGTAGAAGGTTATAGACTTCTTCAGCCTCATTCACATGATATAATCATTAGAAGAGATGTTAAATTTGATAAAAATCTCTTGGCCTGCGAGCCTAACTTGGCGGGTGTGCCATCTTTGGCCTGCGAGCCTGATTCGGCGATTGTGCCTTCTTCTTCTTCTTCTTCCAACTTCCTTGACAGGTTTCCAACTCCAATTTCTGATGATGACAGTGAGGATGAAAATCCACTCCGCCTGCTCATGTTCCTCCAATTGCACCAGCACCAATACTTCCTCGATGGGTCCGTTCAACATGTGAAGCAGCTGGTGATCTTACCGGTGATCCTAGAGATCAACGTCGAACACGTTCTCAGTTTCAGCGAGCCTCTTCCCTTTTGGCTCAAGTTTCCGAGAATCATGATCCAGAAACTTTTGCAGAAGCTTCAGGAAATCCAGATTGGGATGCAGCTATGGATGAAGAATATCGTTCCTTGATGGCGAACAATACTTGGGATCTTGTTCCTCTTCCAAAAGGAAGAAAACTTGTCAGATGTAAATGGGTCTACAGAACTAAGTATGCATCAGATGGAAGTGTTGAAAGACTTAAGGCAAGGTTAGTTGCCAAAGGTTTTTACCAAGTTGAAGGGACTGACTCCAATGAAACCTTTTCCCCTGTAGCAAAAATGAACTCCATCCGCCCTGTTCTTTCCCTTGCAGCCTTACATAACTGGGAAGTCCATCAAATGGATGTCAAGTCTGCCTTCTTACATGGTGATTTACATGAGGAAATTTACATGGAACAACCTCCTGGATATGTTCAGAATAACTCTAGCCTTGTTTGTCTCCTTAAGAAATCCTTATATGGCCTTAAGCAAGCTCCTAGAGCTTGGTATGCCAAAATGGATAGTTTTCTCCTTGACACTGGTTTTTCTAGATGCCATTCTGACCCCAATGTCTATACCAAGAAAGTAGGAAACCATCTCATCATACTTGTTCTTTATGTTGATGATCTTATCCTTACTGGTAGTGACCCTAAACTTATAATCCATGTGAAATCCAGTCTTAAGCAAAATTTTGAAATGTCAAACTTAGGATATTTGCATTATTTTCTTGGTCTCCACGTCTTGCAAACCAAAGAAGGAATCTTTCTTTCCCAGTCTAAGTATGCTTGTGACCTTCTTCGTCGCTTCCACATGGAAGATTGTAAACCAGCCCCTTCTCCCTTCCAGTCTGGAGTCAAACTTTTTGCCACTTATACTTCCCCTGAAGTAGATGCCACCTTGTATCGTCAGCTTGTTGGTAGTCTTTTATACTTGACTCATTCCCGTCCTGACCTTTCCTTTGTCATTGGTCGTGTTGCCCGTTATATGCAAACTCCTCATGAAAGTCACTGGAAAGCAGCAAAAAGAATACTTCGATATATTCGAGGTACAATTCAGTTTGGGATTCATTACAGTACAGAGGGGAAACCTTTGTTGGTTGGCTTCACTGATTCAGATTGGGCCGATGATCCTGATGATCGAAAGTCTACTACAGGTTATGTTTTCAGTCTGGGATCTGGACCTGTCACTTGGGCTTGTAAGAAACAACAAGCTCTTTCTCTTTCTTCGGAAAAAATAGAATATCGAGCCGCAGTTAATGCCAGTCAGGAAGCTTTATGGTTCGACAGATCCTTTCAGAGTTTGGATTCGAGCAGCAATAGCCTACTCCACTTTGGTGCGACAATCAAAGTGCCATCAAGCTTGCCAAAGATCCAGTTCTACATCAGCGCAGCAAACACATTGAGCTACACATGCACTTCATCAGAAATCTTGTTCATGATCGTGTTATTGAAGTACTCTATTGCCCTACAAATGATCAAGTTGCAGACATCTTCACCAAGTCTCTTACAGAAGCAAAGTTTTCTAAACTTCGGTCTATGTTAGGAGTTCAAGAATGTGTCCTTAAGGGGTGATAGGCTCTAATGCCTCCTTCCTTCTCTTAATAGTGTCACTTTTGTAAATCCTTCAATCCTATCCCAAGTTGTTCTTAAGGAGGGATGTTAGGATATTTAGACCCTTAGGAGTTAATTAAGATCAACTTGTGTAATATATCCGTTAGGTAAAAATGTGTTTCTCTAGTATGCATTTGTAAATATTCTAATCCGACGATCACAATATGTTCTAGACATAGAGTGATCTGAAGGTTCAACTTCTCTTAGATCATACCTACCATTGATTCGTGGCTTAACACCCGATTGGTCTATGATCTCTATTTAAAGAGCATAGAGGGTCCTTGGCTAGTTGATCGATTATGAGAAGCTCATGTAACTTTCTTTATTTTGCATAATAAATTGCTCCAAGTAGCTATTTGGCTGGGGCCGTGGACTGTTCCCTCTCGAGGGTTTTAACCACGTGACAAACATCGGTGTGTTGATCTGTGATCTTTTTGTGTGAAGCGGTTGCTCAAGGTGTTCGATCTTTTGGGAGTACCCTGTGTACCCAAACATTCTAGTCACTCGTATCCCTTTCTGGTACAGCCAGTTGATCAGACAAGTTGCAACGATGCAGAGCATTCGGGGAAGGAGCCTTTGTCAATTTTGATTAGAAGTCCTAATGTGGTGTTTATTAACTAACTACTCACGACTGCGAGTCTCTTTCCCCCTTTCGGGATACTCGGTAGAGCACAGCCGGGTAAATTTTAAAATTTAAAGAAACAATAAAGAAAGGAAATATTTTCTAATTAATCCTACCACGAATCTCTTTCCCCCCTTCGGGATACTCGAGAGAGCGTGGGGTAAGTATTTCTTTTCCTTTTGATCAGTTAAACAATTAAACACGAAAATAAAAATTAAACTAACAAAAACTAAAAAATCATGAAAACGGCACCGACGCGAATCCCCCCAGGGGGGATGAGGAGTGGACTCTTAGGAGTCTACTCAAATATTTATTACTTTCACAATCTGGAAGAAATGTTCTTTGGTCCTTATTATTAATATGGATCCAAAGGCTTACAAATTTGATAAGAAAATTATTTTTGTGAAGGAAGCTTCGTTGGGTCTTCTATTTGTTCAAATTCTGGAAATTTCGCCAACACCTCCTCCTCTTTTTTGCTAAACCTGCAAAAATCAGCAAGCTATCAAATCCCAAAGACGCTCAAAGACACTTTAAGAGTATCCTTAAACGACTTTCGAAAAAATCCTTTAAAAAAAAATCTAGGTGTTGAGAAAAATAATCAAGGAGAGCAAGCTATCCTTGGGATCTTGGCTTGCTTTTGGGCAGCCAATACAATGCACTAGATAGATGCTTGATGTAATCCTTAAAGATCTTAAAGAAAATGCTCCTTTCATGCAAACTTAAAATCTATTTTTAAAATGATTGCAAAAAATTGAAATTTTCTTAAGCTAGATCTACTTGATACAGATGAAAACTTGAACAAGCTTGAGATCTAAAACTTTCAACTTGAAGATGAGATCTAGGAAAATATTCATTCATTTTAGCAAAACTAGATCTACATTTGCAAGTGATGGTAACAAAAAGAAGTAAAAAGAAGGGTTTGAGAGAAGGTGAAGTAACCAAGACTTCTTGAATCTTGAACCCAAAAGCCGTTATGAGTGATCAAAGAGGGATTTTGTCTTTCTTTTTCGATATCAAGAATGAAGAAGAAGTCAAACTAGAATCTCCCTCTTTCCAGAATGAAGCAACTGAAAACTTGGTATAAACTTGCCACAAAGAAACTTGTCGAATATGTAAGGCCTACACTCAAGATTAGGAGATCGTGCAAGTAAACAAATTCAACATGAAAAACCCATTAGCCTTCAAGCATAAACACATAAACAAAAGAGCTAAATTGTATCCATTCAACTCTTCATTCCTATGGATTAGAAATAATCACTCTTAAGGCAGTGAATAGACAAGCACGAAATAGACAAATCTAGCTAAGCTACAATTACCTCAATGCAGCACTAAGACAAATAACATCCACACAACCGAGATGATACACACATGTAGCCTCCAAAGCTCTTATTCATAAAAAGATAAGTACAGTTACAATAGCAAAATGGCAAAGCTTCAATTCTTTCTCTCAAAGAAGAGGAATGAGCCTGTTTATATAGAAATTTCATCACCATCATGATCGCCCAATAGCTTTCCAGATGTAGGAACTTTGCCATTATCTTCACGACGTTCAGCAATTCGTGGGGGGCTTAGAACTGTTTGTCATGTTCCATGAACACTTCTAGCTACTCCTACTATTCCTAAATCATGAGAAAAAATAACAAAAGTCTTCATGGCAAGAGGAATGCTTAGTAGGTAGTACTTTGTATTTAATATTTATTATGGCCAATTTTGTAAACATTATATGAGTTCAAGTTTTGACTTTGAACTTTGAACCTACCTTTGAAGTTTTGAATTGTTGATTGCATCTTATAACTCTTTGGTAATGAATAGGATGCTCTGTTTCATTTCATGGTTGATGTTATATTCTAGGGTTTGTTGATGGCAAATATTATATGTTGAAGCTTGAAGGCTGATGTTGTTTATGATTGATCTTTGATGACAATGTTATAAGTTATAGCTTCTAGATGATTGATGTGATGTGTACTAAATGGTTAGATCTATGTTTTCATGCTTTCAACAGCGAATTTGGCATTCTGCATATTTCTTGACATATATGCATCAAAATATATTAATATATATTATATAAAAAAAACTCTCCCAAAACGAAAGCTTTGTAAATTTCGCTTTTCGCTCTCACTCACCGCTCCCAATAGCCTTGGTTTCAACCAAATACATAAGGCAACCCAAAAAAATAAATACAGAATAAGTGCACTGCAATGGAACAATGTTTTCATCCCTTAGGGCACACTTCCCAAGCATATCAAATTTGAAAATAACTTGTAACAGCATATTTACATCTTCCCCTTTAGATTATATATGTCTGTTAAATCACTTAACAAAGTCTGAGTAATGTTATGTCAAATCAGCATGCATAACCAGCACTAAAAACTACTCAATCATCAAGCTAACATCACTAAAAATAAGATCTGCCAGCATACAAAGTTTGGACAGCCGGAACACTTCATATATATGGATAAGATGAAGTACAAGTACATTTCAACAACTCAACACAAGCTTATACAAGTCATGCTCTCCAGAGTCGAAACCCTATCTAGGAAAACCATAAAAAAAACCTAGTCACCAACACTTGCTAGCTAGGAATCACACCCAACAACTATAGCTAGCCACTCCAAAGATCCACAACAAGTTAGTATACACACCAACGAGTCCTCCTCGGCACCTTCACTTGCATCGCAAGTGCACAAGATAGTCGCCCTCTATCTTCTCCACATCGAGAACTCCAATAAGTACTAGGGTTTCCAAATGCCACAAAACCCTACTCTTCTCTCACAAGCAGTGCTATCATAACCGGTCTAGTTCATACAAAACCGACCAGTCCAACCAGTTTTATCCCTCAAGTGGTCTGAATCACCTACCCAAACCGGAATTTGACCAGTTTAGTACGAAATCGGCCAGTTTGATACAGAATCGGCCTTTTTTCACCTATCTAACCGGTTCCATACGGAACCGACCGGTTTTGTACGGCACCATACACGTATGCCTAAGGGCCCATAAAATTCAAATTTTTTTATAAGTTACAAAAAAACCTACAGTAACAACAAAAAAACCTAACATTAGTAATCATCAATACCATTAAATGGTAATATAAATTCTTAAAGTAAAAGTGGCATTCTCCTTATCTTTCATTTTCCATCCTTTTACTTAAATTTTTAACATTACCATTTATTGTTTCAAGATGTTTGAGAATGGTTCCAACCTCATCGGACTTCATATGCAAAAAGTAGAGTTTTATATCCCATTCAAAATTCAACAGACTTAATAACTTTTAGGGTTTCAGGATTGCAACATTTCCACTAGATTCTATCATTTATGAGGGTAAGGGATTGGCATTTAATCAAGCCCATCAACCCCTCTATGTATCTCGATGTTGATGGTGTTGATTGTTTAACTCCTTTGTCATGAACTTAGGAAAAATGTACCCTTCACTCAAGCAAAACTACTTATTAGGCATGCAAAGTTTCTTCTCCCTTTTTTTAATGCTTGGATTAGGAAGTTTCATCAAAATTAAAGGGTGTCAACTATGCACAATTAGAGTCTAGACTAGTAGTACCTAATGATCAGATTTAGACACTAGACTATAGTTATTAATTACTAGTACGGTTAGTTTTGGACTCTGGGCCATTTAATGCCCTCTTTTGGTTTAGAGATGTATTGCAGTCGATGTTATTTTGGCTATATGCACCCATACTTGCTATATACATGAGAAACTATGAATGTTTGTGTATAATGGATTGGATTCATATGGACTATTTTGTTGACCGTTGACCGATATTTAGGTCCAGTTTTTTTCCGGTTTCGATCCGATTCTGATTTTTGGGCTATGGAAGTTCAATGACCGGTCCGGTCCTGATAATATTGCTCACAAGAACAAGTGCTCCCTTTGCTTCTTTAGGGTCTCTCCCAAACCCTATCTTCCCTTGTCTTCTTAGGGAAAGCCTTAACGCTAGTCTTTATCTCAAATCACCTCAAGAACCTTAGGGCAAATTACATGACGAAGAAATACAATGAAAAAGACAAGTTTGCTCTACCTCTCACATCTCTAATGCAAGTGTGTAATTGATATAGATGGATAAAAACACTCTCTCCACCATTTATTTATATGAAAGGTGATAGAGGCCAACAATAATAAAGTGGACCAAGTCCACAACAAGCAACCTAACTAAACACTAGATAGGTCCACATGTGAAGCATTGCAACTTTGACACATGTCACGCTCCAAAGCATGCACATCCATCAAGCAAGGGTTCCAAGGTGAGCACCTCACAAGAAATGTCCAACGCTCAACCTCCAAAGGCCTCCAACGCTCCAACGTTTCTGAACATGTGGGACCACCACACTTACATGATCACTCCTCAAGTCAGGCACAGGCCTGCATGAAAGCTACCAAGTGTCCCCATGCTACCTAGGGCTCAACACCCTTTTCCTAGATTATCAATGCACCTCCTCTAATTAGGTCCTCCTCCCAGGCAAGCAACCAAGCTCTCCATGTGTGCACCACATGAAGAAGGTCACTAAGCTACACATCTCTCCAACCTTCTACAGAAGTGTGCAACTTAAGTATCAAGTCAAGTTCTATCGATCCATGTCCATCACAGTACAACAGGGGGTAACCAACACACCATGCACTCCACATCACACGAAGCAGCAACAAGCATGGTGTAAACACATTCATAGTAGCAACAAAAATTGATGATAAATAGATGAGAATAATATCCCTTCCTAAAGACCCTATAGATTTGAGAAACATTTACTCTTCTAAGTAGTTCTAGAATCTAAACAATATCAAAAGCCCAAAGAAGAAGATACACCACTAGAATCCCTCCAAAAATATAGCCTTGCCGAGAGTTATCACCTAGAACCATAGTTGGCATCTTCCTGGCAGAACATGAACAAAACTGCAAAAAATATATATACCAATTCTTCACTAGTAAAGGTTTTTTATTCCTGAACTGCATCCAATCAGGAAGGGATCCACTATCTTTTTGCACTCTACCATGTTTTGTACAAAAAAAATGGTCTTTTCATTCAGTATCACTTTCTGTCAAAAAAGTTTTAAACTGAAAACAAGACTCTTGTCAAACAATTTCAAAATAACATTCGTTGTAGCATCAAACCAAGATAAGTTTATTATTACAGTATTCTCAAGTTGCCTCTTTACTGAAGAGATGGCAACAAAACTCACCAAAAATGAATACTTTTCTAATGATTTGTGGTAATAAATGGATGTTACTTGCTGAGTAGCAATTACTTCAGAGGAAGGAAATAAATTAAATACCGAGCTGATGTGACCTTTAGCTGACCAATTTGATAGCCAACTTCCTCCCCAACTGCACACCCACGCGATTCAGCAACCATCTTGGAAATGGAAACTACTGCAAATCGTCGTGGCTGTGTACATAAGATTGGCTCCAAACCTTCCTCTAAAAGGATCTGGGGAACTTGAGAGCTTTTTCCTGTGGTCACAACAAAACTCACTGATCAATTACATTTTTCATCCCAAAATTTATTATGCATAATGAATGTTATAAGGAACTTCGTAGCAGGAAAAACAGAAATAACCCCACAGTAACACAATAGCTTCAATTGCAAAGATACTAAACACACACACACACTAATTCAACTTCCAAACCCTGACAAAGGCTACCATCTCAGTTTTAAACTTGTGACCCGTTTATAAGGGCCTAAGACAAATTATTGAAAATTAAGACAAGTCAAAGAGGTGACACACTGTTTTGTGTGTTCCTTTTAAGGTTTTTTCATGCATTTTGAGCTTTTAGTGTTACCATATGTTATATTTAAACTACAGCTTTTAGAAAATAATTTAGATAGCTGACTTTTGTTTTAAGTCATAGATACTGGACTGAAAGCTTGCACCAGTGGCATGTTACCAAGGTCTTGTGTCAACATATCAAGGGATAAATCAATATTGACATGGAGGTCAACAAGCGGTGATGCCAACATTAACAAATTTCAGTTCTCAGGCTTCTGCCATCGGTGTATTGATGAAGACTGTCTTCCAGATCCATCGCATCAATTTATCAAATCTCGACGTTTCGGACCAATCAAGTGTGGTCCATCATCAGGAAAAGAGAAAGATAGGGAAATTATTTATCTTAAAGATAAATGGTCCTCTATTTTTTATTTTCTTTTCTTTTGGATTTCTAGGGTTTTATTCTTTTCTCAGTGTGACCTTCTATTATGGTGAGCTTTTTTACGGATTGTGAGTCCCTTATAGCTATTTATTCTAACCTTTAAAACCAGAAACTTCCCAATCTTTCTCTTTTCCTGATGATGGACCACGCTTGATTAGTCCAAAACATCGAGATTTGTTAAATTGATGTTATGTATCCGGACAATAGTCTTCATCAACATTAACAAATGTCAAAGAAGTTGACATGGATACAAGTCAACAAGAAGGTTGACAAGCAAGGATCTGAATGAGGTTTGTCATTGTCATTTGGTCATGCAATTGATCATGTCACAATTAGCTGGTTATTCACTTAAAACTAGGAAACATTTCCATGGTGGGAGAAACCTAGCAGTTGAGGATGCAGTTGACTACCTGATGATGTTCATTGATCATGAGAGTATGTATTTGGTTGGTCAAATAAACCCTTTGATCTTTTGATGTATTGTAATCCTCTGTGCTACAAAATATAAAGGATATTAAAAGGGTATTACTGATATATGCAGAAATCTTTGTAGCCTGGTGGGTTAGATCAAGTGGTTGAGCGCTGTGAAAAGCAAGCAAAAGGTCTCGGGGTCAAATCCCAGGGTGGTATGTATATAAAGGACCTCACTCAATGTCTCGCCGGGTTAGGTTGCCTAATCATTGCAACCGAACAGTTTACCATGGATACCATCCTCAAAATGAGGGGAAGTTCCTGAGGGTTTCTCGTGATGCATTACGTTGAAATATATATATATGTAGAAAACAGCGCGAGGCGAAGCGAAGATCAAAAGGAGAGGAGATAAAGATTTTTAAATTTTAAAGTTTTAAAGTTTTACACTCATGATGGTGATCGATGAGGTAGATTATGACTCGACTTCACCAGAAGGGCAAAGCCATATTTTTACACACTCATCACAAGTGGCGAAATCAAAACAAGAAGTGTTGTCCGCTCACACGCCGGAGAAAATAAGGCTCAATCTTTCAAGCAAGAAGGAGGATGCAGTCATAATATCAAATAAAGATGGTGAAACTAAGAAACATACAGGAGCCAAAGCTAAAAAAACACGCAGCATCATTAGGAGTAGGAAAGGATATTTCGTTAACAGAAATACCTGACTACCTTTCGCTAGCCTTGGTAGGAAATTTCTGCAGCAAAATAGTCGGCGACACTGCTCTCCGAAGGTGGACGGAGGAAAACTGGAGTCCCCATTTGCGGCAGCTACCAATGTTCCACATTCTGTCGAGAGGATGGATTTTGTTTTGTGTTAAGACAGAGGCAAAGAGGCAATTATTGTTAGAAACCAACTGGCAATGGGGGCCTTCAAGGTTAATTCTCAAGAACTGGAGTGTGGACTTTGATGCAAACAGGGAACCCCAGAATGTGCAAAAAACATGGGCCATTCTGCCAAGGCTATCCATGATGTTCTAGAAAAAAGAGATAATGGAGGCAATAGGAGATAAAATCGGTAAATTTGTAACTCTGGAGGAAGAATGGGAGCAAAAGGTGGACAGAAGGTGTGCCAAAATTCTTATCAAAGTGGACCTACATGATGGGCTGTACGAAGGAATTCATCTGGAGCTTCACGGGAGCCTGTGGCGACAGAGGTTGGACTTTTGGAAAATTCCATTCCGATGCTTCTCCTGCAAATGGGTCAGACACATAGCGCGGGACTGCCCAAATCCAGAGTGAAGGCCACAACAGTACAAAAATCAAGGGGGAAAAAAGAATGCACAGAACAAAGAAAGAAGCGAAACATTGACAAAAGGTGGCGAGCAAAGACCTATCTCGACAGAAGAAGGGTTATCTACGCTCCCTGGTAAGTTGGAATACAATCCTGAAAATCCTACATCTGTCAATATTACAAACACATTGAGCCATGAGCAGTCCCCTCCGAGGACAATTGTCCCGCATGCGGAAAGAAAGGTGGTGACTCCTGTTAAGGAAACCACTACGAGCCCGACGCAGGCCAAAATAAATGTCATGCATGCGGAAAACAAGGAGTTGACACCAGTTAAAGAGTGTAAGGACACTTGTAGTAGCACGGGTAAGAAGGGAAAAAAGGTGGCGTCCCCAAAAGAACCCCCTTCATGGATTAAGCATAAAATATATAATACACGGTCTAAAGTGTCGACAGATAGAGACTAAGTGTCATCCGGAGGATTAGCAACAGACAAGGTGCCTAAGGTCACCTTAGGAAGGAAATCTCACATTGCAATAGCTAAATCACAAGCTGAGGTGGGATGTGAAGAATGGCTAACAGGCAACAATTGGTAGGGCCCTTAGAGCAGGGAAGGCCCAAGACAGGGTCACCTGATGCTGGTTCTATCCTTCAACGCGAGGGGGTTGGGGAGCTCCCCCAAATTAAAAGTTCTCAAAAGAATGATCGCTAATCTAAAACCTGCGATCATTTTTCTTCAGGAGGGCGAAAGAGCTCAAAGAAGTATTGGAGTCGTGGTTGAAGGGATGGAGTTTCGGTCACATTAGTTCAGAAGGACATTCGAGGGGTCTGATAACCACCTGGAATCAGGAGTACGAGGAAGTGCAAGTGGTGAAGCAAAGCAAAGTGCTTAAAACCAATGTTTTAAAACTCGGACTCGGACTTCGACTCAGCCGAGGGTCAACTCAGACTCAGACTCGGACTCGGTAATGAATCGCTACTAACTCGACCGATTTGAATTTAATGACTCGGCTTACTATAAAATACATAAAATATTTAAATTTTAAAGAAAAACATTATTTTATATGCAATACATTTTATATTATGTATGACTAAAATTAAAATATATAATATATTTTGAGTTTTTAACCTATATACATTGTAAGTTATTTTAAATATCACTAAAATTAAAACATATAATATATTTTAATCTATATAAATTATAATTAATTTATAAATTATTTTCTAATTATCTTTTAGAATCTGGCCATCCTATATTCTTAACCTAACTATCCTTGATTCCTTACGTAACTATCCTTTATATAAAGGAAAAGAATAAAACTAAAATAAGATTATTAAAACCTATCATATGTTATCTAAATTAACAATACAATTTCAACGGGAGGTGAATGAATGGCAAATACAATGCCGACTCCGGAATGAATAACGCAGCCACCATCGAATGAATAACGCAGCCACCATCAAAAGAATACATGAAGTGTGCCCACCAAGCGTGGCCCCAACCCACCATCATGATAACAAGCCGCTAAATGCAAGCGCCAACGTTAAGCGGAAGTGGAACGAAATGCACAGTTAGAGTAGGTCGCCCCGAGGGAAATGGACTGAATACGGCCATGACTTAGCTGCGTGAGTTTGAGAAAAAAGACATTGCCGAGAATGGAAAAACTGATGAGAATCTTGAGAATTTGCAGACCCCATCACAAGATAAATCAACTCGCCAATTCAGGCCCTAACTCGGGCAAGTTGATCGGTTCGGTACCGAACCGGCCACCCGATCCGATTTACAGGCCAAGTCAACTCGGCTTGAGGTCAACTCGGTCAACTTGGCCGAGTCCGAGTCCGAGTAGGTCGAGTTTTAAAACACTGCTTAAAACAGTTCTCAAGGAAAAAGCCACTAGGAAATCTTATGCTCTGTATAATGTTTACGGACCCTATCAAGAACAAAAAGGGTTCTGGGAATCCTTCTTCTCTTCAGGATTGTTGGAGCCAATGAACATGATACTCGGAGGGGACCTGAATCTAACCCTATCTGAAAAAGAAAATTGGGGATCTTTAGCTCGTCATGATGGCCTGGGTTCTTTCTTTGCTACGCTCTTTGAATCCAAGGAGCTGGTGGACCTTCAACCGCTAAAGCTAACCTCGACGTGGAGGAACAAACAAAAGCGGGGAACAGGCCATCTCTTCTAAGAGGCTAGACAGATTTTTGCTTTCAGGGTCTTTGATAGTTAAAACATGGGTCGAAGTAGGAGGTCTGTCTGACCATCTCCCAATTCTCCTACAAATTCAAAGCCCAGAAACGAAACCGGCAGCCCCGTTCTAATTTAACCCTACATGGTTGATGGAGGAAGACTACCGAAAGTTGATAGGAGAAACATGGAGCCCGCTGGTGGTAAACCCCAATGTCACCTTTATGAAACAATTTTCGGAAAATTTACAAAAAATAAAGAAGGTGACAAAACCCTGGGCTAGGGTTTACTCGACCAATCAACAGAAACAACTCAAAGAAGTGGAAAATCCCTTAAAAGAGATTTACGATCGAAATAACGTTGGAATTTTTACAAAGGAAGAATTGAAAGAGGTCAAGGAAAAAGAATTAAAAAGAGAAGAGCTACTGGCCAGGGAGGAAGAGCTACTAAGACTAAAAAGTAGAGCTATATGGATCAAAGAAGGGGACAACAATACAAAGTTTTTTCACGATTTCGCTAACCATAGAAGGAATCTGAACACGATTTCGACAATAAAGGATATGAATTGGGTAATGGTTAGTTCCTTTAAAGAAAAAACGAAGGTCGAGGAGGGGTTTTTCAAAACCCTGTTGACCACCAAAACCAACTAGGTGGACAATGATGTACCATGCACATGTTGGATGTGCCTTGAAGATAAGAATGAAGTACTTAATGATTATATCAAGTGAGACAGCTCTTCTTCTCTCTATGAAATTTTCGCACCCCTGCGAGGGATTTGTAAGGATATGTCAGCATGAAGTTCTAGTTTTTTGTAACTTAATCGCCTAAGACTTAGTCATTAGGGAAGTCCTTTCATCGAGTGTTTTTTTACTTGGATAATTAAAATTTCTTTGTAGATATTTTAATTATTTGAATTTTTCACTCAAAATTACCTCCAAAGTGGTGAAAGGTGTTCTAGTGATAGAGTCCATGGGGTGATTGGGGCCTAGGAATGTTCTATATTACCATGCTAGACACTATCTAGAGTCTTGCGAAATTTCATTAAGTTTTGCATAGGTTTTTTTAATTGTTGGTCATTAAAAAATTGTCACTCAGGACAATTTGTTGTAACATAAAAGAGGGTTACTTTGTCCTTTTTAATGGTGTATAGGGGTATGGGTACTCAAGACAAAAGGCATGAAACCCCCTACCCCCTTGGGCCAAGTTTGAAGTCATTTGGACAAGTATTACTATGGTTTTGGTCACTTTTTCCCAGGTCAGTCATGGAAATCAGGAAATTGGAAGTTTAATTAGAGAGCCAAATTTTGGAAAAGTGACTATAGTCAATTGGGGTGGCCAAGTAAGGGTTCTAATGTTTATATTATGCTCCTAAGACAATTTTAAGACCCAAAGGGGCCCCCCCAAGCAAGCATGTAACAAATTTTGAGTTGTCGAATCTAGGGGGTGCCCCCTTCTCTCTTTGATTGGTTGGGTGAGCTAGTCAATGGAAAGGGCCCCACTATGGTGGTTTCCTCCCCATTTGACATAACAATAAGGTTGGAAACATTAAATTGGGGGTTTCTCTCCCCATATTTGAGATCTCAAACCTTGGTTTTGCCCTCCTTGAGCAAATTGTGACACTTGTCTAGCATGCAAAGAGCCTCTCTCTCTCATTTTTCCTATTTAAGGAGGTTTCCCCTCCTCATTTAGGTTACAAAAAACACACTCACACCCACTTTCTTGTTGATGCTCTCATTCTTTCTCTTGCTCTCTTGCCCTTGCTCTTGCTTGGGCCATTGTAATTTTCAGCCATTTGGCTTTGGTAATCAAAATCTTTGGAAGAATCTTGTGTCCATTGTTTCCATTGATGATTTGCTTCCATGCTTAAGGAGCTACACAAGTTTCAAGGAAGCATACTAATTTGCTTTGGTAAGATTTATGGTATTTGTATTCCATAAATTTTGTGAGTTTTCATTCTTGTAGTAAAGAAGCTCATATATTTTCTAGTTTGAAGTTTATGATTTCTTTGTTCATTATTTGATTCTCACCTTCACGTAGTTGTGTAGTGAAAATCTTATAAGTTGCAAGTTATTTGAATTGTAGAGTGGGATTCCTCGATTGGATGCCCCATTGCTTCACTTCTTGAAAAACAAATGACCAATTTTCTCTTTCTCTACATACAAATTTCTACATTTTAGTTTTAGTTTGTTGAGTGTTTTAAATCTGATTTTAACTCTTATATACTCAAGTTCTTTCAAAATTATTCATCTGGCAACTTTGTATAAATTTTGTATATATATTGCACTAACATACTAACTTCCCCAAAGTGATTTTGGGCACATTTTATCATTTTTTGTTTGCTGTTTTTAGCAGGTTAGTGACAAAACAAGGCAAAACCCTGTCAAATTTCAGCCATAGAAGAGTTTTAAGGCCACCCCAAAGGAAGAGCTTCAAGGACATCTCAAGAAAGGGAAAAAACACAGTTTTTCTCACTCATTTTATCTCTTTCTTTACGCTGAAATTTCAACCTTTGTAACAAGTCCAAGAGAGTATCTTGGACTTGATTTCTTGCTTTGCATTTTCAATTAAATCAAGTCTCGTTTATTTGCCATCCATTGCTAGCAAAAGAAGTTGGGCTTGCCCACCTTTGCATAAGCCATTGTTGATTGGCGTGGGTTTTAGATTTAGTTAGAGTTTCATTTTGTTTTTATTTTTTTCTTTATTTTTGCCCACACCTTGCAAGTGATTTGGCTATGCCATCCTTGCAAAATCGTGCCGGCTAGTGTTTTTTTTTATTTTGTTATTTTCATTTGCCCACACCTTACAAGTGATTCGACTTTGCCATCCTTGTGAAATCATGTTGGCTTGTATCTTTCTTACTTTCGTTTTTATTTGCCCACACCTTGCAAGTGATTCGGCTTTGCCATCCTTGCAATATCGTGTTGGCTTGCATTGTTAATAATTGTTAAATTCTTCATTTCGTTTAAAATAAACCAAGCACCATTTTTTTCCCCGTATCCTCTCCACCCGCCGGTTCGGCCAATCTAGGGTGACAAGAAAGGGAAAAGATTTGTGTTGGCTAGGTTAATAGGCACCCGGATAAGTATCTTCATTAGAAAGGAGAAAAAGAGGCTTGACCTGTGGAGCTAGTGGGGTAGAAGCCGTAGGGGGCTTCATGGCACTTTGTGTCCTCCAGTTGAGCACCCAGCAAGTTTCGAGTTTGACCTGTGGAGCTAGGTGGGAACCTTGTGTTCCCATGTTGAGCACCCAGCATTCTCTCTCTAATCGAAGGAGATAGTCTCTTGGGGTAGACATCTAGAATAGTTCATTTCTTTGCAACAAACACTTTAATTCCCTAAGTCAAAGAGAGACGTAAAATTCACTAAAACTTACAGGACCACTTGCATAACATTGTTACAATCATTTACATTTCTCTACTTTGCAATCACTTAATTTTAACTCTCATTTATTGGAAGTCATCATGTTCTTGTATATTTGTTAAAATAAATGAGTTGATGCTTTGGGAAAATTATTTGAAGTTGATTATTGTGACTCCATAGCTCGAGTAGAGACGACATTGGTCATTTTGATTATTTGATTGTTTCTCTCTTGCATACATTACTAGTTGATTGTTAACGGATTTGCTTGTCATTTGAAATTGTTGCATTTCTGCATGATTAATTGCCATAAAGTTTAAATTAGTTGAAACATAGTAAATAGGGACTACCCCCCTGGACCTTTTTAGGAGTTAGGAACTGAGGTGACATTGGGTTCTAAAGTCATAGTTTCCCCCAGGAACACACAGCGGTTGGGAGACTTACCCGTGTCCAAGTGTGTTTTAGGCGGCAACAAAACCTCTTCAAGGAATCAAAAGGCTGTAATATTCAAGAAAACCTTAAGGTCATCAGCTTGTTTCCAAGGTTGATAAATGAAGAAATGAACAATTTCCTAAAGGAAGAGGTCATGGAAGAGGAGCTTGAGAAAATTATATACTCCTTCCAGAAAGGTAAGAGCCCTGGACCGGATGGTTTTACTATTGAATTTTTTCCGGGGTTGTTTGACCTAGTGAAAGAGGATTTGTTTAAGGTTGTGCAAGAGTCTAAAAGGGCCGGGAAGGTTTTGGGAGCCCTGAATTCCACATTCTTGGCTCTCATCCCCAAGAAACAAAACGCTTCCTCCTTTGAAGAATTCAGGCCAATCTCGTGCTGCAATGTGGTTTATAAAATAATTGCAAAGATTATAGCTCAAAGGCTAAAGCCAATTCTGAGCGAAATCATAACAAGGGAGTTGTTCGGATTCCTGTTCAATCGTCAAATCCATGATGCGGTGTCCCTTTTGCAGGAAGCAATCCATACCATTAAGTGATCTAAAAGCACAGCATTTGCATTAATATTAGATCTCTCCAAAGCCTATGATAGGGTGAACTGGACCTTTCTAAGGCTAGTAATGATTCAGATTGGGATGGATTTGGAGATAGTCAATTGGATAATGGGATGCATTTAGTCAGCTTCCTTTGTAGTACTAATTAATGGATCACCCTCAAACTTTTTCAAGTCTACAAGAGGCCTTAGACAGGGGTGCCCTCTTTCCCCTTTGCTTTTTCTACTGATAGCAGATGCCCTAGCAGAACTATAAATCAAGCAAAAAGGGAAGGCTCTTATAAAGGAGTAATGGTAACTAATTCATAAGAGCTATCTCACATCTTGTTTGTGGATGATGTGATAATGATGGGCAAGGGTACATTGGAAAACCTTAAAGAAGCAGCACAGATACTGGACTTATATAAGAAGGCTACATGAATGCATATTAATGTGGAAAAGTCCATTCTCCGAAAATGGTTTCCCAGAAGAGGTAAGAGATAGGCTTAGAGCCGAATTCCCTTACACAATAAAACCAATGGATGAAGGGTTCAAATACCTAGGGTTTGTACTCAAGCCTAATGCTTACTCCTTTAAAGATTGGATGTGATTATACAAAAAAATTAAAGGAAGAATTGGAAGTTGGACTTATAAGTTCTTATCTAGGGGAGGGAGGGTGGTTCTTCTCAAGGCAGTCCTTCAAAGCATCCCAATATATTGGGCCACAATTGCTTACATTTTGAAGGGTATCTTACAGAAACTAAGGAAAAAGTTCTTCTCTTTCTTATGGTCTGCCAATAGACATTCGGAAGGAATCCCATTAGCTAAATGGCAATTGCTAGCCAGTCCTAAAGATTTAGGAAGGTGGGGCATCAAGAACCCCTTTCTATTATGTCAATCATTGGCTGCAAAAACATTATGGCACCTAATTAAGAATCCTGAATCCTTATGGGGGAAGGTCTTAATCTCCAAATACTATCCTAATGGGTCCATCCAAGATTGGATAAGGAAACGAGATAAATCTTTCAAGAATGGGTCCATAGGCTGGTAAGCATTGGTATTAGCCTTCCCTCAAGTAGGGAACTAGTTGGCATGGTTTGTTGGCAATGGGAGAGAAGTGAGGGTTGGAGAAGATCCGTGGTCAGGAGCAGGGGAGAGATATAAACTGTCAGAAGCCCTAGTAACAAAACTAAGAAGCTTAGGGATCTATACAATGAACCAAGCTAGCTCTCTTTCATTGCAAAGGGAAACTCTCTGGAAGAATTCAGAGGACCTAGTTCTGGAGGAAGGGCTTAGAGAAGAATGGAATGAATATGTTTCATTACTAAAGTCTAGTTTTATTCATCTAGAGGAGGAGGAAAAAGATAAATTGGTCTGGACCAAAAATCCTGTAAATGGGGATTTCTCGGCCAAACTAGACCACAAGACTTGGTCTTTGGAGCAGCATCAAGGAGTAAAGATGGATTGGTGGAAGCAATTATGGAAGTCTGAAGGCCCCCTAAAGGCCAAAATAACCTTGTGGTTGACTCTCAATAACAAGCTCTTAAGCTGGGATAACTTGCAGAAAAGAGGATGGATTGGTCCAAATCGATGTCCACTTTGTTATTCAGATGAGGAAACTGTTTCTCATTTGTTTAATTTATGTTCTTATGTAGATTTGTATGGAAGGCAGCGTGTATAGAACTAAAGTATCAAGGGACGTTGGGGGTCTCTCTTGAACACAAAGCAAAAGCATGGTGGACAGAAAGATCGGTATGTCTATACAGTGCTTTCCCATCCCTTTTCTCTTATGGAATTTGGTGGGCTAGAAACACTGTCATTTTCAATAATAAATTGATTCCTCCTTAAGTAACAACAGCTCTTGTGGTACAGTGGGTCAGGGAACATAGATCCAAAGAAAAAGAGTCTAAAATCAGAGTTCTGGTTCCTCCAGAGATGAGCAAAGCTGCTCCATGGGCTTTCTTCGACGGTGCTACTCAAGGAGACCCTCCACTGGGAGGACTGGGAGGAGTGCTTTACTTCTTAGACAAACATAAGATTCAAGCAAAGTTTGCTCCAAGACATTGCACCAATAATAAGGCAGAACTAGCAGCACTGCATTTGGTCCTAAATTTGGCTATAAACAACAATATAACACAAATGCAAGTTTTCGGGGATTCCAAAATGGTGGTTGACTGGGTAAACAGGAAGATTCAAATCAATGCTCCCCACTTACAACAATTACTAAACGCAATCAGAAGGCTGTTGGAATTCTTCACAGGTTTCAGAATAACTCACATATACAGAGAGCTGAATATGGAAGTAGATGGATTATCTAAGCTAGCTCTGCTACTGGATCCAGGGAAACTGGAGACAGAGAAAATAACAACAAATTAAATCCAATTATTGTATGGAAAGTTGGTTTAATTAAATTATGCCAATGAAGATGTATATATTATATAGGATCATAGTTCTGAACATATGAGACATAGGATCATAGTTATGTCGAGATATGAAGGGTCTAGCCCGAATCTAGACTGGGTATTTTTGGATAATCTCTGTGAATGAATTATGGGAATTTTTTTGATGGGAGGATTTTGGTTCCTCATTGTGAATATAATGAGAGTTCCTCGGGAACAGTTTATGGTCACTCTTTATTTAGAGTGGCAGATATTTTCCTATTGGAAAATATATGCAGAAATATTTGTGTCTCAATGATTGATTGTTGCCTATGCTTAACAACATAGAATGGACAATTTTGTTCAATTGTTGAATTTATGCTACATATGTAAGTGTCCTTCATCCAATGTTTGGTATTAAAAATACATTCCAAACCAAAAAGTAGCATAAAAGCGTGACTGTCTAGTGGGTAGGTCTCTTGATTGTCTCATTAGATGGGATCAAAGACTAGACATTTAGTGGGAAACGTTTGATTCAATGCAATAGTCATGGCAACGTAAAAACATAGTTGCACGAGTGCCACTCATGAGATTTTGGCAACTCATACCAGATATTTCCATGTTCCTGGGAGCTTGTACAAAACGTCCCCTTTTTGTTGGGAGCTTCTTTGGGAGCTTGGGAATTTTCGAGAGCTTTTTGGGAACTTGCTTTAGCCGCTCCCTTTTTATTGGGATCTTGTAGAAGCTCCCTGTCTATTAAGGAGCTTCTAGAAGCTCCCAAACAGACAAGGAGCTTCTATAAGCTCCCCACCATGTGGAGCCCAAAATCATAAGAAAAGTGTGAAAATCAATTGAATGATTGTTGTTTATTGTGCCAAGAAATCACCAATAATAAAAAATTCAATTGAATCTATCAATAATGCCTTTTTTTTTAATTTTCAAGGTTATACAAATTAAGAGGGCTCACACCTCTTAAAAGTTTAGATCCATTCACTTCAGGTCCCTACAGTCATGCATAGTTAGGCTTTACTTCAGATGACACAAACCCAACTTTTGTATAATGTGGACCTAAAGGAGTGAGCAAATTTAAAAGGATTGAACTTTATGACGCTACTAGAGGCTTAAGAGACTAAAACAGTTTAAGCTATGAAATTAATCAATTATGTTTTTTTAACATTTTAATTTTTTTTAAATATTTTTAAAAGTCTAAGTTGCCAAGAAAGGGTATGAGAACAGGGATGCCACTTTTTGAAACAGCGTACTTGCGTACGTCAAGGGTACTATATATATATATATATATCACAGCCACATGCATATTTCAGATTTCTTATAAATAATAATCATGATTTATAATTCAATGATTCATTGAACAATGACCATTCACATTGAAGATTTGAAACATAAAATTTGATAAATCATAGTAGATATCAAGTGGAAGACTGGAAGTTATATAATTAATAATATTAAATGTCCATGAATCCATGAGTCCATTGTCATACTACATTCAAAATTTTCCTAATGGCATTTGCAAACATGAAATAGAAAGTTCCAAATAGCAAACAATGAACAAGATAATTGATTTGGCTTACTCAAGACCTATCATCAGCATTCCTCAGGATCAATGTCATCAACATCACTAAGGTCCTCTTTCAGCAAGCTCTCTAGATAGGCACCATTATCAAGTTGAGGCCCCTACTCATCAATAGTAACTGGAAGTAGAGTTTTAACATTTTTTATTAAATTATTTCATTAAACAGACGGTTTTTCTCCCAGAACACCAAAAGAATTTACTTTTGTTGAGTTGAGGTCCTATAAGTACCTATTTTTTATAACGAGATCTCAAGTACATGGAGACGGTAAGGGGTACGACAAGGTACGGTAGGGGACGTACCTTACAAGTACCCAAGTACCTGGTACAAGTACATGTACTTTACCCCCAGGTACAGGCACCTATGCTACACAATAAAAATTAATATATATGATTGCCACTCCCAACCCCATATATTTTCTGCAAATTTGGGCAAAGCTTATAGTCATACAAGAGACTCGTACCCACGTACCCAGATTCCAAAAACTTGTGCAACGTAGCGTAAAACTCAAAGCAATGGAATGGTTTCTCAAAGAGAGCTCTAATGTTTGGAATAAAATAAGGGATCACATCTTTGAGTGAAATAATTGTGTCGGGTGTGTTACGTGGTACCAATACCAGTGCACCTTCATATGTGTCCCCAGGGAGAAAGGATCATTTTTTTCAGACCATGAGGGGTGTTATCCAACATTTTCTAAGGGATGGTTATGGACAGATCCTTTGTTTTTGTTTTTAGGACTATTATGGTTTAGTGGCATTCTTGACTGCCCTTTGTTAGGGTTTTTTAACCTTGGGGTTGGTGTCGAGGGCTCCTAGGGGCAAATCACTGGGTCACATGACCCCCCACTTGTTTCATTACTCTGGTGACATTTCTTTCAGTTGTGAGGCATTTGTCTCTCTTCCAGGTCACCTCAAACACCCTCCTCGTCCCCTTGCAGCCTAGGGCCCTCTCGCCTTGGGCCTCTTCCACTGATGACATCGTCATCTCCACTAGACTGTATTGCTTGTTTTGGGGGGGTGTTGAGAGATTATCAGCATTATTGGGGTTAAATGGGGCATGGCGCCCCCCTGCTTACTTCAGCCTTCAGTTCAAAGTAATTTGCTTATTTTTAGCTATTCTAGTCATTTGTGGGTAAACTCTTAGGAAAATGCCCCAAGTTACCCATAGATTTGATTATTTTATATTATTTTATCTTATAATTTTAAGTTGACATTTTATAATTTCAAATTGACATTTTAAGGCATGTCGGCCTGGTTATATTGTAAATGTGAGTGTGAGAGGATATAAATAAACTCTCCTCACTTCATTTCAAAACACAACTTATGGGATAAAACTTCATTATGTTACTTTTTTACCCAAGATAATCTCTTGGAGTGATGCGCACCTCTTGGAGGGTTTTTTTCTTGCTCTTGTTGATGAAGTTGGATTCTCTCTTTGGTTTACTCATGCTTTGTGAATGCTAGAATGGTTAGAAGATCTCATGCTCAAGTAAGTCTACTCCATTTTTTAATCTTGCTTGGTGAATGGTAAGTATTTTTTTCTTCTTGAATGATTGAATGGTAGCCCTAGGTCTGCATTCTCTTTGAATAGGGCATTTTATCTACTTTCTATCCCCTTAGCATTGTAAAAACACTCCTGAGAGGAGGTTTTAAAAAGTTTATCCTCGAATCTCCAACTTTGCCCTAGTTTAGGCTCTTGAAACAAACCCTAAATGTTGTTTCAAGAAGCCTTAATCTAGTAGGCATGGAGAAATATCTCCAAGAGGAGGAAGGTTGGTCACCTTCCTTTAGGGTAGGGTTTAAGGGTCTCATCCATAAAAACCCTAGCCTATACCAGGGTTTAAGGGTCATTCTTATCAAATTACTCTTGCATTTTCATGTGTAATTATTGCATTTTGCATGGTAGATTAGGTTAAATTTAGGTCTGCAATTTTATGTTGAAAACCCTAAAAATCAAAATTATAATTTTTTTGCACTTTCGAGCCTCTCTAAAATTTCTGCCTCCTTTCCTACAAATTCGTCCTGGCCTTTAAAACCCTAAAAAGGCTAGGGAAAAATTTTAGCAGCCCTAAAAACCTAAAAAAAAAGTAAAATTCCTAAAAATCAGCCCTAAAACCTACCCTACAACCCTTGGTAGCCTCTTCTACTTTCGGCCTGCTGTCCTTTTCCCTCAGCCCTCCTCTTGGCTGCCACAACAAGGTTGTGGCAGCCTTTCTTTCCCCCTAGCTGCAGGTCTGCTACAGGGTCTGCATTTCATTGCAGACTGTCACATTCTTATTGCAGCCCTAACCTGTATCACAGCCACAATTTAAAGGGTTAAAATAAACTAAATTTGGACTTGTAATTGTTAGGAGAGAGGAGATTGATTACTGTTTGATAAAAGGACTGATTTTTAATACTGTTTACATGCCATAAATGCTACGTACCAGACTTTGATATAATTGCATATGTTTTTAAAGTTGGCTCATTGAATGAGTTAAATCACTGTTGGAACAAGTTCATTATAATTGTTTAGCACTGAAATAAGTGGTCCCCTTAACTATTGAAGTACAATAATTATATGAATGGTCCTCTTACCAATGGTATTTGGACTGTTTGCTATCCTACATCAGTAGAAATTGGTTGTTTGTTATATGAAGGATCTCCTAACATTGACATTGATACATTTGCTATAATAGAATGCCTTCTTCATTCTCAAGCTAATTTCTTAAAGGCACTGCTCTCTACTAACGTTGTATGGAAGATATAGTTTGTTCTCCAAACTGTCTTCCAGGATAGTGGAAGGGCTCTCCCCTTGGAGGTTACGACACGCCGAAGTAGTTCAAGGAACGTGACCGAGGTGAGATTGGGTCGCTTTTCTCATATCTGCTTATTGGACACTAGCCTGCTAGTTCATCCGGTGACAGGGTGATTGCTGAGAATGAAGACCACTACATAAATGTGGATGATTAGCATAGAAACAGTGAGAAAGTTAGGTCAATGATCATCCTAAACCTACATGATGTTATATGGTGTCCAGCAAATGAGTTCAAGTGAAGAAAAGATGGGGGGCCTTTATCAAGGTGTATGAGAGAGACAGGTGCAAGTAGGAATTGTTTGTGTCACCAGAATAGTAATGCCAAGATGGTGGAAGTGTCAGTAATTGCATTTAGAACACAGGAATAAGTTGGACCAGCAATCAGTTTCTGCTCGTGTGGATCTGAAAAGCAAAGCAGATTCATATCATATTTAATAATTTGCTCAGGTCAGGAAATTATTGTTCTATTGCTGGAGAATAAGGACAACACTTTGTTTCTCAGCAAGTTAACTAGCAGACTGCTACAAGAGGAGACAGGAGGTAAAAGTTTAAACATGAACAACTCAAGGGTCAGTGTTGTACTTGTAGAATTCCTCGACTGCTAAACTGGTGGGATTGACAAATAACATAAAGTACTTTATGAGCTATGTATGTCCGAGCAAAAGGATATGTGAAGAGAATACCTAATAGAAAGAGAAAGTGAACAGCGAAACAAAAGGCCCAAGCAAATGCTAACATTGATGGTGAGTTGAAGAGGTGACGCAATGGGTAAAATGTTTATCAAACAGTTCAACATATGGCATCACAAGCAAGACCCAAGACTGCTGGAGGACCAACTAGGAGGCATCTGGTGAGAATATTAGCAGGTGAAAAGTGGCAAGTACCAAAGTATCATAGTGTAACTGTAACTAATGAGTTAAGGAGAAACACCCACTCATCACTCTATCAATCACCCCACTAATTTATCAATCAACCACTCCATTAATTGATTACATTGCATTTTATATTTTATGTACTTTCTAAGTACCTAATGAATATACTGCACAACATGTGCAGAAGGCAACAATCTCCTTTCATATTTTGTGTCCTTGCCTGAATGTTCATTGCTGCCCTCTTTGTGCACATATCAACATCTCAACACCACCAGAAATCAGGAGAGGTTCTCTAAGTAAACAAAATTAGAACAGAGAGGATAAGTCGTCTTTCAAAATAACCCTTGCGTCAGTTTCAACGGATGTGGCATAGTGTTTGTGAGGTTATAGAATAGATAAGTTAATGATATGTGCACAGCTAAACAACAATACAAATACTCACACACAAGAGAGCATGAATTCATGTACAAAGGAGATTACCACAGTTGTGTGTGACACACACCCTATTAGAGAAGTATACAAGTACAAATTTGAGGTAGGTGAAGGTAGGCGGAGTGCTAGGTTGGTTATCATCTTCGACCAAGTTACTAATAAAATATTTACAATGACAAAAGAGAGATACATGATATAAATACAAAATTGTCAATATAGTGCAAATTTGGACTAAGTCCACTAAAAAGTAGGACCAATTCTCATCACTTCCTCCCTGTTGAGAGGAAAGCGTCCCCAATTTATGTTTATGGTACAACCTTTCCAGCAAAGGAAATCATAGTTTGCAGGAGCTTAGTTCACTAGACTGACCCATGTGGATATTGGGAGAAGGTCGAAGAGAACATCTGCTAAAATGATGCATGTAAGGGGTGTCAAACTTGTTGTTTGGCTGCAATGGCTGGAAGGAGAAAAACTTTGAATGTCCTCCTCACTGATGAACTGAGTTGACTGTCAGCTGTCAAAACACATGTGCTCGATCATGTACTCACCATTAGTTGGTTATTCAGTTATAACCAAGATACATGTGGCTCAATCAAACTTGCCATATAAGTTGTTGCACAAGCAACCTAAGGGTATAAACCAAAGTTACATATATCATGTCGGTGAATATATCGCCGAGGGTCTAGAACGTAACTTATCGGCAACATTGTTGAAAATATCAGAAAATATCGGCAAATGTCGTATAATCTAAAATAAAGACAAACATAACCATTTTTTCAATTTTTTTAACATCTAAAGCAACAACAACATCAAAAAAACATGTTGATATGAAAATAAAACTAATATATAAGATGCAAAAGATGCCAAATGGTGGATCATGATCACATATCGACAATAAACTGAAAATACTAAAACATGTTCATGATAGAATGACGAAAACTCAACTCAAATTATCAAAATAAATGTATCTCATGAGATGAATCATCATGATTCATGAGGCATCTAGATACTACACAATACAGTGATAAATTATACAAATTGCACTTCCCCTCTACCCCTTTTACAAGGAAGGGGCACCAATCTTCCTCTGGAAGCAGTGTAGGTGATTTGGATGAGCCTAGGGTGGAGC
The DNA here is from genome assembly GCA_001517045.1 of Pseudotsuga menziesii. Taxonomy (NCBI): domain Eukaryota; kingdom Viridiplantae; phylum Streptophyta; class Pinopsida; order Pinales; family Pinaceae; genus Pseudotsuga; species Pseudotsuga menziesii. The sequence continues at coordinate 384,149 of LPNX010070065.1, read as the reverse complement.
TGGAAGCTCCAACTACTTGGGCTATGGTGGAAGGTAATGGGGTTGAGGTGGAATCCAATTTGAGTTGTCTCCTCCCATAACTACATATCACAAAATCATTGCCTATATTGGGATAGTATTCATCGATAGCACCCTATGCCCCCCTCCTCTAGACACTTGCCCTTGCGTCTACCTCGAATCTCAAAGTTGATTCTCCAAGGACATTAGTCATTAGACTCAACACCTTACAATTTTGATGAAGCTCCTAATCCAATCAATAAAATAAGGTAGAAAAGGCTTCCCAAGAATAATAAGTGATTTTGCTTGAGTGAAGGTTACATTTTTAAGTAATGATTGTTAGTTTTTACAAGATTATAGCAGTATAACTTAATTGCAAATAAACAATAGGATCTCTAGAAGAAAGACAAAGAAGAGAAACAAAGAACACAAGAATTTATCCTGGGAAACCCAATTGAGAAAAACCACAAAAACAAAACACAAAAACAAAGAACACAAGAATTTATCCTGGGAAACCCAATCAGGAAAAACCCAGCAAACCTTCGTATAGAGATAACCCCTAAGAACAAAGAGAAGAAGAAAGAGAGAAAAATATCTCTCTAAGATACAACCCCAGAAAAACACTCCTTGACTAGAGTAGTGCACCTTTTATGCTGGAGCAACTTGCTATGGGTGAGTGACAAAATAAGGAGGGGCGCCTCCTATTTATACTAATTTTCCATGTGAAAAACTACTGGGGTAGACTTGACATTTTGAATGGGGCCAACCTACCTTGGGGAAATATAAAAATTATTTTATTTTAATCTTTTCTTGTGGATTCTTTCCCCAAGGTTTATATTGATTCTTTATAGGGTTTACATGAGTAATTACATCAATATAATCTCCTGTAGGAGATACAAGGAAATACAATACAAGTACAATAAGAATAACTTTGAAGTTGCACAAATTCCAACAATCATAGAGGAGTTTAATAGTCAGCAGCACCAACATCAAGGTACATAGAGGGGTCGATGTGCTTGATTAAATGGCAATCCCATACCCTCATACATGATAGAATCCAGTGGAAACATTGCAATCCTGAAATCCTAAAAACTATTAAGTTTGTTAAATTCTGAATGGGATCTAACATTCTAGTTTTTGCATATAAAGTCCGATGAGGTTGGAATCACTTTCAAACATCCTGAAATAAATAATGGTAATGTTAAAAATTTAAGTTAAAGCATAGAAAATGAAAGATAAGAAGAATGTCACTTTTACTTTAAAATTTTTATATTACCATTTATTACTTTAAGAATTTAATATGCCCGGTTTAATAACACTGCCAAAAAATTAACCCACAACATTATTTTCCAAATTCTATGCATTATTTTTAATAGGGCAATACTTTCCAAAATATCGTGATATATTCCCAATATATCGTGACACATTCAATATATCGTGACATATTGAAAATGTCGTAAATGTCGCAATTTTTTAAGGGTGATATATCGCAGATATATGTAACTATGGTATAAAGATTTCCATGGAAGAAAAATTCCAATACTTGAGGATGCACTTGAGTTCTTGATGATGGTCATCGCTCAAAAGACTATGTAATGGATTGGTCAAAGAAATCCTCTTTTCCTCTAATGTATTGTAATCCTCCGTGCTACAAAATATAAAGAATATTAAAAGGGTATTACAAATATACCCAGATATCTTTGTGTCCCATTGATTGAATGTCATGCAAGCTTAATAGCATAGGCTAGCCAATCTTGTTCAGTTGTTGAATTTTTCTGCTACATATGTAAGCATCCTTCATCTAACAATTGGTACTAGAGCTATATTCAAAACCAGCAAGTCTCATCAAAGCTTAAATTTCTGGTCAACAGGTCTCTAAATGATCTCGATAAGTCAAATCAAAGACTAGACATTGAGTGGGAAATGCCTAATTCAATGCCACTCATGGCAGCATACACTAAGTGGGAAATCTCTAATTTGATGATTTTTTAGCCGCATCAAGAGCCATTCTTCGGGAGAATGGAGGACCTAGGGGGTTAATCAACATTTAGTATGGGACTGAAGCTCGGCTTGGGGCCGAGAACCATTCTCCGGGAGAAAGGAGGACTTGGTCAGGGACCAAGGGGTTGATCAACATAATTCAGTCTGGGACAGAAGCTTAGCCATGGGCTGAGAGCCATTCTTTAAGAATGGAGACACTTAGTTACCAAGATATTGACCTCGATCAACCTTTAGCATGGGGTTGAAGAACCTGGTAAAGGACCAGAAGTCCTAAATTGGATCTAGGAAAGTGAGTTCCCCTCTCCATGGTTAGTGGGCTATGGGACCTTCTTAAGGGTCTGGCCACCCCTTGTTCAAGTACCTAGCACATGACCTTCGTGTCAATGAGAAGAATGAGATAAACAATGAATAATCTTCCTTATTTATGATGATGTACTTTGAGTTGGCACGTGTGGATCATGAAGACGAAGAAGAATGCTTGAGATAACTAGTTGTGGTCATGGTCATGGAATCACCTTGAGGGACCAAGAAACACATTGAAGGTTCAAGTACCCCAGTGATGGTCCAAGTGCCCACTAGTAAAGGACCAAGTACCCACCAAAGATTCAAAAAGATCAAAAGATTAACAGATCAAAAAGTCAAAGGACCTCAAAAGGTGAGAAGACCAAAAAGATTAAAAGCCCCTAAGGACAGTTTCATTAACTTATGGATTTGTCTCTCATTGATGGACTATAAATGAAGAAGCACTCATTTGTTTGATACACATTCAAGGCATCTTCATCTCTGATCAAAAGGACAATTGCTTGGGGATTATCTGTTGTTCTTTTCTCTCTCTCTCATGTGTGGACTAGATCAACTCTTGAAGACGGCACTGAGGTTTTGATCAGCTTGTGTAGATAGTCATGAGGTCTGGTTCATTTTATGTAGGCAGCCGTAAGGTCTGGTTCATCTTTTTGCGGCAAACAGTAGCCCTATAGGGCCTGTTTAACATGTCCTGAGCCTTGTTAGGGCTTCTCCAGCTCACAGCAGCCCTTGCTAGGGCCTTCTCCCATGCAGGCCACATCCCAGCTAGGGCTTGTGCAAGGCACCCGATCCTCTATTCAGGAACCCACAGAATTTATCTCAGCCACCAAGGGTTTGAACAATCTGCTACAGCCTCAGTACAGTGAACATCAGCCTCATTTTTGGTCATTACAGCCTCTGTTCAATTGATGGAGTTTTGATCAGTTTGATTGGTGGGAGCAATTGTGTTCAGGACAATCATTCTTCAACAAGCTTCTTTTGGTATGTGTTCCCTAAGGGAAAATACAAATTGTTGTAAAAGTCTGCTCATTATCTGCTCATTAATTGTTTGAGGTTTTATTCCTTGAAAGGTTTCCCCGTGAAAAAATTGTGTTCCGGTGTATGATTTGTGGATGATTGTTTATTTTATTGCTGCCATATAAGTCAGAATTTTAACTACTGCTAGTACATTTCATACTAATGATATTTTATCATACAAGTCTGCTATAAATTGAGAAAGAAGATTTTTACTGCTATTAAATCTAAATCCATGTTAAAATTTAACATGGTACCAATGCTTTGGACGTGAAGTGCACTGAGCGGGATATTGTTGCCTTCGTCGACCTTGGGACAGATCTAGGAAAATTGTAGACCTTGTTGATCTGAGTTAGAAGACTTTCATTGGATTAAAGATGGCCTCAATTACTTCAGACCAAATGACAAACTTGAAGGATCATCCAACTTTAATTCTTGGAAAGCAAGGATCTTGGCAACCTTGGAAGAGAATGATCTTGATGATTTGGACATCAATATCGTAGAAGAACCTACAACAAATGCAAGGAGGGCAACATTCAAGAGGAAGCAAGCCAAGTCAAGAAGGATTATCTATGATTCAATTAAAGACACCTTGATGCCTATCATAACCCCACTAAAGACTGCCAAAGAATGTTTTGACACCTTGACAAATCTATATCAGAAGAAAGCTCCTAGGAAGAAAAGAGTTCTGATGAACAAGCTCCGTATAGTAAAGATGGAGAAGGATGAAGGTGTGGCTTCATTCTTTACAAAATCTCTTAGGTAAGAGATCAACTCTTAGCTATTGGTATTTCAGTAGTGTTGTCACCTAAAACACACTTGGAAACTGGTACGTATCCCAACCGCTAGGTGTGTTCTTGGGGGAAACTATGAGTTTAGAACCCAATGTCACCTCGATTCCTAACTCCTCCATTTAGACCCAACTCCCTAAAGGTCAAGGGGGGTAGTCCCTACTCACTAAGTTATTTTTTTAAGAATGTTATCTGAGAGTTGTAAATTACAAAAATGACAATCAGCGTGCAGTGATGCAAATGTTTCAATGTCAAACAAACCCTTTAACAATCAACTAGTAATGTATGAAAGAGAGAAACAATCAAATAATCAAAATGACTAGTGCTGTCTCTACTCGGGCTATGGAGTCACAATAATCAACTTCAAATAATTTTCTTAAAGCATCAACTCATTTACTTTAACAAATATTCAAGAACATGATGACTTCCAATAAATGAGTAAGTTAAAATAAAGTGATTACAAAGTAGAGAAATGTAAATGATTGTAACAATGTTATGCAAGTGGTCCTGTAAGTTTTAATAAATTTTATGTCTCTCTTTGACTTAGGGAATTAAGGTGTTTGTTGCAAAGAAATGAACTATTCTAGATGTCTACCCCAAGAGACTATCTCCTTCGATTCGAGAGAGAATTTCGGGTGCTCAACATGGGAACACAAGGTTCCCACCTAGCTCCACAGGTCAAACTCGAAACTTGTTGGGCACTCAACTGGAGGACACAAAGTGTCATGAAGCCCCCTACGGCCTCTACCCCACTAGCTCCACAGGTCAAGCCTCTTTTTCTCCTTTCTAATGAAGATACTTATTTGGGTGCCTATTAAACTAGCCAACAAAAAACATTGCCCTTTCTCGTCACCCTAGATCAGTCGAACCGGCGGGGGGAGAGGGGGGGGAGAGGATACGGTGCAAAAAACAGGGCTTGATGTATTTTAAACGAAACGAAGAATTTAACAATTATTAACAATGCAAGCCAACATGATATTGCAAGGATGGTAAAGTCGAATCACTTGCAAGGTATGGGCACAAAATAAAGAAAAAAATAAAAACAAAATGAAACTCTAACTAATCTAAACCCACGCCAACCAACAATTGCTTATGCAAAGGTGGGCAAGCCCAACTTTTATCGCTAGCAATGGATGACAAATAAATGAGACTTGATTTAACTGAAAATGCAAAGCAAGAAATCAAGTCCAAGAAACTCTCTTGGACTTGTAACAAAGGCTGAAATTTCAGCATAAAGAAATTGGTAAAAAGAGTGAGAAAAACCCGTGTTTTTTCCCTTTCTGAGATGGTCTTGAAGCTTTTCCTTTGGGGTAGTCTTTACACCCTTCTTAGTTGAAATTTGACAGAGTTTTGCCTTGTTTTGTTACCAACATGCTAAAACTAGCAAACAAAAATGATAAAATGTGCCCCAAAATCACTTTGGGGAAGTTAGTATGTTAGTGCAATATATATATATAATTTACACAAAGTTGCCAAATGAATAATTTTAAAAGAACTTGAGTATATAAGAGTTAAAATTAAATTTGAAACACTCCACAAACTAAAACTAAAATGCAGAAATTTGTATGTAAAGAAAGAGAAAAATGGTCCTTTGTTCTTCAAGAAGTGAACCAATGGGGCATCCAACCGAAAAAACCCACTCTTCAATCCAAACAACCTGCAACTTGTAAGATTTTCACTACACAACTACTAGAAGGTGAGAATCAAATAATGAGCAAAGAAATCATAAACTTCAAACTAGAAAATATATGAACTTCTTTTGCTACAAGAATGAAAACTCACAAAATTTATGGAATACAAATACCATAAATCTTACCAAAGCAAATTAGTATGCTTCCTTAGCCAACTTGTGTAGCTCATTAAGCATGGAAGCAAATCATCAATGACAACAATGGACACAAGATTCCTCCAAAGATTTTGATTACCAAAGCCAAATGGCTGTAAATTACAATGGCCCAAGCAAGAGCAAGGGAAAGAATGAGAACATGAGCAAGAGAGTGGGTATGTGTGTTTTTGTCCCCCAAATGAATAGGGGAAACCTCCTTAAATATGAAAAAGGAAAGAGAGATGCTCTTTGCATGCTAGACAACTGTCACAAGAGAGAGAGGGGGGCGAATTTGCTCAAGGAGAGCAAAACTAAGGCTTGAAATCTCAAATAAGGGGAGCGAAACCCCCAATTTAAAGCTTTTAACCTTATAGCTATGTCAAATGGGGAAGAAACCACCATAGTGGGGCCCTTTCCATTGACTTTAGCTCACCCAACCAATCAAAGAGAGAAGGGGGCACTCCCCTAGATTCAGCAATTCAAAACTTGTTACATGCTTGTTTGGGGGCCCCCCTTTGGGTCTTAATTTTATCTTAGGAACATAATATAAATATTAGAACATTTACTTGGCCACCCCAAGTGACTATAGTCACTATTCCAAAATTTGGCTCTCTAATTAAATGCCCAATTTCTTGATTTCCATGACTGACCTGGGCAAAAGTGACCAAAACCAGTAATACTTGTCTAAATGACTTCAAACTTGGCCCAATGGTGTAGGGAGTCTCATGCCATTTGTCTTGAGTACCCATAACCCTATACAACATTAAAAAGGACCAAGTAACCCTCTTTTACATTACAACAAGTTGTCCTAAGTGACAATTTTTAACGACCAAAAAATAAAAAAACCTATGCAAAGCTTAATGAAATTCCGAAAGACTCGAGATAATGTCCATCATGGTAATATAGAACATTCCTAGGCCCCAATCACCCTATGGACTCGATCACTAGAACACCTTTCACCACTTTGGAGGTAATTTTGAGTGAAAAACTCAAATAATTAAAATCTCTAAAAAGAAATTTTAATTATCCAAGTGAAAAAACAGTCGATGAGAGGACTTCCCTAATGACTAAGTCTTAGGTGATTAAGTTACAAAAAACTAGACCTTCATGCTGACATATCCTTACAATGTAATGTCCTCTTTTACTTAGGCATTGAGGACCAACCCGCTAACCTATGTGATTCCTGTGGGTTCGAGCGGGTACTGACATTCAAGGAATCAACTGAAGACTGATGCCATCTACAAAAAATCTAGGGCATCAATATTATATCACCATTGGGTTGAAGAGGGCCACCGTCATGCATGACATCTAAGCATTATTGAATGATGCATGCACCCGATTAAGTCTCCATGCCAATGCATGCAAGTCAACTGCAAATTAGAAGTTAAAGTGACCTAATTAGGTCAAAAGTTAGGGTTTTCGCAGTTGAAAGTTATAAAAGAAAGATAAAGTGAATGGAGACTTACTTTTGGATTATTATTGATTTTGGAGCTCTTGAGTAGCAGCACAGCGTGCGGCCACAGCAGTTGGGGTTGGAGACAGCGTCTTCAGCTAACAGGATTTCGACAGTGAGATATCTGCCCTAGTCTCCTTCAGGATAAACCATCCAGGTTTGTCACCGTGTCTATTGCATTCATCATTATCCAGTGTTCCAGTATATGTCTGAAGGTTATTTGCAATTTCATCCATACAGCTGGGGGCATTTAGCTAGGAAACCCCAGTTATTCACTAGGACTATGGATCACCATATTTCTTTCGCATGTGGCCTGCATTCTCACTGATAGGATCACTCTGCTGCATTAAGTAATTATCAGCCATCAAATTTGCCATCAAGGGCAGTTAGCAGTAGATTACAGGGTTGTAGGAGTGTGAGCAGCAGATTGGGAGACCAATTCGCTAGGGCATCTCGGAGGTCAAAACCCTTGCATGCTCCGACCATCCTCTCTGGCGCGGGCATACCTACCTTCCGACCTATTTCCAGCTGAAACTGACCATCCCTTCAGCAAAAACGTCACACTTATCTTATTCAGCCTACCGAGGTATTGTAGCAGGAAACAAGGTCATTTCTTCATCAGCTCAACTCATCTTGCATGAGTATTCTCTCTGGAGCATATTCATCCGACTTATCAGTGGTAAGTGTTAATTCTATCCTGCAAACCCTAACCCTAATTTTAGCTATAAAATAGGGAAATTTTGCATGCCCGACTATTTCAATAACTTTGCATAGAAATAGAAATTATCAGTATTTGGGATATTACAGTGGTATCAGAGCTATCTTCTTGGCCAATTGTGGGCTTAAGGAATGAGAAGTAGATGAATACAGAAGAGGACCCTTTTGTAACCTATAGGAAAAGAAGTAGGTACATGGAGGACTTTGAGGATATCCAACTAGAAGATATCAGCTCAAACATGGAACAAACGGGTATACACTCTGACAGGGGAAAGGGAACGGGAGAAGATGGGGACAGGATGGAGTTTCGCAACTTAGTATCTGCATTGCAAGACTTAGCCAAAGGGAAAAAAGATGTACTTAATGCAATCAACAGATTATTGGCAAAACCAGAACTAGGTAACAACAGTACACCTCCCTCACCGGTAGATCGAGGGTTTACAAGCAGCAGTGGAAAGGTTGCGTACACCAATATACAGAATACACCGCACATATATAGCAGACCTTCCAACAGGCCTACTATGCCTCACTTCTTGGTAAAATGCAGTAGGAGGTCCAGTCATGCAGGTAGAGCCTAGCGAACCTTTTGGGGCTTATTTGCAGGAATACAGGGACTTAGGGGATGAGTTTCATGCCGCCATGACTTTCTCAAATTTTTGCAACATGAAAAGAAGGAACAGGCCAAGAGGGTTTAATAGAGCATTCAATCAGAATTTTGAGTTGCAACGCACATTGGGGAGACTGACTATCCCCAACTATGATGGGACATCCAGTTGTTCAGCCAAGACTTGGGTATAGAAGTTAGACACCTACTTCCAACTTAACCCCATGACAGAGACAAATGCAATCAAGTTGGCTACTTTACATTTAGACGGGGTAGCACATGAGTGGTGGTACCCAGACTGGTGACATTGGGTCACAACACTATTACTTCCTACAGTGACTTCACTCAAAGGCTCATGGAGTGCTTTGATAAGAAGGACCCAGAGATTCATTTCAAGGATCTTGCGCAGCTCAAGCAGACAGGCAGTGCCGAGACATTTATATCCGAATTCCAGATAATTTCAGTCATGGTATCTGACATATCAGAGAGTCGATTGATTATGCTATTTATGGAGGCACTATCCGAGCCACTCTGCGGATGGGTGAAGACCTACAGGCCAATTACTTTGCAAGATGGTATCAGTAGGACTCTGGACCTACAAGATTCTGTACCAAAGAACAAGTAGCCACAAAAAACTACCAGTCTCCCGGAAAACAAGGAAAAACCTACCCATCTTCCAGAAAATAGGGAAAGGATAATCCCACGGAGGGAATGGTTGAACGAGGACACATGGCGAGACTTGAGAAGGAAGAACTTATGTTTTGCTTGCAAAGAACCTTCGATACCAGGCCACAGATGTATGGGTAAAGGAAAAGTACACCTCATTAAGGTACTTCCAGATAGCAGTGAGGAAGACGAGTCGGAGCAGAAACCGGATGGAGAACTACACAGTACAGAATTGGAACAATTGCCACCGAGAGCCACTATTGCTACCCTTACAGGAGTCCCCACCTTCCATACTATCAGGATCAGGGAAAGTATCCAGGGACAGCATGCCATTGCTTTGAATGATGGTGGGGCCACCCACAACTTTATAGATGCCTCTTGGGTAGAGAGGAAAAGATTTCCCACTGAGGACTTTGAGGGCTTTACCGTTGTCATGGCTGGAAATCACAGGATGAAATGCACACAGAGGATACCTCGGTTACAAGTACAGCTTGGGAATTATACATTGGTGGACGACTTTTATGTGGTAGATGTGCCAGACACAAGCATTGTTTTGGGAGTATAATGGCTGTACTCAATTGGGAAATACTCAACCAACTACCAAACATTAGAGATGGAGTTCCTGGCACCATATGGGAAGAGGGTAGTCCTAACGGGAATTCCCAATAAAGCTTCAGGGTCAGCCACAGCAAAGGGGATGACCACCATATTCAGGCATGAGGACAAGACTCGCACAAGGAAATGAACAACTCCAACACATAAGAAGTCAAGGAAGGAATAGTGGTGTGCGAAGGGCTTTCTGGGTAGACCTCCAGACAAAGGTAGGATGAGCCTTAGGAGATTTGGACAAGGAGCCAAAACTAGCATGTTCGATCCTCACAGGTATCCCAGAAGATACAAGGAGGGGATACAGAGCAGGGGTGAAAAGAAACACCAATTCGAAGGAAAAGAAGGGCCACCCAACAACAAAATAAACTAGTTGATAAAAATGGACAAGAAGAGACGGGGACAATTGATTTGGTATACTGGTCGGAGATTGCTTGAGGACAAGCAATTTCGAGCGGGGAGGACTATAATGCCCTCTTCTGCTTAGGCATTGAGGACCAACCCGCTAACGTATGTGATTCCTATGGGTTCGAGCGGGTACTTACAGTTAGGGAATCAACTGAGGACTGATGCCATCAACAGAAAATCTAGGGCATCAATATTATATCACCATTGGGTTGAAGAGGGCCACCGGAGCCAAAGGCCACCAGCATGCATGACATCTAAGCATTATTTAATGATGCGTGCACTCGATTAAGTCTCCATGCACATGCATACAAGTCAACTACAAATTAGAAGTTAAAGTGACCTAATTAGGTCAAAAGTTAGGGTTTTCACAGTCGAAAGTTATAAACGAAAGATAAAGTGAATGGAGACTTACTTTTGGATTATTATTGATTTTGGAGCTCTTGAGTAGCAGCACAGCGTGCGGCCACAGCAGTTGGGGTTGGAGACGGCGTCTTCAGCTAACGGGATTTCGACAATGAGATATCTACCCTAGTCTCCTTCAAGATAAACCATCCAGGTTTGTCACCGTGTCTATTGCATTCATCATTATCCAGTGTTCCAATATATGTCTAAAGGTTCATCCATACAGCTGGGGGCATTTAGCTGGGAAACCCCAGTTATTTACCAGGACTCTCGATCACCATATTTCTTCCGCATGTGGCCTGCATCCTCACTGATAGGATCACTCTGCTGCATTAAGTAATTATCATCCATCAGATTTTCCATCCGGGGTAGTTAGCAGCAGATTACAAGGCTATGGGGGCGTGAGCAGCAGATTGGGAGACCAATTCGCTCGGGCATTTGGGAGGTCAAAACCCTTGCATGCTCCGACCATACTCTGCGGCACAGGCATACCTACCTTTCGACCTATTTCCAACTGAAACTGACCATCCCTTCAGCCAAAACGTCACACTTATCTTATTCAGCCTACCGAGGTATTGTAGCAGGAAACAAGGTCATTTCTTCATCAACTCAGCTCATCTTGCATGCTTATTCTCTCTAGAGCATATTCATTTGGCTTATCAGTGGTAAGAGTTCATTCTATCCTGCAAACCCTAACCCTAATTTCAGCTATAAATAGGGTAATTTTGCATGGCAGTTTGCATGCCCGGTTATTTCAGTAACTTTGCATAGAAATAGAAATTATCAGTATTTGGGATATTACATACAAAATCCCCCGCAGGGATGCGGAAATTTCATAGAGAGAAGAAGAGAAGAAGAGCTGCCTCGCTTGATATAATCATTAAGTACTTCATTCTTATCTTCAAGGAACATCCAACATGTGCATGGTACATTGTTGTCCACCTAGTTGGTTTTGGTGGTCAACAAGTAGAAGATGATAATCTTGTTCAAACTACTTTTGATGGTCTTCCTAGTTCTTGGGAAACTTTTATGTCTGCTTTAAATGGTCATGAAGTCTAGCCAAACTTTGAAAGAATATGGCATGATTCCTTGGAAGAGAAAGGTAGAATGCAAAACAGAAATGGTGGTGCCAAAGAAGGGAATCTTGCCCTTACTACCAAGACATAGAAGAACAAGAAATTCTTCCATCAAAAGAATAAAGGTAAGAAGCCTCAAGGTAAGCACTATGATTTGTCAAAGATTGAATGCTACAATTATCATAAGACGAAACAATATGCCAAAGATTGTAAGCAACCAAAGAGAAAGTTCAGAGGAAAATTCCAGGCATCTACAGCAAAAGAAGAAGAACAATAAGTCTTCCCAAGATCAAGAACCTATAAGAGTACTATTTGATTTCATCCCTCTCAGGATCCATTACCAATGGTGCTAAATCTTGGTTGGTGGATAGTGGAGCTTACAGACACATGACTGGATTTCAAGAAGCTCTTACAGGCTTCAAACATAAGAAGTTTACTACTCGAGTGGAACTTGGAAATGATACCACCTATGAAATCGAAGGAGTTCGTTAAGCAGTCTTTCAGCTTGACACAAGGACTATCTTACATATTGAAGACATATTATATGTCCCTAGATTAAAGAAGAATCTCCTCTCAGTTGCAGGCTCTGAAGATAAAGGCTATAGAGTAATCTTCATGGATAGAAACGCTCTCCTAGCTCAAGAATGAAGAGTTGAGTTCAGTCGTGATGATTGGAATTTGAAAGGGAGGCCTCTAGAAAGCATTTGGGCATTCCATTTAGGCATTGCTCCAGAGCACAATCAATCCATGCGATTTATGGCATCGAAGGTTTGGGCACCTCCATTACAGAGCTCTTCTCGGTCAACAAAAGATGGTAACAAGTATGCTTGAGTTTTTTTATGAGCATGATGGTATCTATAAAGGTTGTGCTCTTGGAAAGAATGCCAAGAAATCCTTTTCTGATAGTAGCAATAGATCTAAATGAATTTTGGATCTAATTCATTCAAATATATGTGGACCTATGACTTCACCTTCTATGAGTGGTTGCTTATATTATGTGATTTTCATAGATGATTGCTCCCGCAATTCCTGGATTTCTTTTCTGAAGACGAAGAATGAAACTCTTGATAAGTTCAAAGAATTCAAGGCACTTGTTGAAAATCAGACAAGAAAGCACATCTGTATCTTGAGGTCAAATAATGGAGGTGAGCATGAATCTCATCAGTTTGATGATCTTTGCCAAGAAGCAAGGATCAAGAGGGAGCTAATTGTGCCTTATAAACCTCAACAAAATGGGGTTGCAGAAAGGAAAAACAAAACAATATGTGAAGCTGCCAAAGCTATGTTATGTGATCTAGATCTTCCTTTATCCCTATGGGTTGAGGCTGCCAGTATTGTTGTCTACATTCAGATCCAAAGCCCTCATGCAATTTTGGGGGAAAAGACTACTGAAGAAGTGTTCACAGATAAGAAACCCGCAGTTGATCACATTACAATCTTTCGCACTCCTATCTATATTCATGTGCCAAAAGAAAAGAGAACCAAGCTAGAGTCTCCTAAAAAGAAAGGCAAATTTGTTTTATGCTTTTAACGTTATATTTATCACATTTGGAGCATAATAGGTGGCTGGATTTTGTCTTTTATTGAAAGGACAAGGAGAAGTGTTGTCGAAAAATAAAAAATCTAAGCTTTTCGAAGACCTCCCGGAGCACCTTTCTTAATCTCATCTTACTCATAAAACCTTGTAAGCCTTTGCATCCAAAATTATAAGGACCAAAGGCATCCACCTCAAAAGCATTGTAAATACCATAATAAAAATATTGAGTAGGCTCTTAAGAGCCCACTCGCCATCCCCCCCGGGGAGTTTTGTGTCGGTGTCTTTTCATGCATCTTTCCTTTTAGCTTTGCTTTTTGTTGAAGTTAACTTAAGTAGCTTAGTTTTTAACATTTATAGACCGTATACTTACATTTCAATTTTCATTATCTTTTGGCAAAGTAGCATGGATACTAACCCACTACTTCGGTAGTGTAGTAATTACAGAACATTTCAATTCTTGCATTTTATTTTATGGTAATCAACTCCCCTTGCTTTCCCAAGTAAGGTCCAAAAAACCTGAAAGAGACTCTTGGGGTTTTAATAAACAAAGCAAACAATACTATTCAAAAATCTTTAAAAATTAACAAGGCTCGTCCTTGTATGCTCTAGATCTCTACGGCTTTGATCGATCACTTGATCATATCCAAAAAGGGATTGAGTGACTAGTTTAATTAGCTTTGACATTCAATTAACCTCCCAACAACTAAAATCCAGCATTGCGTTTTGCTTCGTGTCGACAAATTGTACAGAGGAAGCTGGAACAACTGAAAAGTGATCGCGAGGCCCCGTCAGGTTACATCCTTATTGGTGTAGTGTTGGACATCCCCCCGTGACTCTATCCAACTCACATTTTCTCGTGTGCTACCACACTTAGTGAGTCTGGACACATTCCTTGTACCTTCGTGGTATATCGTGGATCCCCCTCATAATCCACTCATCTCATCATTAATCTAAAATTAACCAAGACCACTTGCAACACATTTCCAGCATTACAACAACACTACTTTTGTGTGACTCCATTTCAGCATTGGTCTTCTAATTGTATTGTACAATCTTTTGCTTTAAGTTCATATACTTATCTGGTGTTGATATAATTCATATGTTGTTGTGTTTAAACTATCTATTGCAATAATCTTGTTTCAGTCTTTAGTTCTAAAAAACTTACTCATCCACAAACCATCACTTAACGCTTAATCAGCCTTAGTAACTAATACGATTTACCCCCCTTGGCTTCATTAGGAGTTTGCCTAAACGAAGGAGTCAAGACCAAGTGACAGTACTTGATGCAATACTTGCCCCCAGGGACGCACTTGCCCCCAAGTGGGTGAAAGGCGGCAATAAGGGGACTTAACAATAATCAAATGAATAACATAACAAATCGTGTAGACAAAGAACCCTACATGACCACTCAACATAAAGAATGAGAATAAACAATCATGAAAATAAACCTAGTATACAAAGCTCTTGTGTATGCTAATCTACTGAAGATAACACATATTGGTGGTTGTTCTCTACAATAATCTGTCAATAAGGAAAGAGAGACGACAATATCCTTCCACGTCACTTCCCCAAATAAATCCTTGTACAATTCATAAAGCTCAAAATATCCCCATATAGTCTCATATACAAAATCAACCCCAAAATCACACTTAGGAAAGGCTAGAACGACTGGTTCCTCTTACTATTCAAAAAAATAGTAGTTGTTCATACCCTTTTTTCTTTATAAACATCCCCATCATGAAAGAACAAACCCTCTTCACCCTGTAAAGCCACTACATCATCACTTGCAAGACAATTATTGAGGAAAAACAACCTTTCATGGTCAAAATCCTGATGTAGGTGAACATGAATCAAAAAATAAAATTTGTTTTGGAGAGGGAGAAGGATCGTGAGAACCAAATGTTGTGCTAGTAAGTTCATTCTCTAACATAACTGTATAGTTGGCTACATCAATGTCTTCACAAAATGCATTCTCTAATTCCCAGTGTAGATCCTATGAGCATCATTTTGTGTTCATGGTTCAATATAACCAACTGGAACATTGGTGTAAGATAGATCCATCTACAAAGTGCCACCCAAAGTGGCTACACAGCTCCTAGAAAGAATCATTCCCCATGTCTCAAGCACCTCAGCTACTACTACATCCATGCATATGACTCTCTCAAGGAATGCAACCAACTGAACCTTCAAATCTTTGATCAAACCCCACACCTCAACCTTCCTACTATCCATTGCATAAACATTTTGATTTGGGCTAATGGTATTTAACCCAAGTTTCCTCATCACACCATATGACATGATGTTGTTAGAGGTTGTTGAATCCACCATAAAAGTACGCAATACCAAATCACCAACAAGAAAGGATATATACAAAGGCATATCTTTAAAATTACCTCGCACAAAAACTCATGGGTAATCCTCTATCACATCAATGTTGTCACTAGTTTGTACCATCTGGAAGGTATCCATCATGTGCATCACACTAGAAGCATCTGATGGTAAACCCAATAATTGCATAATAGCAAATCTCTGTTAAAGAATCTTAACCAAATAAACAAGAGGAACGGGGATCTTAATGTTGTTGTAATTGTAACTTCGGAAGATATTTTGATGTATATTATCATTGTATATTAGTGTACCCTCGTCA
Source organism: Pseudotsuga menziesii (assembly GCA_001517045.1). NCBI lineage: Eukaryota > Viridiplantae > Streptophyta > Pinopsida > Pinales > Pinaceae > Pseudotsuga > Pseudotsuga menziesii. The sequence continues at coordinate 368,102 of LPNX010070065.1, read as the reverse complement.
GAGATGTTTTTCCTCCCTTCATGGTGTCATTATTGTGTATGGTCATTGAGGTAGACCCTCTATTGTAAGTCAGGGCAATAGTCCCCAAGATAAATAAAGTAAAATGTATTATTGAGTCTTCATTGGTAGGTCGGCACCAAAGAGGTTACCTGGTCGACCTAGTTAGTTAAGTAAGTTACACAACAAAAGAATATAAATAGGGAGGCCCCCTCCCTATTTGGAGACACAATTACACTCTCTCAAGTGCGCATTAGGAGAGAGAGGACAAGGAGGAAAGAGAGAGAGCTGCAAAAAACATCTCATTCTTGGGTTTTACCATCTTGTGATATTGTATTAGTGACAAAACTATTCTGAGGAAGTTTGCAGGGTTTTCTTCTTTCAGGTTTCCCCGAGGACAATCTTTGTATCTTGTGCATCTTATGTATCTTGTTGTGCTTTTTATTCTTTCAAACAAAGATCCTAATCATTTGAATTAGAGTAGAAAAACTAACATGGTATCAAAGCTTTTCTGAAAGAAGGCATTGTGCAGCTGCGGAAACTAAGGCTTCCAAAAAGTGGCACTTTTATCCGCAATCTTTCTAGAAAAGAGGACTAGGCTAACCTTCCTTGAGAAGGCGCATCTTTCGGTGGAGAAAGATTTCAGTTTGAAGAACTTTCAATTTTTTACTGCGGAACACTTCAAGAAGGAACTGGGGCTTCCTAGTTCAAGGTCTTCTCCACAGATCATTAAGAAAAGAGGGCTAGGCTAACTTGCCCTAGGAGGGCGCATCTTTTGGAGGAAGCATAATCAAATTGGGAAAATTTTTATTTTTGACCCAGACACTCGTGCCAAAGAAAACTAGGGCATCAAGCTTTTGGAGTTTTCCTCCATCAATCTAGAAAAAGGAGTGCATTAGGCAATCTTATGTATCTTGTTGTGCTTTTTATTCTTTCAGATAAAGATCCTAATCAATTTGAATTAGAGTAGAAAAACTAACATAGTATCAAAGCTTCTCTAAAAGAAGGCATTGTGCCGTTGTGGAAACTGAGGCTTCCAAAAAGTGGCACTTTTATCCGCAATCTTTCTAGAAAAGAGGACTAGGCTAGCCTTCTTTGAGAAGGCGCATCTTTTGGTGGAGAAAGATTTCAGTTTGAAGAACTTTCAATTTTTTACTGCGGAACACTTCAAGAAGGAACTGGGGCTTCCCAATTCAAGGTCTTCTCCACAGATCATTAAGAAAAGAGAGCTAAGCTAACTTGCCCTATGAGGGCGCATCTTTTGGAGGAAGCATAATCAAATTGGGAAAATTTTCATTTTTGACCCAGACACTCATGCCAAGAGAAAACTAGGGCATCAAGATTTTTGGGTTTTCCTCCATCAATATGGAAAAAGGAGTGCATTAGGAAACCTGCCCTAGAAGGGCACAGCTTTTTGTAGAATCAAAATTCAGCTCCGAGAATTTTCATTTTTGGCCTCATCTCTATTGTAGGGGGGAAACTAGGGCATCAAGTTTTTGAAGTTTCCCTCCACCAAATTTGGCAAAGGACCTCACTGAACAACTTGCCTCAAAGGAGGCACATCTTTCTATTCAAAAAGAATTCAAAAATTCCAAGTTTGGATAAATAGGGTTTCTCTGACAAAACCCTAGGCCAGTCGGCTCTTGAACCAGGTCAGGCATCTCAAATTGGTAAGATCTAAATCTCTGTTATTTCCATTTGAGGTTCTCAATTCAAAATGACTCATCACACCCAGCTTGATGATAAGATTGGGGGAGTTGACAACTTCTGAGCATGGAAGTATAGGATCTCCTTGATCCTTGAAGAAAATGACTTGCACAAGTGTATCAGTGGGGATGTTCCAGCTCCAGTGGGAGATGAAGCAAAGGCTATCCAAAAGAAGAACTTGATCAAGGCAAAGAGAATCATTGCAGATTCTATAAAGGATTATCCATAAGAAGAACTTGATCAAGACAAAGAGAATCATTGCATATTCTATTAAGGATCACCCCATCCCTCATGTGTCATCCTTGATGACACCTAAGGAAGTGTTCAATGCTTTAACGAATCTGTTCGAAGGAAAGAACATCAACTGAAAGATGACATTGAGGAACCAGCTGAGGAATGTGAAGATACAAAACTCAGATACCATGCAATCCTACTTCACAAGGGTTGCTCAAATCAAGGAACAGCTTGAAGCAGTCGAAGAGAAGGTAGAAGAAGGGGAGATTGTTATGACCACATTGAATGGTCTCCCAAGATCATGGGATTCATTCATTTAAGGAATATGTGCCAAAAGGAAGTTGATCACTTTCAGCAGACTCTAGGAAGAATGCACACAAGAAGAAGCCCAACTCATAACAAGAGAAGAGAAGATGGAAGCAACTGCAGATCAAGCTCTCACAGTCCACACCAGAAGAAATCATAGAAAGAAGGAGGACCATCATCACAACAAAAGGGAGGACCCTCATCACAAAAGACAAAAGAAATTCAGAAGAAATCCTTCCAGTTTTAGATGCTACGCTTGTGATGAGAAGGGACACTACTCCCGAGATTGTCCCAGAAACAAAGGTTCCTCCAACAAGAAGTCGAACAAGAAAAGAAATCATGCTCACACCGCTGAAGATGATGAACCAACAACGAAAAGATTCAGAGAAGAAAGGGTTGATTCCTCAAGTGATGAGGAATATGTACTTTAATCCATAAGGATTCAACCCATAGCAAAGAAAAACATCTTATCCATCTCAGTATTTGGATAAGAAGGGATGCAGTTGTGAATGAAGAAGCGACACTCAGATTCAGAACCAATATGCAATCCCATGTGGTCTATGGTATAGAAGACTTGCTCAAGCATGAGCAAGACAGACACAGGTTCCCAAAATCAAATGATGAAGTAGAACACACTATCAAAGACTCCAGTAATTCCTGCAAAAAGACAAGGACCAAGAGGGAGTCCTCCAACCAAACAAACAAAGATAAGTGCTTAAATTGTCATTTCCTATATATCTAGTTACTTAAATGATATTGTTTAGTTGTGTACTGTTAATGTATTATGCATGATTGAGTGTCTACATTTATGAACAGTATACTATTGACTTGCATATGATGGGTAACTAGCCTATGGTGCTATACAACATTCCATTCCACCTTATCTAGAATGAAACCCCTTTACTGACATATTGGGAGTAGTGCACACTCTAAACAATGTTCTGGTAGAGATGGAAGGCATCTAGAGAGTTACCGTATGTATACGAGATATGGACAAATGTTGCACACGCTAAGATAGTTTCCTGACTGTGTGACATATATCTTTATGCATAAGAATTTGTTGTTATTAATATGTTTTGAAAATTATGAAATGTTTCTAATCATGCAACTAAATTTGACTTGTAGGAAAGATTGCATACAATCACCTACAAGAAAAGGAGGATGAGACTTGTTCCGAAGAATAAGTGATGATGGTTCAGCTAGAAGATTCACTCCAACAAAATGAAGAGGAACCTGAAGCTCCCAAGGAAAAAGACATCATGACAAAATAAAGAGCTTCAAAAGAATATAAGAATCATGATGTGACCAAGCCACAGAGAGCGGTAGATCCACCTCAAGAAATGAAGACCATCTTGGGCACGAGAGATCATCCAAGATGAAGAAAAGAATGATGGGACTTCCAAAGAAAGTAAGAGGTCTCGAACACACTCCAGTTACATGGAAATGTTGTGTGGCATTATTGATGCAGATCCTTACAGCTATAGAGAAGTAGTCAAGAAGAAATGGAAAGATATGGAAGGAGACTACGAACAAAGAGTACCAATTGATCATGGACAATGATGCGGCTCCAAGATCCAAAGGGAAGTCCATAGTGTCTTCCATGTGGATCTACAAGAAGAAGCATACAACAGATGGCAGAATCAAGAAATACAAAGCAAAGTTCATGGTTTCTCTCAGAAAGAGGGAGTAGATTATGGTGAGACGTGCTCCATTAACCAGACATGCTTCTCTAGGGAAGTTACATATCAAGCAGAGAACCACATGTGCGCAAAAGGCTTTGTACGAACTCAGAAGGCACCCATGGAATAACAAATACAGTTACATGAGGAGATTGAAGATCACCTAGAGTGATGGAGATCTCACCTTTGCTACAAGGTTGAAGATGGTATCCTACAGAGGACGACAAGCTCATAGATGGGTGCAAGAAGAACTTTCAACAAAGTTCGAGATAAAGGATCTTGGTATCCACTGACCCTAAGAAATGACATAGATGGATGCATAGAAGATCAATAGCAGAGGAAGCTGCTAAAGTTTTAGGGTTAGAAGAGTTTTTAACATAAGTAGTAAACTTTAATGCATGAACATATAAAATCAGATTCATCGCTCTAATAAAATTTGAACTGTAATAAAACAAACATAATTTTCATCTCTTGCAACTTAACGCTCCATTAGTCACTACGTTAAAGTTGGTCCTCGAGAATCATCAAATGCCATGTACAGTAACAACATGATAAAATAATGTACAGTAGATATCAACAGTAAAGAATCATAACCAATATTTAAATCAACCTTATACTCAGATATTTCAGATTTGATCTTGTCACTGAAGGGACAAGTCAACTAGGAAAACAATTCACATACCTCAAGAGAGAGCCTAAGTGGGTTAAAGTAGAAGCATACTGACCCAAACTGCTTAGTCAACAAGTACAGTCATACCCAGTATAGTCATGTTGACAAAGGACACACAGTCATGCTGAGTAAGGATGCATTCACATATTGTAGAGACACATAGTCATGCTTTCACAATCATGCTGAAAAACCTCAGTCCACACATAAAGTGAAACTCACGATCACGTTGGGTAGAATCCACAATCCACACAGGCTTACGCTTACGTTGGGGAAGATCCACAGTCCACACAGGCTCGCAGTCCCGTTGGAGAAGAAAACACAGTCTGCACATGAAGGGGAGAGTCAGTTCATGTTGGGGAAACACCCATAGTCCAAGCCCAGCAAAAGAAGGGTTATACAGTCACGATATAGCCCTAAGGGCATCAAACAATTCAAGGCTCTAACAAGAGGAAGAACTCGCAGTCACAGCTCTGGAAAATAGTCCACAGCCAACAATAAAAGACTCGCAGCCTAGGAAGAGAGAACCAGTCACGACCCAGCTAGAGGAGAACCTACAGTCGACGGTTAGCAAGAAAAAGACTCACGGCCCAAGAAAAGAGATCCCGCCAAGACCCAGCAATCACGACCCAACAGTCACAACCCAGCAGTCACGACCCAGCTAGAGGAGAAACTATAGTCAACGGACAGCAAGAAAAAGACTCATGGCCCCGACAGAGAATCCATGCTCCAACAAAGAAAGAGTCTCACAGCCCAGCAAGGAAACCCACAACCCAACAAAGAAAGAATTAGCAGAGAAGCAGCTTGCAAGAGGAGAGAACACGACCACGCTAGTGGAAGGAAACATGTTGGAAGGATGCACCATCACCAGACAAGGAATCAGATCCGTACATGAACGATATACCCACAGTCGACACAGGAAAACAGTCACGATGGAAAAACCACGGATACAGTCGCGGGTAAGGAAAAAGGTTCACACTGCTAAGTAGAGCATCCATACTGCTGCAACAATGAAGAAGGGTCACGCCGCGGTAGAGTCACCATAGTCAACAACAGTCGCAAGAAGGAGACAGTCAACCACAAGTAAGAACCCGATATCCCTCTTGGATAAAAACTCATGTAAATTTATAAGGGTCGTGACTATATAAAATAAGTTAACCAAAAGTCCAAAAGTAAAGAAAATAACTTAGGGTAGAATCAAAGGCCCAAAGGTCCAAAATAAAACCATAAGATAAATAAACATTCTAAAGATCTTTATTAATAAAACCATAAAGTAAACAGTTAATGATTTTATAATAAATTCATAAAGTAAATGGTCCAACCAAAAGATAAAAGGAACTTAGGTTAGTGTACCATGTTATCCACTAATTTTGCACTTAGTTGAAATACCTGAGGAGCCGTTGGTTGACAAACTTGTTCAAAGTCTGATTCCAGTGTATCAGTTGATCCGTCTGCATGTCTAGCCAACATTGGCTAGCCAGTTTTTTATTTGAATAATTTTGACCATGGCCCCACAAGGTTTGTAATAAAATGTGCTAGTAGGATATTTTTGAGTGGTTCGGTCTCCTGAGACGTAGAATCTCAAATAAGGTATTCCAAGGAGTTTTTTGCCCATGACAATTATGCTTTGCCTTCAGCCAAGTATAATTGACAAGGTTTTCTCCTGTTTCCTCCAAAGCTGGAATGCCCGATGTTGAATTATGGGCCTTGGGGGGTTATTGGAGCCCAACTGAGTGTTATAAACCTACTAGGCGTTTTTTAGGTGGATCATGGTCATGTCCTAAGTCATCTGGACACATAAAAAAATTTCGAAAAAATCTTTTTCGAACGGGGAAAAAATTATTTTTTAATTTTTTAATTTTTTAATTTTAATTACTTTTCTCAAGTTTTTTGGGTTAATTTTTCCATAAATTAAATGGAAAAAACCCGTTCGTGGCAAGTCGGTCATCCGAACTCCGAATTCAGTGATTGAAGACTCTAACCTTAAGCCAAAAATCATTCTTGATCAACCAACCAGTCAGAACCAACATTCAGATCAACAATCGGACACATAATGTCTCTATTCTCAAAAAAGTCGGTTTTGAGTAAAAAAATGAATTTTTATTAAAAAATGAATTTTTATTAAAAAATGAATTTTTATTAAAAAATAATTATTTTGGAGAAAATTAAAACACTCCAAATTAATCCAAATTCAGTAAAATAAAAGGCTAAATGACATCTCATGGAGCACTTATGATGATTGAAGTTATCATAACTCAACTTCAGTCATCATTAAGAGAGCAATTAATTTATTATCAGTTAGCAGACATGTCATCTCCAACTAAAAAATGAGATGGAGAGCACTCATTGGTCCAATGATTTGATCGAGGTGAAGACTGAAGCTTACACCATCAGTAGGCTCCCCAAACCTAGAAATGGCTCCTTCAGACCTAGCAGGCAGCTTTCCTATGCAGCAGGGCGTCTCCTTCATCCATTCACGCCGCTCTCTCTCCTGAGGGTGCCTTCCACACGTGTGGGCTCATCTATGGATGGATTTCAGTGTCTAGGGTTGGAGTGGGGGCGCCTTGCCTGGGTGGAGGCCTCCCCTCACTCACGGTTCTCCGATTTAGGTCTGGCATCTCTGTTTGGTGGCCAGGCTGGTTAGGGTTTGAGGATTGATTTTAGGGTTTTAGCACTCTCTCATTGTACAAATAAAGGCTCCTTTAGCTCTATTCGGATGGATTTTTGTGTAGAGAAACTCTAGTGAAACTTTTGTAATTGCTTGTTGCTTCTATGCAACCATTGGAATAAAATTAAGGCTTTGGAGGCTCATGTGGTGTGATTCTTTGGATGATTGCACTTGATGGATGAGGTGATGTTGTTTTAATGCTTTTCTTTCTTGTCTATTTGAGATTATGATGTTATGCTTTAGAAGGCTTTTGTAAGCACATAAGAACAGGTATTTGCGGTTTGCAAGTTAGCTGTTTATTGATTTACTTTTAGAACTTTAAAAAGAGCATTGTTTTATTCAGTTATAGTTCATGCTCTTATTTATTTCAATTTGTGAACAATACATGATCTAATCTTTTGTATGGCAAGTCTATGAGTGTTCTTTTGCAGATCCTTCCATCCAACCAAGCAGAAGTTCGAGCTCAGCTGCATCTTCTTCTCTTGGAGTCAAGTACACTTTTCCAGTAATTGCATGCTTCACGAGATACAAGTGCTTTTAAAAAAAGATCCACAGGTTTGACCATTCTCTCCTTGCTTTTATTCATCTTTCAAATTAAAAATCTTTATTTTCTTGGGATTAGGGCACGTTTGGGCTAAAGTGAACATTCATTCACTTAGCCTTTGCCCCGGTTGGCTGTCCTGTGCTTTATTTTCAGCGTTTTAAGCCTTTCATTTGCAGCCTTTCCTTCCTTTTGTTCTCTGTCCACTTTTCCCCATTTTTACCCTTTTGGACAGCCCTCTTTTGCCTCTTTGTTTCCACTTTTTGCAGCCCCTTTCCATCCCTTTCTTCAACCGTCTTTTGGGCTGTACTTTCAACATTTTTCACCCTCATTTGCAGCCCTCTTTCTCTGATTTGCAGCCCTCTTTCTCACTTAATTTACAGCCTTCTTTGACTTGTATTTTCCCCTCTTTTAACCATTTTTTCACCCCTCTTACCTTGCCTTTTTCTTTGCCTCTTTTTCTTCCTTCTTTTCAGTAAGTTTGGGTAAGTGTTTGTAGCAAGTTTGTATATTAAATTTCAAGTTATTTTTTATCAACTAATATCATAACAAGTGTGTGTCTAGAGCTCTTAGATTACAGACAGGTGAAGGAGAGCCCAAAGGCCACAAACAAACAAGGAGTGCAAGAAGAACAAAAAGACTGCTATCCCTTCTCTTTCATCCCTTTCTTTCCCCGTTTTTCCAAGAAGCAAAGAACACATCATCATTGTAAAAGATTAATAACAAAGGGCTAAGTGGGAGCAAGTCTCCTTTCTTTTCTACTTCCCCTATTTTGGGGAAGTGTGTCTTGTGTTCATTTTCATGATTTACTTAGTTCAGTTTTCCTTAAGCAATTAGTTTAACTCTCTGATTAAACTTAGTTTCATTCTTACTAATTGCTAGTTGTTCCTTAGCTTCATTTCCACTAATTGCTAGATTCATCATTGCTTGTTGGTGTCTTGTTATAAATTGTTAAATCATAAAAAGAACCAAAATCTCTTGAATCTCACCATAAGGTGGATCAAGAGTGCTCTCTGTCGGAGAGTTTTAATCAACCACCTTTCATATTAATTGTTGTGTTTGTTTAATCAAATCATCCATAAGTAAGACTCTTGAATTTGCAGAAACACAAGTCAAGAGCACTCTCTATCGGAGAGCATCTTAGGTTTGCACAACCCTTGCATTAGTATCATCTAGATTAGCTAAGTCTCTTGAACCACTGTCATAAGACAAGGTCAAGAGTGCTCTCTGTCGGAGAGTTTTAATTAATTAACTTAATAAAATTCGCAACTCACACCCCTTTAATTAATTAACCCCCCTCCCTCCTTGCCGGAGTATGTTTTGACCGATCCTAGATCGGAGTACCCAAAAACGGCACTGGATCTTTAAACCCCGCAAGAGTAACCTAATAACACTTAAACACCCCGTAACCAACGCACCGGCGTTGTAGGGATTCTTCCAAAGTACTTCCTAGTAGAGGCGCCAGAACCTCCCATTGTCATAGATTCTCAGCTAGCTGGTCACTTGACAATATCAACCTAGGATACTGGGCAGGCCCAACATGTCTTCAACGGAGGCAACTTAGAAGAGTCTCCCGACTTTGATAAACCTTTTGTTGACACCCTAAAGCAAGACCACTGTTAAAAACTCTTAAAAATTACCAAGAGCACTTGCAAAACTTAACATTCACTGGTATCTTTTGGGATTCATATCTTTCTAAACACGAAGCATCTCCAATAATTTTACTCCATAGGCACTGGTTCCATCTTTTAGCATTGTTGATAATCTGGGCCATTTGTCCATTGAATGTTTGATTATAAGTCATATTTGTGAATGCTTTATTTATTTTCGTGAATTGCTCAAATATTTGTCTATCTTTTAATTCCAGTGATAGCAACGTGGATTGCTTTGTCTTGTGCTCAATTCATCATATTAATCATCTAAAATCACAGAAACTCCTAAACAACACCCATCCACATCTGAAAACATTTAAAACTTAACTTAAACATTGAGCCATAGAAAACTCTTTGTTAGGGACTACCCCCCTTGGCTTCGTTAGGAGTTAGCCTAAACGGAGGAGCTAGGAGTAGGTGACAGTACCTAGCTCTGTGCTTGCCCCCAAGGTCACACCTCTCCCACTTTTTCAAGTGAGGAGACAGCTTTCGAAAGATTTCTGCTGCTGGTGTGCAATCGGTGGACAACATACCAAAAACCCATAAGGTAAGAGTCGTCATAACAAAAGTACACACACAATAAGTGTTGAATTTTCATATGCTAAGCTAGATCATTAGTATTTCATTTCGATTTCATAACAAAAGCATATAAACAAGATCACTAAAAGATAGACAAGCACAACCATACAAAAGGAACACAAAGATTTATCCTGGGAAAACCCTAAAGGGAAAAACCTAGCAAAAGCTTCCTCAATATAGATGCCCCAAAAGATAAAAGATAAAACCAACAAGGAGATCAAAGCCTGATCCTCCTCCATCTCCAGCTACTCTTCTCTTCTCCACTAATGCGCTACACATGTGAGAGTGTGTGCTTCAAAATGAGGAGCGCCACACCTCTATTTATATTCATCTGTTCACTTTAATTATCACATTCGACATGTAGGCTCGAGTTACACATGTAGGCTCAAGTAACCACACCAGGGTGTTAATCACCCACCTTTACAATTAGAGGGGACTACCTCATGACTCTTATTAGTTTTTCCGATTAGAAGCATCGGGGTACAAAGTAATACAAGTGGTTCTCCCGATAGGACCATCGGGGACCACAAAAGATACATATAGAATATTCTTCGAAATTACAATATTTCAACACTCCCCCTTAACGAGAAGGGTATTCTACAACAATATCAACAACAACAATAATAGGAGAGAAATAGAGGACATCATCAACATCATCAGGGTAACACATCTATAAATCATTGGAAGCTTTTCAACATCATGTAGTCTTCATCTTCAATCTTCAGTCTTCATCATCATTAATACTTTGACTACTTCGATCAGCAACATCTTCAGCATTTTGATCTTTCAATCAGCAACGACATCTTCAGCACTTTGACCTTTCGATCAGCAACTTCTTCAAAACTTTGACTTTTCGATCAGCAACAACATCTTCAGCATTTTGACCTTTCAATCAGCGACAACATCTTCAGCACTTTGACCTTTCGATCAGCAATATCATCATCAACACTTTGACCTTTCGATCAGCAGCAACATCATCATCATCATACTCTGATCTTTCGATCAGAATTATCATCATCACACTCTGATCTTTCAATCAGAAACATCATCATCATACTCTGATATTTCGATCAGTATGTCATCATCATCATACTCTGATCTTTCGATCAGTTCGTCATCATCATACTCTGATCTTTCGATCAATACGTCATCATCATCATACTCTAATCTTTCGATCAGTACGTCATCATCATACTCTGATCTTTCGATCAATACATCATCATCATCATACTCTGATCTTTCGATCAGTACGTCATCATCATCATCAGCTACAACCTGAAATCCACAACTCAAAGACAAAAAGTCTTTGGATCACTTTTGGACTCAAAGTCCAGGGATGATGCAATCCCACCACATTCTCGACAACCGAAGTTACCGGATTGATTACGGGAGAATCACTCCCTATCACTTTAGCGCTAAGTCCAAGGACGATGCAATCCTACCACATTCTCGAGGATTGAAGCCACCGGATTGATTACGGGAGAATCAGTCCCTATCACTTTAGGACTATGTCCAAGGATGATGCAATCCTACCACATTCTCAAGGACCAAAGCCACCGGATTGATTACGGGAGAATCAGTCCCTATCACTTTAGGACTATCTCCAAGGATGATGTAATCCTACCACATTCTCGAGGACCGAAGCCACCGAATTGATTACGGGAGAATCAGTCCCTATAACTTTAGGACTATGTCCAAGGATGATCCAATCTTGCCACATTCTCAAGGACCGAAGCCACCAGATTGATTACAGGAGAATTAGTCCCTATCACTTTAGGACGATGTCCAAGGATGATGCAATCCTACCACATTCTCAAGGACCGAGATCACCGGATCTATTATGGACAGATGTCCCGAGATGATACAATCCCTCTTCATTCTCGAGGACCGAGGTCACCGGATCACTTATGGACAGATGTCCCGAGATGATACAATCCCTCTTCATTCTCGAGGACCGAGGTCACCGGATCACTTATGGACAGATGTCCCGGGATGATACAATCCCTCTTCATTCCCGAAGACCGAGGTCATCGGATCACTTTAGGGAGAGTTCCCAGGGATGATACAATCCCACTGCTTCATCACTACCCCTTTCGGGGAATGTCTTTTCGAACCACACCAAGCTTGTCTCGAAAGTGTTCGAACTTCACTCGAGACAGAGGCTTTGTCAACACATCAGCAACTTGTTCATCAGTACTCACATACTGGAGCTTTATGGCTCCCTTCTGCATCATATCTCGAATGTAGAAATACCTGATTTCTATGTGCTTTGATCTATCATGGAACACAGGGTTCTCTGTCATCTTTATACAACTTTGATTATCACATAGAATCACGGTAGTGTCCAAATCTAGGTTGAATAATCCTGGCATCAGCTTCCGAAGCCATATGGCTTCACAACTAGCAGAGCAAGCTACTATATATTCTGCTTTGGCTGTGCTTAGTGCAACACTGGATTGCTTTCTGCTAAACCATGAAATCATAGCAGATCCCAAACTATAACATCCACCTGATGTGCTTTTTCTGTCTGAGATACTTCCGGCCCAATCTACATATGTATAGCCATACAATCTATACTCATGGCTATTATCATAATATAGACCAAAGTCTATAGTCCTTTTCAAATATCTCATCACATGTTTTGTAGCTACTAGGTGAACCTGTCTTGGTTGAACAAGATATTGACTTAAGGTGTTCACAGCAAAACAAATGCCTGGTCTGGTATTTGTTAAGTACATCAATGACCCAATGATCTGTCTATAATGGGTCACATCCACTAACTCTGATGAGTCATCAGCGAACAGCTTCAGGTTGGAGTCTATGGGTGTGACCATGACTTTGCATTCCAACATATTGAATCTCTTTAATATCTCTACCGTATACTTTCCCTGGTTGAGAAAGATTCCTTCTGAACTTTGCCATACTTCTAGACCTAGGAAATAATGCATTAACCCTAGTTCTTTCATTTCAAATTCTTCTGCTAATTTCTTCTTGCTTTTCATAATCTGTTTCTCATTCCCTGTCAAGAATAAGTCATCCACATATAACAGCAGGATGGCAGGTTCATCTTTTACAACCTTACGATAAAAGTTAGGATCAGCTTTACTCTTGGTGAAGCCCATGCTTGACAGGAAATTGTCTATCCTTTCATACCAAGCTCTGAGAGCTTGCTTCAGGCCATAGAGGGCCTTCTTCAACTTGCATACGTGATTCCATTTGTCTTCAACTTCAAATCCTCATGACTATTCGATGTAAAACTCTTCCTCAATCATACCATTAAGGAAGGCTTGTCTTTACTTCATCATGGAAGAAACTACCATGATAGTTCTGAAGGAAGTGTACCTTGCTTCCTAGAGTAAGTGTCTCTTCAGAATTAATTCCCTCTTTCTGATAGAAACCTCTAGCCACAAGTCTTTCCTTACTTCTATCAGCAACATATTTTATCTTGCAACTCCATTTGGAAGATACCACATTCTTGCTTTCTGGTTTGAGTACTATATCCCAAACATCATTCTAGTATTCTTTCATCATAACATCTTCCATGAGTTCGCCTTGTCAGGTCATCAACATATCCTAGTTTTCTTCATTCAACCTTGAAGGTTGGAACCCACTTTACTCTTGGTAAAGTCTCGATCCATTATGTCGTATCATGTCAAACTCAGATATCTTCTGTAGTCACTCCCCCTGAAGTGGAGTATCATCTTCCTTCTTCATTCTGTACGGGTGGTTCTATGCTTGATATATACTTCTAGTAGGTCTGGTCAATAGAGTATGTTATGTCAAAGTCTATTCTTTCAAAGGCAAATCACGAACCTTGCTTTGTACACTTGTTCTTGTAGATCCATAGATACTGGGTACTTTCCTTTGTCTCGAAATCATATCGTATACATCATTCCCCATGATCAACTGTTATTCTTTGATCATAGCTTCTTTCATAGCATTCTTTTCTTCATCTTAAGTTATCTCTCGTACCCATGGTGGTCTTCATCCTTCAAGGTGGATCTACCGCTCTCTGAAGCTCTTTCTTTCGTCATGGTGTCTCTGAACCTGGGAGCTTCAGATTCATGTTTATTGGAGTGAATCTTGAATTGTCATCACTTTTTCTTCGGAACAAGTCTCATCCTTCTTTTCTTGTAGGAGGTTGTACAGGACCTTTCCTACAATTAAAATGCACCAGTTGCAAGGTTAGAACTATTTCATAAAACATATGCATAACGACAAATTCTTATGCATCATGCAACTGTTTAGCCAATACAACATTCATCCATATCTCACAGAAACTTTCTAGATGCCTTCCATCTCTACCATGACATCATTGAGATTGTGCACTAATCCAATATGTCAGTAAAGAGGTTTCATTCTAGATAAGTAGCAATGGAGAGTTGTATAGCACCATGAGCTACTTACCCATCACATGCATATTAGTAGTATACAGTCATTAATGCAAACAATCTATCATGCATAACACATCAACTGAATATAATCAAATGTATAACAAAACAATATCATGAAATGACAATTGAATACTTATCTTTTATATGTTTCGTGGGTAGACTCCATCTTGATCATTCTGCTTTATCATCTTCTTCATTCATGAAATCATCATTTCTTATTCGAATGATAAGATGAATAAGAGATTCTTTAAGAATTGAGCTCTTCATATTCCTCATCACTTGAGGGATCTTCTTTGAATGGTGAGAGTTTAATCTTCAATTGCTCCCATCTTTCTTCTTCTCTTCTTATGAGACGAGCTTCTTCTTCTTCCCAGAGTCTGTTGAAAGTAATTACTTCCTTCTAGCACGCATTCCTTGAATGAATGAATTCTATGATCCTGGGAGACCATTCAAGGTGGCTATCTCCGCTTCTTCTTCTACCGCTTCAAGATGTTCTGCATTCTGGATCTTCACATTCTTCAACTATTTTCTCAAAGCCATCTTCTGATTTATGTTCCTATCTTCAAATAGTTTGATCAAGGAATCAAACATCTTCGATGTCTTTAGGGAAAACACTTGTGGTACAAGTTGATCCGTGATTGAATCAACAATGATCTTCTTGGCCTTGATCAAGTTCTTTTTGTGTAAGGCTTTGAGCCTCATCTCCTTCTGGAACTGGAACCTCTCTACTCATGAAGGTGTCCAATTCATTTTCTTCAGAGAGATCAAATACTTCCATGCTTAGAAGTTTTCAACTTCACCAAGCTTATCATCAAGTTGATGTGATAGATCACTTTGAAATGAGAACCTCAAATGAAAATAGCAAAGGATTAGATCTTACCGATTTGAGGTGTCCGTTCTAGTTTCGAAGTTGGCTGATCTAGGGTTTATCACAGAAACCCTAATTTTCAAAACTTGGAATCTTTCAGATTTGATTGGATAGACAGATAGATCTCTTCAAATGGAGCTGTCCAATGTACTCATTTTCTGAAAACAATGGAAGGAATCTCCTAGAACATGAAGTCCTAGTTTTCCAATTTCTTCTGCAGAAATGTCTGTTACTGTTTCTGTAATATCTCCGAAATTACTGCTCCTCTGTGTCTGAAATTTCGCACTGAGGTAACCTCGCATGTCCCTGATCCAACACCATAAGTTTCATCAAAATTGGTTTCACCAATTGGGATTTATGATCATTTTCCCAAGGTGACCTGTTACAGAACTATGCCGAACAACGAAGTTGTACGGACTGCCACGTGTCACTAATTCATCTTCTGAGTCTAAAATTCGGACCACAGACAGTACAGTCCATGCATTTTCTGGAACATCTTCAGGAATTCCATTTGGACCTCTGTAGCCCAAGATATTGCAATTCTCCCCAGGTGTCTTGTTTTGGGATAAATTCTGGAAGAGGATGGAACCCTAACTTGGAGGGATCATATCTCCCAGAATATAGCGAATCTAAGGCTGAATTTTGGATACAGTGTTCATCAGGATTTTATCTTCAGCTCCTGCAATTTTCAGCTCCTAAGACTTCGCCAATCTCGGGATATAGCGAATGTACCAAAACTTAGCAGTTTTAGTATTTAGGGTTTTTTCTAGCTCGGGGTCAAACTAGGGTTTGACTTTCCCGGAGTTTCACCCAATCAAAAATCTTGATCCAGGTCTCTAAACTTCGATTTTGATGAGGAGAGCAATCCTATGCCGGGCTCACTCAAAAATTCTTCTTTTGCAAGAAGCCCTAATTTCCTGCACCGAAAACTGAAAATGCTCGGAATCGAATTCCGCTTCGACAGAAAGATGCGCCCTTCAATGGAGAGTCAGCCTAGCCGTCTTTCGCTGATCGATTGTGGAGAGAGAACCAAAAAGTAAGAAGCCCCAGATTCTGTAGCTACACAATGTCTTCTTTCAGGGTGGCTCTGATACCATTTTGAATTTTCATATGCTAAGCTAAATCATTAGTATTTCATTTCGATTTCATAACAAAAGCATATAAACAAGATCACTGAAAGA
Source organism: Pseudotsuga menziesii (assembly GCA_001517045.1). Taxonomy (NCBI): domain Eukaryota; kingdom Viridiplantae; phylum Streptophyta; class Pinopsida; order Pinales; family Pinaceae; genus Pseudotsuga; species Pseudotsuga menziesii. Next base: position 351,629 of record LPNX010070065.1, on the reverse strand, counting down.
TAGACAAGCACAACCATACAAAAGGAACACAAAGATTTATCCTGAGAAAACCCTAAAGGGAAAAACCCAGCAAAAGCTTCCTCATTATAGATGCCCCAAAAGATAAAAGATAAAACCAACAAGGAGATCAAAGCCTAATCCTCCTCCTTCTCTAGCTACTCTTCTCTTCTCCACTAATGCGCTACAAAAGTGAGAGTGTGTGCTTCAAAATGAGGAGCGCCACACCTCTATTTATATTCATCCGTTCACTTTAATTATCACATTCGACATGTAGGCTCGAGTTAATCATGTAGGCTCGAGTTACACATGTAGGCCCAAGTAACCACACCGTGGTGTTAATGACCCACCTTTACAATTAGAGGGGACTACCTCATGACTCTTATTAGTTCTTCCGATTAGAACCATCAGGGTACAAAGTAATACAAGTGGTTCTCCCAGTAGGACCATCGAGGACCACAAAAGATACGTATAGAATATTCTTCTAAGTTACAATATTTCAACAATAAGAGTGTTGGGACCAAGTAAAATAAAGGACCATGAGTCAACAAAGGGGGTCACAATAAAACAACCCACAAATCAAGGTGAACCATAAGAGTGGACAAACAGTTACCTATAGGACCAACAAGTCCAAGGACTTTAATCTTTTCTGTCTCTCAAAGTACATTGTTTCATATATTTTATCATCATTGTATAAGGGAAAGATCCAAACAGATGGTACGATCCTTTAGTCGTTAATACTGCTCCTAAGGGTTAGGTGCTAGTGACATCATCAAGGGGTGGCCAGTCACTTGAGAAGCAACCTAGCAATTACGATTAGGAGAGAGGACATCACACATCATCATCTTCCATTCTTAAAGAATGGCTCTCAGCCCTAAGCTGAGTTTCAGTCCCAGACTGAATCAAATTCCCGGTAACTGAACAGGTGCCTCCATTCTCACAGAGAATGTCTCTCAATACTAAGTTGAGCTTCAGACCCAGACTGAATCATGTTGATCAACTCCTGGACCCCGACTGGGTTCTCCATTCTCCCAGAGAATGGTCCTCAGTACTAAGCTAAGCTTCAGTCCCGGACTGAAAGTTGATCAACTACCTGCAGGACCTACTTGGACATCGTGTTCCTAGTCCCAGACTAGAATATGTCTCTGCCTCTACCTGTAGGATCTACTTGGACACATGTCCCTAGTCCCAGACCAAAATACCCTAGAGGCACATAGGGGCCCTAGCCACATGCTAGGGGCTTTGCCATGGCATCAACCTGCTTGGTCCCAGACCAAAAAAAACAAGAGACTACTAGGGTCCCTAGGGTACCTTCTTGGGTCTCTTCGCTAGTTCCCTGACTAGGGTACCATCCTCCCTGAGAATGGGTCTCGCAGCTGCACTAACTTTAACAAAAGATACTTGTCACTCCAGTATAAAATATTCTGATACATAAAGTACAAAATGAAGAGGGAGGATGGTGCTCCGCTTCAGAGGGAGTGACTATAGAAGATCTCTGAGTTCGAGAATCTTGACATGGTACAGCAGGATGGATAGCTTCTTGATGAGCTTAGGCTTTATCAAGAGTAAAGCAGATTCCAACCTTTACTTCAAGGTTGAAGGCGAAAGACCAGTGATACTCCTACTATATGTCGATGACTTATTTCTTACAGGTGAGGACAAGCTCATTGCAGATGCAAAGAGGAGGCTTGTTGTTGAGTCCGAGATGAAAGACCTAAGGATGATGCACTACTTCTAGGAATGGAGGTGAGGCATAGTACGGATGGGATCTTCCTTAGTCAAGGAAAGTATGCAGTGGAGATTCTAAAGAGATTTGGAATGCTAGACTACAAGGTGATAGCTACACATATGGCATCGAACTTGAAGCTACTGTGTAATGCTTCATCAAAGAAAGTTGATGCTACAATGTATCGATAGAGGATTGGTTCATTGATGTACCTGACAAGCATGAGACCAGACATATGCTTTGCTATGAACACCTTGAGCCAGTTCTTGATAGATCCGAGACATGTTCACCTGATTGTTGCAAAGCATGTATTGAGGTACCTAAAGGGTACAGTTCACTATGGGCTCAAGTATGATGCAAACGGAAGATTAATCTGCACGGTTATGTTGATTCAAATTGGGCAGGGAGTGCCACTGATAAGAAGAGCACTTCAGGATACTATTTCAGTTTGGGATCCAGTATGATCTCCTGTTTTAGCAGGAAGCAGTCCTGCATGGCGCTAAGTACAATTGAAGCAGAGTATGTTGCATCCTATTCGGCCAGTTGTGAGGCAGTATGGGTTCAGAAGCTACTGTCTGATTTGTTTGATCTAGAGTTAGAGGGGACTTTTATCTTTTGCGACAACCACAATTGCGTGAAGTTGTCTAAGAACCCTGGGTTCCATGACAAGTCAAAGCACATTGAAATCAAGTATCACTATATCCGAGATATGGTGCAGAGAGGAGCAGTGGAGCTTCAGTACGTGGCGACGAACGAGCAGATAGTCGATGTGCTGACCAAGCCGCTAGCCAAAGTGAAGTTCAAATACTTCAAAGAGAGACTTGGTGTCATCCAGATCGAGGTCCCTAGAAAGAGGGATTGATGAGCTCTTGCATGGTGGAAGACGTAGTTTGTCCTCAGACATGATCAGTCCTAGCATGCTCCCATGCTAGAGATGACGAGAGACCCAAAGACGTAGATGCACTAGAACGAGATCTCACATGGGAAGTAATACAGGTTGTCCCCGAACGTAATCAATCCTAGCGTAGAATGCAGGTTGTCTCGAGACGTAATCAATCATGTCAGGTCGTCCCCAAATGTAATCAGTCCTAGCATAGAACACAGGTTATCCCTGGATGAAATGAGTCCTGAAAGGTTGTCCTCAGATGTAATCAGTCCTAGCGTAGAACACAGGTAATCCTTGGATGTGATGAGTCCTTGAGGTTGACCATAGATGTGATGAGTCCTTGAGGTTGTCCTCGGATGTAATGAGTCCTTGAGTTTGTCCTTGGACATAATCATTCCTGGCGTGGCTCTCCATGTGCATTGATGAGATGATCCGGATGCGACAAGATGATGGTAGGAGACGCAAGTGATTGCAATGGCAATGTAATGTATGGTCCTAGGTTGTACCTACACAATGGCTTGCTCGTGGATATGATGAAGACCTAAATGAGGACTAGGCCTACACCCAGCATGAAATAGGGTTGGCTCTATAGAAACTTCCTATGACGGATAGATCTAACAGATGTCACTATTCAATGATCGACAAGATGAGGACTACGACTACAGCGACGATGATGATTCAACGATGATGACGTGACCAAATGTGTTGATGGCTGTGGCCAGAGAATACCTTTCTAGTTAAGAGGGAGTGTTGTTGTAATTGTAACTTTAGAAGATACTCTAAAGTACATTATCATTGTATATTGTTGTACCCCCGTCAAAGATGTTTTTCCTCCCTTCAAGATATCATTATTGTGTATGGTCATTGAGGTAAACCCTTCGTTGTAAATCAAGGAAATAGTCCCCAAGATAAATAAAGTAAAATGTATTATTGAGTCTTCCGAGGTAGGTCGACCCCAGAGAGGTTACCTGGTCGACCTAGTTAGTTAAGTAAGTTACACAACGAAAGAATATAAATAGGGAGGCCCCCTCCCTATTTGGAGACACACTCACACTCTCTCAAGTGTGCATTAGGAGAGAGAGGACAAGGAGGAAAAAGAGAGAGTTGTGGAAGACATCGTATTCTTAGGTTTTACAATCTTGTGATATTGTATTGGTGACAGAACTATTATGAGGAAGTTTGCAAAGTTCTCCTTTATAGTTTCCCCTAGGAAAATCTTTGTGCCTTGTGCATCTTATGTATCTTGTTGTGCTTGTTATTCTTTCAGATAAAGATCCTAATCAATTTGAATTAGAGTAGAAAAACTAACACTTAACCTAATAATAACACACAAAGCAAAGTGGAAAAGTCAACCAAGTCTCCTATAGAAAAGCGCCCTCTTAGTCCAATAATTGTAACAAGATAAACCTCAAACAACACCAAGGATGAGATCAAGTGAGGTACTCTTCTCCAAGAATAAAACATGTTTCAACCTGCTCTAACAAGTCAAACTCATGTAATAACTTCCACTAACAAGTCACAAGTAAGCCCTCAAGGATATGATAAGAGCTCTCATCCACTAAAACAGAACAAACTTTGATGTACCTACAAAATCAAAAAGTAACCTTTTGAAACAATCACCCTCAAAATCAAAGTGAAACAATCACCCTCCCATGCAAACTCCAACTATTGCATGTAAAATATATGAATGGGACACCTAAGAATATGGAAAATTCAATGTTTACACAAGGCACAATTCCATACCAAATGTAGTCTAGAGCTTAATGTATTTCCTAGTTTACAATGCATAGTGCTAAACATTTCCCATGCAATAATGGTCGTAGCTTTGAATCAATCCATTCCAAATCATATACAACATCAAGCTTAGGAAAAAAGGATAATCGTGTATTTATACAAAACAAAGAACTTTGTAATTGGCTATAGTAGAAGCAGAAACCAAAAGCTTGACCTAGCCAACTACAGTGATGCTAATTGGAGTGGCTATCTCAATGAAAGAAAGTTATCGATAGAGTCTCTTCTATCTTAATGGTGGAGCAATCAAATGGTAAAGAAAGAGACGGCATTCAATTGTTCTATCACGTAGCAAGGTTGAGTGCCTAGCTACATAGCGAGGTGTTAGACTTTTGGGTTACTCCGAAAGTGTTTACACCATGTTTGGAGTGCATCATGAGATTTGGGGTACATAGTGTATGTTCATCCCATGGATGGCCTGAGATGGATTGTAGAATGAGAGATGGTTCATGATGGATATGCACACTTGTGATAGCTTGCTTAGTAGATGCCAAACCTTAGATGATCACTGAGTCAATGTTCTTCCCTACGATGTTGGAGATCTCTTGCCTAAATGGCGGATGCTCTACATGATGGCCACATGGAGTATTTACCTAGTGCGTGAATATGAGGAGAGTTATGTATTGTGGAGGAGGGCTACAAACCCTATATGGCATGTGGTAACTTAGTTTTCAATTTAGAGAATTGAAGATGGCTTGTGGACGCATGGGGCTTCGACGGTGTTCTTGTGGGGGGTAGTTGCCCCAATGGATTAATTAGCTCTGGTAGATAGATGCCATGTGTAGAGGCTCAGGATGGAGTGGTGTGAACTTGCCTCGCATAGCTACATCACCTTGGGTCACATCGTGCACAACATCATCATTGGAGCTTAACACTTGTACTCTAAGAGTGGAGCACTTCACTTGTGTGGCTTACTTGTGTTTAGTAGGATTGCTCATAAGGCTTATGTCGACCTATGTTATATTGTTGGCCTTCCTTATCTCCCATATAAATTAAGGAAGGAGAGTCTTTCCAAACAAGACATCACATCACGCATTCATTTGTATCTCTTCTTTGGAGTGCTCTCTTAGTGATGCCAAATGGTTCAACAAGAAACCCTAATGGAGAATATGAGGAGGTGGATGATTTCTCTCTTGAGATTCTTCTTTGTACATTTTATCTCTCTCTCTCTCTCTCGGGCACTAGGGTTTCTTGGTCTGTTGGAGCATCTTAGATTCTAGGGCTAAGGTTTCATCCATGGACAGTAGAGATTAGAGTTTGGAAATCTTTGGATGTATTTGGAGAAGAAGAGGAGGATGTCTTATTAGGGTTTTTTGACAAACTCTATATAGCAAATCTTAGGTGGTTGGACTTTGTCCTAGCCTTAAGAGGAGGCTATTGTATGTATGTACTTCATGTTAAAGATAGTGCAGCTGTGAGACCCATTCTCAGGGAGGATGGCACCCTAGTCAGTTAACTAGAGTTTCTGGTCAGTTAACCAGGCAAAGTAAGTCCCTACAAGGTACCCTAGGGGCCCCAACAGCCTCCTGGGGTTCTTGGTCTAGGACCAAGCAGGTTGATGCCATGGCAAAGTCCCTAGCATGTGGCTAGGGCCCCTATATGTCTCTAGGGTATTCTGGTCTGGGACCAGACAATTTCTTGGTCACAATGACCAAGCAAATCTTGCAGGTTGAGATAGAGACATCCTGGTCTGGGACCAAGCAGTTCCTGCAGGTACATACCTAGTCAGTTAACCAAGTGGATCTTGGTCAGTTGACCAATATGGTGATGTGTGATGTCCTCTTCTCCTAAATGGTTATTGCTAGGTTGTTTCTCAAGGGACTGGACACCCCTTGATGATGTCACTAGCACTTGACTTTCTTTAGGAGCGATCTGGAGGACCATAGGATTACATCATCCAGTTTGGACCTTCCTTATATGGTGACAATAAAAACTCCCAATTATTGTATGGAACACTTATGGACTATATACCTTGAGAGAGAAGATAAAAGTTGGCACCTTAGTCTTATGGGTAAAAGGGTTGTTTCCCCACCTTGATTAGTACACCTTAGTCTTGTGGGAGATATGACCATGAAGTTGGTTGATGATGCCATATACCCAGTGAGAGGAGTTGGCTCCATTTCATTCCAAATGCCCTCAAGTAATGTTCTATTTGTAAGTGATATTTTATTTGTTCCTAGTTTGAGGAAAAACCTCCTTTTAGTTTATTGTATGATAGATATACATTAGAGACATGCCTTTGAGGGGCAACGAAGCACCATCAATTATTGTAGTATAGCAAGTACAGGGACTTGCTAGAGAGGTGAAAGAGGGTGGCCTTTATAGGTCACTGATCCAATAGCACTACATTCCAACGAGAGGTTGGTAGGGCCTTCTATTTCTTAGAAGGCATATGCAGAACCAGGTCCTAATCCTTGCACTTTGATTGTGATTTCTTTCGATGCATAAGGTTTTCCTCTTGTGATAAGGGAGAATGTGGAGATTGTTGATCCATTGGCTTGGGAGCATGTAGGGGTGAGCTTACCAACCAAGATATATATAGCATTGGTTTCTTCCATCCATGAGACTTCCAATTGTACAGAGGAGAAGAGATGTGATGCCTTGATGGAAGATGTTGCCAAGATTGATTCCAAAGCTGTAATTAATGGGAGTATGATAACATACAAAGGCAGGGATTTAAGATTCTCTCAGACAAAGGGAGTTTCCCTTGATGATGCTCATACTTTAGGATTCTCTCAAGATGAGGGAGTTAACCTAATTCAAGATAGTTCAATTACCAAAAGATTTGAGGTGCATGAGAGGGATTCACATGATAACACATTGATGATGACCTTGCATAGTTCAATGACTATACCACAAGTTTTACATCCCATGATTAATTTGATCTTGCATGGAAATGATTATATTTGTAGGTTGTCCTGGTCAACTTATGATGTGGTACCCATTGATGTTAACTGTTGATGTTGAGGATGATGGAGAGCGATAGTTGACTATCACTCCATGGAGACATTCCTATATATTCCCAGATGGTCATTATTCATCAGCTAATTGGAATGTTGTGATGGCATGGTTGAAAACATTGTTGTAGATGACAATGATTAATTCTAAAACCGCAACCAATATGGCTTTGCAATTAGATTATTTGGAGTTGCTGAGGGAGTCGAGAAGTGTTGGTGTAAACACTTTCCTCATAAAGAAAGAGTGTTAGACTTATAGATTACTCCAAAAGCGTTTACACCATGTTTGAGGTGTTTCATGAGATTTGGTGTACATGGTGTATGTTCAACCCCTAGATGGTATGAGAGGGAATGTAGCATGAGAGATGGTCTAAGAGACTTGTGATAGCTTTCTCAGTGGATGCCAAACCTCAGATGATCATTGGCTCAATGTTCTTCCCTAGGGCATTGGAGATCTCTTACCTAGATGGTAGACGCCTTGCATGATGGCCACATTGAGGATTCATGTGGTGGGAGAACGCCCTACAAGATATAAGGAGTGTAGTGTATTGTGGAGGAGGGATACAAGCCCTAAATGGCACGTGGTGTCTTGTTTTCCTGTTCAAAGGATTGGAGATGGCTCAAGGACACTTGGAGCTTCAAAAATGTTCTTGCAAGAGATAGTTTCCCCAATGGAGTACTTGGCTTTAGATGATGGATTCCATCCATGGAGGCTCAATATGGAGTGGTGTGGACTACCTTGCATAGCTACATCACCTTAGGTTACCATTATGCCCTACATCATCATTGCAACTTAACACTTGTAATGTAAGAGTGGAGCGCTTCAGCTGTGTGTTGCTTACGTATGCTTAGTATGCTTGCTCATAAGACTTAGGTCGACCTGTGTTACATTGTTGGCCTTCCTTACCTCTCATAAACAGAGGAAGGAGAAAGTCTTTCCAAACAACACATCACGACACACATTCATTTGTATCTTTTCTTTGGGGTGCTCCTTGAGTGGCATGTTAGGGTTCATGAGGAAAACCTAATGGAGCATATGAGAAAGAGGTAGACGATTTCTCTATCTTGAAATTCTTCTTTGTACATTTGTTCTCTCCCCCTTGGGCACTAGGGTTTCTTGGTCTCTTGGAGCATCTCAGATTCTAGGATTAGGGTTTCATCCTTTGTGTTGTCGCCTTACACACACCTGGGGGGAAAGCGCAACAGAAATCTTCAAGTTGCTCGATGTGTCCTTGGAGGCAAGTCTCAAGTCAAGTGTTGTCACCTGATCTTGACTTCTCCGTTTAGGAAAACTCCTAACGAAGCCAAGGGGGGTAGTCCCTACGAGAGAGTTTCTAAGGCTCTTTGTTATGGTTTGGTGATTAAAGGAAATAAGTTTTTTAAGAGTTTCGAAAATTGATCAAAATAAGAACTTTGCAAACTAATTAAATATCAACAACATAGATCTGGCATTCACAATATAATTTCCTGAAAGTAGAATAGTGATAACTGTAGTATAACCAGTGCCAAATGGAGTCGAGAAATTAAAAGAGGTGTTGAAAACGAGAAATGTTGTGCAAGTGTACTTGGTTGATTTTCAGTTAAACGAGGATAAGATGAGTGAATTAAAGGGAAGGGAACTCCAAATATACCTCACGATACAAGGAGTATGTCCAAAAGCGTTATCAAATATGGCTCCAAGTGAGGAAATGTGAGTTGGATCAGAGTCTCTAGGAAGTGTCCAACACTACACCAATCAAGGGTGCAACTTGACGATATGCCAAGGTCACTAACCAGTGGTTCTCGCTTCCTTTGTGAAATTTCCCAAAAGAGATTGAATCGAGGCATTAGATTTTCGCATTGGGAGATTTATTGGGGTGTGAACTGAATTAAACTAGCCACTCTGGATCGAACGAACCACGGATGGTGTACAGCATATGGGAAGGGAGACCTTGGTTAGTTAAGGATTTTAGTGCAATAATTGACTTGATTAATAGATCCAAGAATCTATTTCCAGGTCTTAAGACCATACTCGAGAGAGCAAGAATGTTAGTTTCAAAACAAAAATAAAACTTTAAATAAAAAAGGGCAGAATGGAAATAAATCGTGAAACTGATTACTATGACAAGGAATATCTGTTCCCCAAACGAGCAAGCTCTTTTGGGTAATTCAGGAGATCAATATCAAGTTAGTGTTACTTTCCAAAAAAAACAGAACAAAGATGCTTCAAAGAAATAGAACAAAAATATTGTACTACTTCCTACAGCAAAGAGTATATTTTCCTCGATCGAGAGAACTCTCTTGGGTAATTCGGTAAAGCAATGTCAAATTAGTTCTAAAATGAAAGTAAAACAAATAAAGATTGATTGTGTTACTGTGAAGTAAATCAACAAAAACTAAAATTAATCTAAAGACTTGCAAAAAGTAAACAATCACACAAGGGTAAATACAGGCTTCCCCATCTAGATCTAGATCTAAGCTTTTAGATGTGAAATTTCAGCCTTTTCTAAGATCTAAATTGAAGCAAGAAAAAAAAAAAACCAATGATAAACTCTAAAGATCATATTTTAAATTACAAAAAATATAAGGAAAGAGACTAAGGTTGAGTATTTTGTTGAGAAGGAAGAAGAAGAGCTCAAGCTCAAACTTGAACAAGGTTAAGGAAGAGGGTGCCTACAGAGTAAACAAGTTAGATCATAAATGAAAGCAATGAAGAAGACAGGATGCAACCGAGCTCCAGTCTTACTCCACTTTCAGTGATCTGCAAAGCTACACAAGAAACCTTCATGCAAAGACCAGATCTAGTATGGTAAGTCACAAAAAACCAAAAGCATACAAATATTACCAACTACAACGTATAAATTTTGAATCTTATATGATTACACATAAATAAGCAACTTGAATATCAAATGCCTATTCTACGAATTGGAATACAAATTCCTAAGCTAGATATTTGAAATTGCATGAACAACATAAAGTGCTAAACAGATATCACCTCGACTACAGAACAAGCATTCACCATAGAAAGTATTGCACCAACACATTGTCCTCCAAAGACTCAACTTTATTCATAAAAAAGATAAACAATTACAATCATCTGAGTAGAGGTTCCTTGCTTCTGTCCTGAATGAGGAAGAAGGCCTCGCTTAAATAGAAATTACAAACCCCCAAGGGGTGCACCAAACAACTAAAGAGGACTAGTGCATTGGCTTGAGATGAAGTTCACATGGAGTGATTGAAGGAATGTTGATTGAGTTGAAGTTGTTGAAATTTAGCATTTGCATATATTCTTTAATTTTGTAGACTATAAGATAGATAACAAAAGACAAGTGCAGTAGATAACCACATATCAAGACAATGAACACAAGAATTTTTTCACAAGGAAACCTCTAAAGGACAAAAACCCCAAAAGCATTAGTAATTCATCCCTTAAATGAGATGAATGAGTTTGCAATCTCAAAATTCTGAGATGAACGTTCCTTAATAATTTATCAAACCCTATTAGGCCTGAACCATTGCCACAAGAATAATTTTTACAAAAAAATTCAACTTAGGGCTTGCTGCCCGAGATCAATCCGAGACTGCCCGAGTTTCCTGTGCCTTCCCGAGAAGAATAGTAGGTTGCCCAAGGTCAAACTAGGGTTGCCTGAAGCCTGTACAATGCTACCCGAGATCTACAGAGAACTTCCCAAACTGCAAAGAGTTGCCCGAACTTTATCTAGGTTGTCCGAGCTAAATTAGGGTTTCCCGTGAAGAGTAAGGGACTGCCCAAATTTCCTGAGGGCTGCCCTAAACTATTCTCTATCTTCCCAGAGTGGGGAGAGACTTGCCCGAAGTCTGTCTAGACAGGCTATGTTTGCCCAAGCTGAGCAGAGGTTGCCCGTAGTGGTAAACAAGCTGCCCGAAATAGTAAACAAGTTGCCCGAAATAGTATAGAGGCTGCCCAAAATAGTATACAGACTACTCGAGGTTATTGTAAAACTACCTTAAAGTGAGAGAGGTTTCCCAGAATAGTAAACATGTTGCCAAGAATAGTATATAGGCTGCCCGAAATAGTATACAGACTACTCGAGGTTATTGTAAAACTGCCTGAAAGTGAGAAAGGCTGCCCGAGACCTGTAGCAGCTTTCCCAAGCTTTGTTTGGTAGTTATAGGGTTTCCCGTGAAGATCCCTAGCTCTGTTCTTCTTCCACTTCTGCTAGCCATGAAGGATAGGGGTATGCCCTATGTTACCCAGAGTAGAGAAAGATGTTGCCCGAAAAGGAGATGTGTACTATGGTGAAAACCCTAGGTCTGTTGATGTTCACCTAAGAGGATACCCTAGCTGCTTAGGGTGACTGTTGTAGAAGAATGAGAGATGCCTTAGCTAGAAAGACCTCAATGCTAGGTCATAAACAAAGATGATCACCAACCACTATAGAAAACAAAACCAGTGGATTCCTTCTTTTGGAGCAGCTCATTAGATAATGAATAAGTGTCAAATGAAATGGAGTTGATCTTCTTTTATAGCCTTTTATTCACTTGGATGTGGACCATAACAAAAGAATAAAATAATAGGGTTTTATTCTTTTACTTTTTTACTTTTACTAAAGTTCTTTTTGCATTTTCACTTTGACTTCTTAGTGGTCCAAAGGTCCTTATGTATTTTTTACTTTTACCTTTTAGCCTTCTTCAAGTTCCTATGGTCAATGCAAGTGGTCATAGGGGTCCTTCAAACCCACTCAAAGTACATTATCATAAATAGGGAGAATTACTAATGCTTTTATCTCAAACTCCTTGTGCCACCAAGATTGGGTACTAGGTGTCTTCACCAAGGGTAGCTAATCCTTAGAGAAGATCACAAAGTCTATAGATCAAGGATAGGAGTGCCTCACATGCCCAAACCCGGTCTAGGACTTATAGTGATATCCTAGTAACTAACCAGGCGCCTCCATTCTCACAGAGAATGGCTCTCAATCCTAGGCTAAGTCCCCCAGTCCTGGACTGGTTCATTAGGTACCTCCATTCAAACAATGGCCACTCTGCTCTAAGCCGAGTTCCCCAAGTGCTTAGACTTATTTCTCTTCCTAATAACTGACCAGGTGCCTCCATTCAAAGAATGGCTACTCAGCTCAAGGCTGAGTTCCCCCAATGCTAGACTGGTTCCACATCTTGGTCCTTGACCAAATGTCTTCATTCAAAGAATGGTTACTCAGCTCAAGGCTGAGTTCCCCCAATGTTATGCTAGTTCCACATCCTGGTCCTTGACTAGATGTCTCCATTCAAAGAATGGCTACTCATCCCAAGGCTAAGTTCCCCCAATGCTAGACTGGTTCCACATCCTAGTCCTTGACCAGATGTCTCCATTCTCCAAAAGAATGGCTCTCGATGTTGCTTACGAAAAAATCAACAGAAGTGGAGTGTAACTCCGAGGGATGCGCTCCCATCCAAATGCCTCACCAATCCACTCCTCATACGCCACATCAACCAAGTCATGAGGGCTCAAGAGGGGGCACGCTCTCCAAGTCTCATTGACTCGCCACCTCTCCCATTAACTTCGAATCACACGCTTTGATTAAGGAAGGAACTCGCCCCTCCATTTCCATATCACTTCACGCCAATAAGATAAAGTCAAATAACCCCCACGTGAGGGCCCATGAGGTGGGCATATATCAAACTTGGTTGATTCGCTAGCTTCATAATATATCAATAAACAATGATGCTTTTATCCTAAGTATAATTCGCCCCTCCTTAAAAAACATAAACGACACAATCTCCATGTCATTTGACCAATAAATTAATGACTTGATTTTTCACTTTAGTGTCATTTTGTCACTTTTTAACATTTATTTTCTAGTTCATCGCACCTTTGGAGAAATAATGCCATACGAGGTAATTTAGTCATCCAAAGCATAGGAAAAGTGAGTCCTGAGGTAAAGAGGACGCTCTGAGTGTGAAAACGAGCATCCACACACCAAAATCGAACTCTGGATCACACTTTTATTACATTTTCAGATTTTCCAATTAAACCATTTAAAACGGCTTGATTTTGCGAGAAAAATTAATTTTTTCAAAACTTAAAAACAACTAATGGGGACCTAGTGCAATGTTCATATGACTCAAAATAGTGTCTAGCATGTTTATATACATCGATCCATAGACTTTAATAACCTCCTAAGGCTCAGACACCCAATTAACTATTCCAACTTTGGAGTAGCGATGAAAAACTCGAAAATTATACACAACCTATTCAGCAATGCATAATTAACAAGGGAAAAACACCTTGGAATAGCCATTCAATGTCTAAGTCCTAGGAAAGTCAAGTTTGTTACATTATTGACCATGCCAACACACTTTATTACAATGTCTCTGCAATGTATGAACATGCATTTTATTAAAAAAAAGGGACCACAACTGGTCCTGATGTAACCATGGAACTTCTGAGCTCTAATGATGAACAACTAACTTGTTCAAGACTTTGGCAGCTCACCAAAAATCCCCTAAGTACAACTTAGTGGATAACACTTTGGAGGGTAGAGATTACTATTTGGAAACCCTTGGATGTATTTAAGAAATAAGAGGAGGAGAATGTCTTACCTTGGAGATAGTGTTGGAGGGATTATTAAATTTGGAGGAGTTAGGGTTTGTTGATTAACCTTAGCTAGGGCATCTTGGGTGGTTGGATTTTGTCCTAGCCTTAAAGGAGGCTATGGTATGTATGCACTTCATTCATAGGGCATATATATATATATATATGGGAGATTTCCAACTATACACATATTGCCAAAGTCGATTGACAATAGGGAGATGATGGCCGAAACTGACCAACAATAAGCCCATATGCATTGCAACCAGTGATTAGGGATCTAATGATTTCAATTGAACAAATTTGAATTGCATTCAGATAAGGGCATGTAAGCATCCAATCCATCATCTACATATTTCCGCAAGCAACGAAATTTATTCATTTTGGCAAACACATAGAACATAGATAACACACAACAAGGAAATTGGAATATACCAGGCTTAAGTTTGACCCTTTTGTTTGATGAATTTTAAACATATTTATTTAAAAAAAAATCAAATTCAGGTCATTTCTATTATTTTCCCATAAATTTGTCAAACCATGTGACTTGGACAATAATAATGGACAGCAATCAAAGGTTCTCACAAAGGTGGAATCTTCAAAAGAAGAGAAACCATGATTTTGGAGCTGAAAGATTGATGGTTAACCACTAGAAATTGGGCATAAAATACATCAGAATTTATGCTTTCAATATTGAGAATTTCAGGCAATTGCCGAAAGAAGTGGACATGCTCATCATCAAGTGAAATGCTCCCAAGAAGCTCCCAAGCTCCTAATTCTCCTATTGAGAAGTTTGAAGTGTTTCATGCTGTTCTAAACCTACAAAGAACCAAAGCTATAGATATAGGTTCTGCCACTCTCAAAAGCAATACCTAGAACTCAAAAAGGAAGAAAAGTGTGTTTGGTTGCCTGCAAAGGCAATGATTGGAGACCATTGCTAGAGGACATAAACGTAAAACTTGAGAGAATGGGTAGTGAAAACCAATGACGTTGGTGTGAAAAGTCACTATAATCTTCTTCAGCTTGAGCTAACTAATGTGGAAAGCACTTTTAAGTCTTAGAGACCATAACATTCTCTTCACCTACCACTTAGATGGTTTTTATGCACTCCTTATTTGAATGTATGAGAATCTTTACATAGTTCTACTACTTTTGTCTTCCATTTGGCATCCAAGGGTCTTTGGGTTGTGTAGATCATTTATGTATAACGCCTTTTATCATTGCAGCTACTGTTTGGCCATTGATGTCTAGTTTTGAATTTTGATTTTTATAAATGAATTTCATTGGTCAACGTTGCAAAAGGCTATGTACTTGGTTTTCCTGACACTACCAAGAGCCTGGTTTTAGCTCCATTTTATATGGATTTGGTGTAAGAATCATCCAAAACCAAGCAACAAGAAACAACACTAGTATTGCTACTTGGAATTACAATCAATCAGAAGTGATGTGACTTTGTCAAGCAAGAACCTTGCCAAACAACCTCTAGCAACTGCTAAGTGAAATTGATGAAGGGGTACAGCACAAACTAACAAGCAATGCATCTGACTTTATAAAACTCACCCTCTAAAACTTTGACTAATGCAAAAACTAACAGGATTTTAAATTCATATAAGTTGTTATGGAAGTTACACAATGGTATCCATTGAAATGATATGATTTTCCTTTCTCGTCATCTTTTAAGCTTTTGCTATCTTTGGCTATGTGGATCTTCATTTTCATAATGACATGTTGCATGTCTTTTATTACCTGCAATGTTGGGTTGCAACCTTGTAGCACTTTTTTCTTGCAAAATAGGGTTGTGGGTCTTTATTACTTATAAAAATGCACCACAGGTCTCTGTTCCTATGACAATGGGTTGTGTATCTTCAATTCCTGGATGGTTAGGTTGTGGATCTCCAACTCCCATGATGCTGTGTTACAGGCATTTTAGCTTTCAGAGATTTGATAGCCAGAAAATTTGTTGCTTCAACTTCAACACTGTTACGCATCTGCCGCAGTATACCCATGCCACATCCACTTTATTATATCTTGTATATTTTGCTGGCCTGATCAACAGTGGTACTAAATCTACACTTAAGCACTCATGAAAGTCCCAAAATGATATAATTTTAATCCAACACAGTGGCATTAAGTTCATTGCTTCCTTGGGATGACATATATATATATATATATATATATATATATATATATATATATGTTTATGCTAGTTTTGTTTAGTCCTTTGATCTGACCCACAATAATCTACAAGTTTTTCATTGGCAAAAAACTTATTTATCATTTTTTTATATCATCCATAAACCGGCTCTGAGTAAAAATTACAGTTCTACCACATGACATTTCTAAAAACACTGACGGGCCAATATCATCAAACAAACCTCACACTTGACATCATTGGTAATAAGAATAGAATATTTCATGATCGAGGAGCACTAGCTCCTTTGAATTGCTATTGATGAAATGGGTCCTGACTAGATACACCTTTCCTTTCTCAATGCCAATTTACTGGTTGAACCAGTTGAGTACAAAATCTTGAGCATCTTCTTCGCTTGAGCAGGCAGTAGTTTAAAATGGATAAGACTTTAGGTAAATATCCTAGGGATATTCAACAAACATCGAAATCTTATTGACTTTGATTACGTTTTGTTGACCACCAAAACCAACTAGGTAGACAACGATGTACCATGCACATGTTGGATGTGCCTTGGAGATAAGAATGAAGTACTTAATAATTATATCAAGCGACGCAGCTCTTCTTCTCTTCTTCTCTCTATGAAATTCCCGCCCCCTGCGGGGGATTTTGTAAGGATATGTCAACATGAAGGTCTAGTTTTTTGTAACTTGATCACCTAAGACTTAATCATTAGGGAAGTCCTTTCATCGAGTGTTTTTTCACTTGGATAATTAAGATTTCTTTTTAGAGATTTTAATTATTTGAGTTTTTCACTCAAAATTACCTCCAAAGGGGTGAAAGGTGTTCTAGTGATCGAGTCCATGGGGTGATTGGGGCCTAGGAATGTTCTATATTAGCATGCTAGACATTATCCAAATTCTTGCGGAATTTCATTAAGTTTTGCATAGGCTTTTTTAGTTTTTGGTCATTAAAAATTGTCACTCAGGACAATTTGTTGTAATGTAAAAGAGGGTTACTTGGTCCCTTTTAATGTTGTATAGGGGTATGGGTACTCAAGACAAATGGCATGAGCACCCCTACACCCTTAGGCCAAGTTTGAAGTCATTCGAACAAGTATTACGATGGTTTTGGTCACCTTTTCCCAGGTCAGTCATGGAAATCAAGAAATTGGGCATTTAATTAGAGAGCAAAATTTTGGAAAAGTGACTATAGTCACTTGGGGTGTCCAATTAAAGGTTCTAATGTTTATGTTATGTTCCTAAGACAAATTTAAGACCCAAAAGGGGGGGCCAAGCAAGCAAATAACAAGTTTGAGTTGTCGAATCTAGGGGGTGCCCCCTTCTCTCTTTGATTGGTTGGGTGAGCTAAAGTCAATGGAAAGGGCCCCACTATGGTGGTCTTTTCCCCATTTAACATAACAATAAGGTTGGAAACATTAAATTGGGGGTTTCTCTCCCCATATTTGATATCTCAAACCTTGGTTTTGCCCTCCTTGAGCAAATTCGCCCCCCCCCCCCCTCTCTTGGACCCCTCTCTCCCTTGTGACACTTGTCTAACATGCAAAGAGCCTCTCTCTTTCATTTTTCCTATTTAAGGAGGCTTCCCCTCCACATTTAGGTTACACAAAAACACACTCACACCCACTCTCTTGCTCATGCTCTCATTCTTTCCCTTGCTCTTGCTTGGGCCGTTGTAATTTTCAACCATTTGGCTTTGTTAATCAAAATCTTTAGAGGAATCTTGTATGCATTGTTCTTATTGATGATTTGCTTCCACGATGATTTTTCTCACTCCTTTTACCTCTATCTTTACGCTGAAATTTCAGCCTTTGTAACATGTCCAAGAGAGTCTCTTGGACTTGATTTCTTGCTTTGGATTTTCAGATTAATCAAGTCTCATTTATTTGCCATCCATTGCTAGCAATAGAAGTTGGGCTTGCCCACCTTTGCATAAGCAATTGTTGATTGGCACGGGTTTTAAATTAGTTAGAGTTTCATTTTGTTTTTATTTTATTCTTTATTTTTTGCCCGCACCTTGTAAGTGATTTGGCTTTGCCATCCTTGCAATATCGCGTTGGCTTGCATTTTTATTTAAAGTATTGGCTTATTTCCTTTTGCCCACACCTCACAATCGAGTAGGCTCTGCCTTCGTTGTGATATCGCGCTTGGCTTGTTTTGTTTATTTTTTCTTTAAGGATAAAATTTACCACAAGCCCCATTTTTGCCCCATATCCTCTCCCCCCGCCGATTCAACCGATCTAGGGTGATGAGAAAGGGCAAAGATTTGTGTTGGCTAGTTTAATAGGCACCCAGATAAGTATCTTCATTAGAAAGGAGAAAAATAGGTTTGACCTGTGGAGCTAGTGGGGTAGAGGCCGTAGGGGGCTTCGTGGCACTTTGTGTCCTCCAGTTGAGCACCCAGCAAGTTTCGAGTTTGACCCGTGGATCTAGGTGGGAACCTTGTGTTCCCATGTTGAGCACCCAGCATTCTCTCTCTAATCGAAGGAGATAGTCTCTTGGAGTAGACATCAAGAATAGTTCATTTCTTTGCAACAAACACCTTAATTCCCTAAGTCAAAGAGAGACATAAAATTTACTAAAACTTACTCCATAGCCCGAGTAGAGACGGCACTGGTCATTTTGATTATTCGATTGTTTCTCTTTCATACATTACTGGTTGATTGTTAAAGGGTTTGTTTGACATTGAAATATTTGCATCACTGCACGCTGATTGTCATTTTTTGTAATTTACAACTCCTAGAAAACATTCTTCAAAAAAAGAACCTAGTAAGTAGGGACTACCCCCTTGGCCTTTAGGAGGTGTGGTCTAAACGAAGGAGTTTAGAACCGAGGTGACAGTGGGTTCTCAACTCATATGTTGCCCTTGGGAACACACACAGCGGTTGGGAGACTTACCCATGTCCAAGTGTGTTTTAGGCGGCAACACGTTTAAAGCATTGGCATTGGTTTATACGAAAAATGTATCACAAACTGCTTACAGAAATGACACTGTCGCTCAAATCTAAGAATTTGGAGGATTGCAGAGAGGCCAAAATACGATTATATATGAATCCACAGGCTCCATTTTTCTAGCATATGAAGTATACCAAGAATTAGATGTCTCTCTTTATTCATTTGAAACCGAGGTGACTTATAATAATATGGTAAATGATTCAGTTCCACTATACAACCCTAGACATGATGGACCCATACCCGTGGACAAAAAATATAAAATATTTTCCAATTCACCATTTAAGACAAGCTCTGGAACTTCCGCCTCTGTGGCGAAATAAAGATAGATTATAGACTGGACAGGTCCCTGTGTTGCAATTGGACTAATAAAATGAACCCTGGTAGAGTAAATACATTGTGGTACTTGCCAAGCGTTAAATTAATGTTGCAAACATCGTTTCGGGGAATATATCACCGAGGCTCCAAAGAAATTTATTGTGAATAGCGGGGAAAATATTGGAAATTATCCGAAAATATCAGCAAGAATAAACTTAGACTAAATGGGAAACATCCGCAACCTGAAAACCTCAAGAGAAATCTGAAATATCAGCAGAAATGGAAGATATTCATTGAATACAGTAGGTGCAGTGGATATATAATTAACAAAAAGCATTAGAAATAGTAATAGAATTACTTATTCATTCGAAACCGCGTGACTTATAACAATATGGTAAATGATTCAGTTCCACTATACAACACTAGACATAATACCCCCTACCCATGGGCAAAACATATATAATAATTTCCAATTCGACATTTCAGACAAGCTCCGGAACTTCCGCCTCTATGGTAAATTAAGATAGATTATGAACTGAACAGGTGCCTAGGTTGCAGTTGGACTAATGAGATGAACCCTAGTAGAGTAGACGCATTGTTGTACTTGCCAAGCGTATGATGAACACAGTTGTTACAGTAGATATATAATAACAACAAGTATTGGAAATGGTAGTAGAAGTACTTAATCATTCGAAACCGAGGTGACGTTTAATAATATGTTAAATGATTCAGTTCCACTATACAGCCCTAGACATAATACAAAATACCCATGAACAAAAAATATAAAATAATTTCCAATTCGTCATTTAAGACAAGCTCTGGAACTTCCGCCTCTAGGGTAAATTTACCATAGATTATGAACTGAACACGTGCCAAGGTTGCAGTTGGACTAATGAGATGAGCCCTAGTAGAGTAGCCGCTTTGTTGTACTTGCCAAGCTTATGATGAATTCAACTGGTGCAGTAGATATATAATTAACAAAAACTATTAGAAATGGTAGTAGAAGTAGGAGGATATGAGATTAAAGTTACCTGAACCAGTATCAGCCACAATGAGAGTGACTCTGTTCATTTTCACTTTGCTTACGATGGTATCCTTCCGTATTCTCACCGGCAGAGAACTGAAGCAAGAATCCATCGTAGGAACTGAAGATCCTTTGCTGCTGCCGCCCTCACCACCGCTACTAGACTTGAACATGGCGGCTGCAGTGGCGGCTTCTTCTTCTTCTATTCTGCTGTTGCCGCTGTTTGCTCGGCGAGTGCAGGATGGAGAGTTACAGTAAAATCCAGGGTGACGGGATGATTCGTTCCCAGGCTTTGTTTTAACCCATCTTATTTATACCCGCCAACTTATTTATACCCGCCTCACCACGATGATCTACCTCCACTTCACGATTGGAATAAAGATGAAAGATGATGAATTTTCTTTCCCCTCATGTCACAGTTGGAATAAATGACACACGGCAGTTTCAGCATCTATTATCATTAAATGACACCATGCCCAGACACCACCAACACTCGGGGCCCGGGGGAGTCGGGACTATCCTCGCCCACTTATTATCAACTATATATCCTCGTCCGCAGTTTTATCCATTTTGTCAAAAAGATAAAAGCAATTGTGTGTTGTACCCTTACTTCCAAAGAACGATTTCCCAATTCCCATGTACGCCAATGGGTCTTCTTCCCAACATAATAGTAGAATTGTGAGAGGCATTCTAGCTTTTGGATTCTAGCTATAGCATAAGAGAGATTTGGTGAGGAAGTGAAAAGATAGAAGAGAGACTTGGTGAGGAAGTGAAAAGATAGATAGTGTAATGTAGGTTTCAATAAACATGGAAAAGCTTATCAATCAATTTAATAGAAGAATATGAGAAAAGTGTGTGTAAAGGGCTTTTTTTTTGTAATTGGGCCTTGTTCAAGTGGTTGTGGGATGAAGTGTTATCTTCCCATTTAGGTTTTATTTTCTTTGATGACATGTTGAGCTTATAAAGGGGTTTACTTGGAAATATTATATGGATAAAGAAAGAGGTATCCTTCTTATAGTGTGAGAATTGAAAGGAGGTGCCAAGGTAGGTGCCCCTATGTGAACTTACTAGCATTGGCTTCAAGGGTGAGCATTCACATTGTTTTAAAGTCGAGAAGGTCATAGTAACGTATGTGATCAAGCTCCATTTACCTCAAAATGGAGACCTAGTGCATTGTTGGCCAAAGAAAGCATTCGTCTACATGGTTAATGGACTTTGGCCCTTAGCAGATGCACTCAAGGAGTGGGTTAATTGGGACAAGGAGCCTAGCCTTGGGAGGACATCGATGGGCTATGAATCTGTTAAATGTACAACATCAGAAGTCATTCTCCAAACTTGTGTGGCAACAAGTTAGGGACTTGTGTTATATCAAGTCAAGGACTTGTGTGGTATCAAGTCAGAAACTTGTGTTGTATCAAGTTAAGGACTTGTGTGGTATCAAGTCGGGACATTGAGTTGTATCAAGTCCTATATATGTCCCCGTGTATTGAGGTAGGATATTTGTACTGTGATCTTGTGTTGTTTGAAGATTGGAGTCTTGTGTTGTATCAAGACTACATACTTGTGTTGTATCGAGTTTGGACTTGTGTTGTATCATCGAGTTTGGACTTGTGGTGAAATAATGTCTATTGAGAGGTAACATACATCGTTAGAAGGCAATTAGAGTGCAGTTAGACTACCACCTAAAACCTTTGAGGATTGATGGCCTTCTATGTTGTGCACAATGTCATAAAGTTTTTCCCAAAAGATGTCATATTGTTGTAAAATAAACTTGGAAGAAGGTAGTTGCTTGGGTTTGTCTTGGGCACACTGAAGATAACAGAAAGGAAGGGCATGCCTAAGAGACTATATAACAAAGAAACGATGGCTTCATGATTTATATGGAGCAAGGTGAAGTGTACAAAGAACTAGGCTAGGTAACAATGGTACATTTTGGTTGACTATATGAAGGCTTTAACGGTATGAAAACTTGGCATTCCTTCCTCTCACTAGTGATTTCATAGTTAGCATAGGGTTGGTTTTCTATAGCAAAACAACCTATGGTTGGGAGGAAAATAGTCGCCCATGCAGTTAGGTGCTCTGGAACATATTTAAACAAAGGCAGTTGGTACAAAATGCCTTGGTGTGCCTCTTGATAGCAATAGAGAGAGTAATATGAACTATAGGACTAGCAGAGTCATTACTCTCCTCTTGGTTGTGGATATGCTTGTGTAAGAGAGGTAACATAGAACATTAATGGGTGGCACAACCACGCATATCGCAACTAGAGCAAGGTGTTGGCTCCCTCTTTGGTGTTGTGGAGATGATGGTGATGGTCGTCTCCAAGGTAGGAAGATATATCATGTTCTGGTTATTGCCTCCGACCTTATTCTTTATCTGGGTAGGATGGGTAGAGGGGGTGGCCTCCTTGCTAATGATGAGAGGTGGGACATTAGAAACACTGACTAGTTGGATAGGGGGTAACACCACTTGAGGAGAGGGAAAGGGGTTAAGTGGTTTGAGTTACTAGGTTGGAAGTCCTAGAGTGAGCCTTGAAAGTTTAAGGGTAGTCATCATAGGGGTTCCTACAATTGTCGGAGAGGGGAAGAAGAAACAAACTTGATAAATAAGAGCTCCTATCCATGGGTGTCTTTTTATTGGGACAAGTTTAGGTTGATCTTCTATTGGGTAAAAGTGGTTTTAGATGCGATGGTGCCTAAAATTTACTACCCTAATGATTGATAAGAGGGGGAGGCCTAGTAAAGGTTCAAATTAATCAAGACTCTTGGAATATTCCTAATCTAATGTCAGTAAATGAGGGAATGGATAAGATGTCCTCGATGGTAAGTAAAACATTATATGCGTTGGATGAAGACTTTGGATCTTGATAGATGAGTTGGTCAAGCAATACAATTTTACCATTGTGAGGGGACATCGTAAGATGAAAAATGGTAGAATTGCTTGCTTTCATAGCATAGATATAGTTATGAATGAGCATGATGTTATAGTTTGATTAGGTGATTACAACTTCAATATCCACTAGGAAAATTTTGTCTACTAGTTCAATGGGAACATTCTGGAGGAGGCCTTGCAGTTGTGAAGGTCAATTATCATACACACATAAAGTCATTAGTGATAGGGTCAATTCAAGGAATCCTAGTTTCAATGAGGGTCTTACCCTAAGCCCCTGACTTCATTAATGTACAAGACCCCAAGGCCCATTAGATAGTTAGTGGTTAGTGACATAATGTAAATGACCCTATTTATTGAATAAAATCCCCTGACTGGTTGAGCCTCATTAATAGTAGGATGACAAGTAGTTATATCCTTTGTTATTAAAGCACAATATATATAGTAGTAAGATATGTAATGTTTAGTCAAGAATTGTTATTCTATTTGAGCTTTGTTCTTGGAGGTTGCCTCCTCGAAGAAGAAAGTGAATATAGCTATCTATTTTATCTTTCAAACAAGAATATTTTTCTAGTTTTATCTATTAGCTTTTGTGTTTTTTGTCTTTTCGCTAAATTTATGGGTTTAAGTATATTACAACCTTTTCTTGGGCCAAAGAGGAAGAATTTTTAATCTTAGGGTTTTAATCCTTCAAACAAGTCATCTTGGAATTTTCGCTCCAATTTTTTTTCAATGTTTTAGGATATGAAATTTTCAGGTTATGTCTAGGACATATTTAAGTAACATGTGTAAAAATTTCATCTTCTAAGTCACTATTATTTTGAAGATATACTCTATGTAAGTTAAGGTTTTTTACTAGTCAAAAGGTTTAGATCCTTCAAACAGGGAATCTTGACATATTCACTCCTTTTTTTTTAAGTTTCAAAGGATGAAATTTTTAAGGTTGCAATAAGGACATAAGTATTAACTTGTTTTGAAATTTCATCTTCTAAGCCATTATACTTTTTGAGATACACTTTGTGCAAATTCAGGCTTTTTACTAGCCCAAAAACTAGCCTTGAACAATTATTTTGGGTAAAATTGTTATAACTAGAGTGGGAAATATCCAAATTGAATGCCGCCAATTTCATTGCAAATAATAAGGACCATATTACTTCTGGTACAAATTTCATATTCATACATGAAATATTGGATATGTGGAAGTCTATACAAATTCGCTCTTTGGAGAAGGCCAAAATCAACAAGTTTTAGGGAAATTACCTTATCTTTTTCTTGGAACAATATGTAAAACCCATGGAATTGCAAAGTAGACATATTAGGCTACTATAGAGAAAACATTAAGACTCAAAGGTGCAAAAATTTCATAGTTACAGAAGCTTCAAGGTCATCTCCAAATTAGCGTTTTTCAAGGAGTTGTGCTAATTTCAAAATCTCGGCCTCAAACCTTGCATTGACAAGTAAGTTATTTTCCAATAATTGTGGAACTCTTTATAGTGTTAGTGAACACAATTTTTAAATTATTTTTTTAGAGATGTGTTCTAGTGTCTTTAAATACCACAGGGATTCATCAGTCACATAGAAAATACAAGTGGTACTAAGTCACATTGTTGGACACCCTTGTAACCTTTATTAGTACCCCTTCGAGAAGTATCACATCATACAACACTTGTATATTGAATCTCACTTCCACATACCTTCAAGTATATAGGAAACCCCATAGGTATACCTTCAACCAAATTTAGATAAACTAATACAACAAGAACAACACTCAAGGAGATCACTCTCTAGTACCTGGGAAGTCGAGTAGTACGACGAAGAGCATTGTTGAGCCTCCTTAGTTAGTGCCTTGAGATGTTAGGTCAAATACTATTGTTGGGCCCCACATGTATATAAGAGAGCTATAGAACCTAACACTCTCTGTATAATGAGTATATTGTTGTAATGGCTCTAGGTCCTATTGTTACCTTGGCCTTGTCCCTTGAAGAATCTAGGGTTTACCCTAGGTACCATCCTCAAAATGAGGGAAAGTTCATGGTGGTTGTCCTTGAGATAATTACTTAGAAAAAAATAGGCTCCTTCTTGTAGTGTGAGAATTGAAAGGATGCCACAAGGTCGCCCCCCCTAAGTGACCATGCTAGCATTGGCTTTAAGGGTGAGCATTCACATTGTTTTAAATTCAAGAAGTTCATAGTAACACATGTGATCAAGCTCCATTTTCCTAAAAATGGAGACCTAATGCATTGTTGGCCAAATAAAGCATTAGTTTACAAGGTTAATGGACTTTTTCGCTCACAATATGTGCTCAATGAGTGCGTTAGTTGGGACATGGAGCTTGGGGTTAAATTCCATAGAAATGGGATTTTTTATAGATCTATTCTCCAATGAAGATTAGAACCAGAGGATTTTAAAAGATATTTTTGGTTCTTAGATTAGGCCTTCTCTCCACCCCCTAAAGACTCAATTAATACCCCAATTTTGAACCTACATAAACTCTTACTTTTAATTTTTTTATATGTTGTAAATAAGGTTTCACTACTTTGTTATATTAGGTCATGAGATAAACCTATTTTTTTTTATATGTTGTAAATAAGTTTTCATTTCTTTGTTATGTTAGGTCGTGAGATGAACCTACCATGGAAATTATTGAGATTTTTTTTTATAAAATGATTATTTGTGAACATCAACAAAAGAAAATTAAAAATTTCAAGGCTCACTGGGGGAGGACACTGATGGGCTATGAATTCACCCTTAAAGAAGAGCGAGGGGTCCGATGGAGGGGATTATCTATTCCTTGTGATGATTCCTAACCTAACTCACATTCATCTTTATTATTATTACTTTATTACCCTTATGCTATGTTAAGTCCTTATTTAAGAACCTAGAAAGCAATGCGAAGGGAACATGAGTTCGGACTTAATAAGTTTATTACAAAGTTCCTAACTCATATTTATAAGTAACCACCTCAAAATTTTGAGGAACCAAGATAGGAATGGAGGAAATACTTCTCTCTCACTTCTCATTCTTGCATGCACTCAAGAAAAAATCGAGTAAGGGAAGGAGAGTTAGGAAAAAGGAGGTTTTTATGGAAAGAGGAGTTTTTAAGAAAAAAAGCTCAACCCAACTAATAAAGGAATCATGGAGGGGTGAAAGAATGGCTATTGTTGTCATCTATACTGAGAGGGGGGAGGAATCCATATAGGTCAATTTTTTAACTTTTAATTCATCCACATTAACTTTCAACAAAATCAATCATCACATTAATACA
Organism: Pseudotsuga menziesii; assembly: GCA_001517045.1. Classification (NCBI taxonomy): domain Eukaryota; kingdom Viridiplantae; phylum Streptophyta; class Pinopsida; order Pinales; family Pinaceae; genus Pseudotsuga; species Pseudotsuga menziesii. Next base: position 325,132 of record LPNX010070065.1, on the reverse strand, counting down.
CAATAGACACTGAGATTTAACGTGGAAACCCAAAAGGGAAGAAAACCACAAAAGAATGTTCTTTCAATCAAAAATTATTACAATGATTCTCCAGCACCTATTAGAAGGAGGCACCAACCCCCTAGATTCTCCAGCTCCAATTGGAAGGAAGCACCAACTCCCTAGTTTCTTCAACACCAACTGGAAGGAAGCACCAACTCTCTGGTTTCTTCAACATCGATTGAAAGGAAGCACCAACTCCCTGGTTTCTTCATTAAAGATCAAAAGTAAGAACCAACTCCCTACCTTGCACTGCCTTTCCACCCTTAAGTAAATATTCTTCTAGTTTTTGGATAAGATCTTCAATATGTAGCCTTTATCTTCTTGTATGATCTTCAATTGTCACTTCTCAACCCATTTCACAAACGTTTTTTTCCCTTTGAGTGATTTCTCTTATATACGATTATATAACATTTTTCACTCACACACTCATTTGTCCCTATACCCTTCTCCTTTTATACTTTTTAATTTCACTTTATAGGAAAAAGTCACGTTTGTTCACAAAGGCACGACTTTCATTAATTTAATAATTAATTTCCCTCCTTTTTATTTCACACCATTATTTTATTTAAGTGTTCCCACCTTTTTATTATAATTTAAGGGAAAAATACCATGAGCCTTCAAAACCTTGGTCAATACTCATCTTACTCCACTTTTATGTAACATTCAAATACCATGGGCATTCAAAACAATTTTCCTTTTAAGTAACATTCTTTTTACTCCACTTTTTTACGTAGATTTCCTTTTAATCCACCTTTAACCTTTTTAATCCTCCTTTACTTTTAATACGCATTTACATTTGTAATATACTTTTACTTTTAATCCACTTTTACATTTGTAATTCACTTTTACTTTTAATCCACTTTTACCTTTTATTTCTTAAATTTGAATTCATACCTTTGACATCAATGACAATTTATTTAACAATCTCCTCCTTTGTTATTGATGGCTATCTAAAACACATACTCCACACATAATCTTGCAATATTCTCCCCCTTGTTGCATTGCTCCCCCTGTTTGTGATTCTCCCCCTTTGCCATTTCATAAATGGAAAAGGGATGCTCCCCCTAAACTTATGCCTCTCCTTAAGCACTTAGTGGTGAGATGAAAGTGATATAACTCCTCGTTTATGTCTAAGATATTCAAATGTCTCTATAGGAAGGGGTTTTGTAAAGATATCTGCAACATGTTCTTTAGTGGAAATGTATTCCATCTTGACATTCGATTTCACGACATGTTCTCTTAGAAAATGATACTTTATTGGAATATGATTTGTCTTTGAATGCATAACAAGATTCCTTTAAATGTTTGCACTTGTGTTGTCACAATTGATTGAGATTGGGCGATCATATTCTATCTTGATATCCTTCAATGTTTGCTTTATCCAGAGAGTTTGTTTGTAACATGTTGTTGATGCAATATACTCTATTGTCTTGGATAAGGAGATTGAATTTTATTTCTTGCTAAACCATGACACTAGATTGTTTCCTAGAAATAATGCTCATCCACTTGTGCTCTTCTCATCATCAACACTCCCTTCCCAATCTGCATCTATATATGTTGTTAGAGTGAAATATTTACTTTTTGAATACCATAAGCCAAAATCCAATGTGCCCTTTAGATATCTAAATATTCTTTTCACTGCATGCACATGTGTTTCCTTTGGTGCAACTTGAAATCTGGTAACCAATCCTACTACGTGCATAATATCTAGCCTTAAAGTTGACACATACAATGGGATGCCAATCATTGACCTATATAGTGTTTGATTTGCTTCTAGAGGTTCATCATTTTTGCTCAATTTACAACCTATGATCATGGGTGTATAGACAGATGCACATTTCTCCATTTTGAATTTCTTCACCATCTGCTTGATATATTTGGTCCAAGATATGAAAATTCCTTTGTTGGTTTGAGAAATTTTCAAGCCTAGAAAGAACGATAATTCACCAAGCATGGACATCTCAAAATATTTATGCATTTATTCTACAAACTTTTGGCTGGTTCTGTCAACATTACTTCCAAAAATGATATCATCCACATAAAATACAACAATCAAGAGATTTTCATTTTCTACTTTAATGTAGAGATGTCTATTTGTAGTTCCTCTTCTGAAACCTTATTGTTGTAGGTATTTATCGAGTCTTGAATACCAATATTTGCGAGTTTGTTTTAACCCACATAGTGTTTTCTTCAATATGCATACATGATCCTCATTCTCTAACAATTGAAACTTATATGGATGTTCAACATATACTTCTTATAGGTTTCCATTTGGAAATGTTGAATTGACATCCATTTGATAAAATTTGAAGTCCTTGAAGCATGCAAATGCCAAAAACATTCTAATAGCTTATATTCTTGTAACCAAGGCAAAATTTTCTTCAAAATCAATACCTTCAACTTGAGTGTATCTTTTACAAACTAATCATGCTTTATTTATTATCACTTTCCCATCTTCGTTTAACCTGACCTTGAAAACCCACTATTTGGTGCCAATTACATTTTTATCTGTCGGTCTTGGAACAAGTTCCCATGTTTCATTTTTCTCAATTTGATTCAACTCTTATTCTATAACACCGATCTAATGTTTGTCTTCGCAGGCTTCTATAAAATTGTTAGGCTATAATTTAGACAGTAAGGAGAAATGTGCATGTTTTGGTACACTTTTCAGTCTTCTTCTAGTTTTAACTCTTGTATCTTTATCAACAATGATTAGATTTTCTGAATGAATCTTTTAGACAATTCTAGATGTTGTTTTTGTATCTTTGTGTTATGTTTCTTCTTCTTCATTCTATTCTCCCTCTTCTTGTTTTTCTTCTTTGCAACTTGGTTCATCTATTTGAACATATACTTGTTCTTTCACCTCATGATTCCCTACTTCATATATTCTTACATTAGTGCTCTCTAGGATTTTGTGCAGTGTTGTATTGTAACATTTGTAAGCTTTGCTTCTTAATGAATAACCAAGCAATATATCGTCTTTAGTTCTAGTTTCAAATTTTCCCAAATCTTCACTCTTTATGTAGCACTTGCTTTCAAAAACTTTGAAGTGTTTAATCATTGCTAGTCTATATTTCCATAATTCATAAGGTGTTTTGTTGTTGTTGATTGTGATCTATCCTTTATTCAGAATGTAGACTATAGAGTTGATTACTTCTCTCCAAAACTTGTACGACAGCTTGGATTCATTTAATATTTTTCTTTCCATCTCTTGTATAGTTTGATTTTTCCTTTCTACCACTCCATTTTGTTGTGGAGTTCTTGCAGCTGAAAAATGTCTCTTTATTCCACTAGTCCCACAAAATTCTTCAAATTCATTTAATGTAAATTATCCTCCATTGGCTAATCTTAAACACTTGATTTTCAGGTTAGTTTCATTTTCAACCATTGCTTTGAATGCCTTAAACTTCTCAAATGCTTCTGATTTGTGTTTGAGAAAAGTCACCCAAGTCATTCTTGTATAATCATCAATGAGCAACATGAAATACTACTCACCTTGTAGAATTTGCGATCTTGTTGGACCACATAGGTCAGTATGAACAAGTTCCAATGGATTTGATGTCAAGTATTCCTTTGTCTTAAAACTCACTTTTGTTTGCTTCCCATGTTGGAATTGCTTACAAATAAGATCTAAAGGTTTTGTGATTTTTGACATGTCTCTTGTTGCTTGCTTTTTGTTGATTTTCACCAGATTGTCAAATATCATATTTCCCATTCTTCTGTGCCATAGCCAACTTTCATCTGCTTGTTCCATACAACATTTTTCTTCTTTTAATCCATTTATAATATATACATTGTTTGAAGTTATTTGTGTTGTTTCCGCCAATCTTCTTCGGCTTTCCTTTCTTGTCTCACATCTTTGGGAGTTGAAAGCGAGAGTGTGTCCTTGATCACACATTTGGACGACACTAAGAATATTGTGCTTCAAGTCATCAACAAGCAAGACATTTTCTACTTTAGTTTTCTTATCTCTGAGATGGATTGTACCTTTTCCAATTATCTTTATAGAATCATTATCTCCAAAGGTAACATTGTTCGCTTTTTCTTTCTTTAGACTAAGAAATTTGTTTCGATCCCCATTCATATACTTTGAACATCTGTTGTCAATGTACCATTGGCTTCCTTTATTTTGAGCATACAAAGCTAATTCACGGTCTTCCTTATTTTTCTATTCTTGGTTTTCTTTCCATATTTTAGTAGGTTCTTTCTGACGTCTGAGACAAACATTTTCTTCCAGAGAAGACTTCATTAAGCTTCTACAGTCATGAGATTTATGGCCAAGGTTGTTGCATTTATAACATTCAATGTTGTTATAAAGAAGTCGAGCAAATGCATTGTAACTTTTGTCACCAAAGATTTGATAGCTTCAAGGATTGTTCCTCATATACATGTTTCTATCTTGAACTTTTTTTTTCAAATACAAATCTCTCGCTTGAGTTCTACAATCTAATGCCTTATGACCATACTTGTTACAATAAAAGAAATAACCAAATAATTGAATATGGTACCTTTTCTTAATGACAAACATCCTTGGGAAAACAACACTTTTGAACTCATCCTTGAAGCCTTATGGAATCTGCTTGACCTTACCTTCCATATTGATGCTGCTTTTATTGATGATGGAGCCTTTGACATATGTAGCATAGCTTCCTTCATTTAATTTCTTTGAAGTATTTACGATTTCCTTTCTTGAATTCCATTTTTGGAATTCTTCATCATACCCAATACATGACTTGATGAGTGGAGATCTTTCGCTACTAAGAATATCATTCAAAGTTTTAGAGATCTTCTAAAACTTCATGCTTCTATTCAACTGAGCAATTGACTACTCCAGTTGTAACACACGAGTTTTGACCCCGTTTGCATTTAAATAATATGATGTAAATAATCATGGTGTGGAGCTCAAGGCAAAATCCCCACCATCGATTTAGTGTTTATGTTTCGGGGATTAAGATTTAGGTTGATGGTGTTTTTATGCTAGTTCAATGTTATAAGTTTGGACATCATGTTAAATTTGCAATTTTTAATTAAAATTCTGTAGCCAGCTATGCCAATGCAACAAAATGAGATTGGGGCATGATTGTTCCTAAGGATAAGGGGGGGGATTGGAAGAGTGGACAGAAATTCGAAATGGGTAGAGCACCCATTTCTGAAAAATGTTTCTTAATTTTCTTGGGCAAGCAAAACATCAGAAATGCTTGCCTTTCCCTCATGCAGTGGGATTTCATCTTCCCCTCACGATTTGGGGCAGTGTGTGGAATGTTTTTGGAATCCAATCTTCATTCACGCGGCAAGAAAAAACCGCTCTGAGTCTTGATCCTTCACGAATTTTCTTGTTCTGTGAATTGTTTTCCTGTCTGTTAGTCATTTCTGGAAGGCACATGCCCAAAACCGTGTTTGTGTTTTTGAATTGAATGGCCAATAAACCATTTTGTTTTTGGTAATTGCAGTAGTTGGCCTGGCTCAGGCAATGCTCAGAAATTTGTAATTGTTGTGTTTGTGTGTGTATTCCTTGGCTTCTGTTACATTTTGTTAATCCTAGAACTAAGATCGTTGTGTGTACATCCTCGTTTGACATCTGAACTAATTTGGGGAATGGAAATGGATTCTGGACTTGCTTGATAAACCTAGTGTGTGAACGAATCTCACAGACCAATCTAGAGGGATGGTTTTCTTCTTTGCATACCCTGAATAACACTTGAAGGGAAGGCATGGCCTAAGGAATTGTGTAGTGTTGGCAGGGGTTTGGAGTAAGTGAGTTGCACAGCACCGCGAAGCTTGCACAAGCTCATGTGACACCGCACAAGTCAAAGGGAGCGTGACGGGCGAAAAATAAACCGCTTTTGAATATTTTATGCATATTTTTGTATCGGTTGACCATATTTTGTGGATATAGGTCATTAGTGGTTAAATCAGTTAAAAGTTAGTTAGAAGTGGACCTTGAATGTAAAGGTGCAAGCCTATATATAGATTAGAATTGCAATTGTAAACAGAGATCAAGAGGTGAATGAAATATGTATGAGACGAGACTGGAGTGAGAGATTGAGTCTTTTGGTGATTTGTGAGCAACTCTGTGGATTGATCTTTCTCTTGCTGTGGAGAAAGAAGACTGTTGTTTTGGATCTGTTGCGATGAAAGTAATTTGATACGACGTATATTGAGCTCATTCACTGTTGTCCTTGTTCCTCTTGCATATGTTGCAATGTCTTTTCATGTCTTTATTTGCTACAATGGCTCTGTTTTATGAATGAGGAATGCAATGCTGTTGTGATGTATTTTCCTATCTTTTATGTTTTATGAATGATGAATGCCATACTGCTGCGATGAATAGTTGAATGATGCGATCTATTAGATCTATGATGGAAAAGATAGATCTGTGATAAATGGTTCTACTAGATTTGATAGTTATGCTAATAAATATTTGATGCCCCGATCCTCCTCCTTACTGCTAGAAACTTGGTTCTGAAAGCTCTCCCTCGAACATCTTAGGTGAGACTTCATCCGCTCTGTGGGTGTTTCCGAGTAGGGTAAAACCTATCTGGGCTGGTGCTCAAGGAGATCACGCTGGTTGGGCGTCGACAGAGTGGGAACCCCTATTGACGAGGCTTTGTTGGTAAGTTTTTGCCAACAAATGGTTCCATTTCCAGGACCTCGTTGTGACTGAAGAGGAGGATATGTTGTGACATCCAAAGAAACCGGAGATCCAAGATTGGTTCGATCTAAGATTGCAAGAGTTTGCTAAAGCCGAGAATCAGAATCTGAAGTTGACGACAGACACATGGTTGGTGAGATACATTCACAACGGTTCTCACGAATGGTTTTTCTGTGAGTTTCTTGTCATACTCTACAAGTGGCTAGCATGATTCACCTACAAGAAGCACAACTTCCAGGGAGGAGAGCCGACGTCCTAGACCCCTGAGCTAATTCAAGAATTCCAGGAAAATGACAATAAGGCATAGCAGGCTGTCGAAGTCTGGTTAGACAGTATTCTGGAAGGATACATCACTGAGTTCACAGTTGATACCAACAAGTCCTACAACAAAGCAGAACGGTAATTTTTCAACGGACCATGAGGTAGGTTCTTGTTGTCTCTGCAATTGTCAATCAAGATGCTCGTTTGTGAAAAGGGCATACTAAAGATGCACCTTGAGTAGTAAGACTCCAGTGTGTGGAGGCTGTGAACACCGTGATAGAAGGGGGGGGGATGAATGGAAAGATAAGGGGTAGATGGGTGTAAGTTTCGACGAGACTATGAGGGCAGCCGAGGAAGAGAGTGGTTGTACAAGGGGAGGAGCAAGGTTCCGAGCAGAGAAGAGGCAGAGAATAGGAGATCATACTACGATCGGAATGCAAGATCGCGAAGGACAACCACACAGGACGAAGTGGCCCTACAACGACGAAGAGGACGAGTAGACCTAGGCTACGCCCAGGGTGGCAGCAAGGTCAAACCCCAGTAGCAACGTGTCCACACCTCCGCGCACTACTCCAGCATTAGGAAAATATATGCAATCTATGTAGACGTGTCCGACGTGCCAAGTGACATCTAGTAGTAAAGCAAAATCTGCAGAAAGAAGGTCTAGGATGGTAGGAGACGATATGAAGCTACCTATGTTCCATGGAAATGGCACTGATGACCTGGAATAGTATTGGTTCTTATGTGAGGCAGTCTGGACTACCAAACAGACTACCAATGAAGATGTAAAGAAAGGCCAGTTAGTGACCACCCTTCGATGCCGTGCGCTCGATTAGTACATGAGATTCATACAGGTCCCATAGGGGACCGTGATGAAGACTTTGGATGAGATACAGAAGGGACTGCTTGAAGAAATTAAGAAACCAAAATCTGAAGCACAGTACATTACAGAGCTGAAGGAAATCAAGCAATTTCCTAATAAGACGGTTTGGAACTTTGATCAAAGGTTTAAGACATTGATGGAATGAGTCAGCTTTGATATGAGTGACATCCAACATAAAGAATGGTTCATTGCGGCACTGGTCCCTCATATCCGACACCCATTAATGCAGCAAAATATTGCGAAGCAAAGCGAGGCTCTGGAAATTGCGATGAAGCTGGAAGCTTAACCTATTGAAGAAATTGTTGTCGGCATGAACCAAATCTAGACGCAGTTGGTGAACCTAACAATTCAACTGCAAGATATCAAGAAGAAGAAAAATGAACATGATGACGTGTGGTGCACTTGGTGTCATGTGGATGGACACACGAAAGATACTTGTCCTTCTTTTTGGAATTATCTACTCTTAGGAGCACCGATCCCATTGAGTTGCGGTAGTGTGATGTGGTGTCGTATATGTCAAGTGTATGGGCATCGACATGAATATTGTACCTACATGAAAAAAATGGTTACGAAGCCAACAAGCTTATATTGCACCTTCTGTCGCTCAGTTGGGCACGAGGATAAGGACTTTCGAGCCTATGATCTGCTTCAAGAGAAGACCTATCATGCATATTTTGTGAAAGGTGAAGATCCTCACATGGTGCAGCAACCACAGGTGATATAGCCGCCACTTCAATTCTAGTATATGCCACCACCATAGATGCAGTTTATTCTGTCACAACCACAGACGTAGGTTGCACCACAGCCGCAGTTTGCGCTGAGACCATAGTACACTCAAACCCCAATGGCTCTGCCACATCAGTATTATGTCCAAGAAGCATACTACATTCAACAGCAGCCAAATCCCTAACAATAGAAAATGGCGCAACCCCAGTATCATCAACAGGTAGCTCAACCACAATATCAGCAACAAGAAGGATACCGCGAAGGATTTGGATTCAGAGGAAGAGTAGGTTTCAGTTGTGGAGGAGGACAAGGTCGTGCATCAATCTAGTGTTATAAATGTGGGACATTTGGCCACTATCAGAGAGATTATCCCCATTTGCAATGTGTGTACTGTGTGGTGAATGATCATACTGTTGAAAATTGTCCTCAGTTAATTACGAGATGGCAGGTCGACAATGTTCCTTTATTAAAAAATCAGAATCAGTTCTAGACCTATAATCAAATATAGAACTAGTAGCAACTGTAGAATCAAGGGTAGCCCCAAATTCCATTACAAAATTAGAATATCAATCAGCCTATGAACCCACCGGTGAACCAGAATCCACCATCAAATCAGCCTCCACCACTGAACCAGAATCAAGGGTCAACGATTGCGACCATTTTAGAAGAACCACAGACAGAGGATGTTGATGTTAGGATTGTTACTCGAGGAGGTGCGGCGACTGGAGAAGATGGGTCATGACCACAAGTGTGATTGGCTGGTAAGAAGAAAGCATAGTTTGATATCGTGACTAAGAGAGATACCTTTTTCGAAGCTCGCGAGGCGCTTGGAATAAATCCTCATAAGACACCTATTTTTGGCATGCCTTCTGCTTTCGATTCTTTGTTAGAAGTAGGATCATCACGGCAGTATGGTACTTTACAATAGTTCTTCGAGAGTTGTTTATCCCTAGAAAAAGATCTTGATGCTCTGGTTTAGATCAAGAAGTTGCTGCACCGGCCGGATAGAGAGTTGTAGGACTCTGCAGTAAATTATTTACATAAGAAAAAGACGGGAAAGGAAATGCGAATGAACAGCCAGATTGGGGATTACGAAGTTGATTAAGTTATTCTGGATCTTGGGTTGGATATGAACATCCTGACAAAACAAACATGGTAGAAGATGGGGGAGCTGAAGCTTGGTTGGTCCCCAGTGCAGCTAAGACTGGCTAATTAGGCCAAAGTTCAATCGATCGGCCGTGTGTTAAATTTGGTTGTAGATGTCGAAGGTATGGGGACTCGTGCTGATTTCAATGTAAACAAAGTCCTCGATGGAGGGGGCTCCTACCCCACACTGCTAGGGATTGGCTAGGCCAACGACAACATGGCCATGATAAATTTTAAGAAGCAGTTGATGAGATCTGAGAACCAGGATATCTAAGTCATTGCCCCGATGGATCCAAATGAAGGAAGGCGATATATTGAACCAGTCAAAGATGAAGTTGTGAGAGGACAGGATCATGTTTAAAATATCTCTAAGGATTACATCCATCCTACTGCAGATAAAGAACTAGGTTGGCGCAATGCTAGCTCTACGTCCTCTAATTCTGATGATGCACTAGAAAATTGGCAGAATCGGCTGCATGAGGTATCACTCAGAAAATGCGGGTTGATCACGCAGTCGTTGCGCCATGTCGCGACTGAGATCATTGAGTTGCTGATATATGAAGGACTACTGGAACTATTTGGGTTCCTCGAGGAATTTGAAGAAAAGGTATCTGAGCCTTAGTGCTTGTTGGCATTAGGAGAAGCATTAAAGGCCACTCCAACACTCTGGTGGGTGGTTCATAAGGATCCCATTCATGAATGGGCAAAGTGTCGACGGTTGATGACTGTGCGCTTCGACGATATGGAGGTATACCACATTGGGAGGTATGATGGACATAATAGCCCTTGTAGTCATCTGAGGGAATGCAAGATTCTGTGGGCATCGTGACCCAAGGATGAGTGGGTCCATGCTTTTATTCACATATTGGATGAAATGCCAAGGTCATGGTACATATCAGCAGAGCTGCGTAGAGAAATCACCACTTGGGAGAAGATGAGTGTTTTCTTTGCGCATACATTCGACTTTGCAGATGCTAACGCAGAAGTTAACAATGAACTACAGATCATTCGGGACGTAGTCTTGAAAGTGGTCCCAGTCACATATCCTATGGACCCCCATGTGCATTGCCACATGCAATTGATGATGGAATGCTACAACCTCTTTGGTGAGTCGAAAGATGATGATGAATTGCACAATATTAATATTCCAAAGACTGAAGGAAGTCGAGATGTTGCAGCACCAGATGTCCCGATGGATCCCATGACTCAACCATTGAAGATTAAGAAAGTTAACATTGGGACGGAGGAGAATCCAAAATTTTCCAACATTGGGGACTACTGGGACGAGGAGACTATGGCAAATATCATAGATCCCCTGCATGAGTTTCAAGACCTGTTGCCAACCAAATTCTCAGAAATGAAGGGGATATTGGGTGACCTAAGGGAAATGAAAATCCTGTTAAAACCATATGTAAAACCAATGTGAGAGAGGCCATACCGTTTGAATCCACGCTATAAAGAAAGGGTTAAGGCTGAACTTGATACGAATGCTAGATGCAGGGATTATTGAGCCTATTGAAGAATTAGAATGGATAAGTCCTATGGTGGTTCAAGACAAAGAGACTGAGGAAATCTGAATCTGTGTCGATATAAGGAAACTGAATGATGCTTGCATGCATGATCCCTTTTCGACACCTTTCATGGATGAGGTTCTTGAGGGAGTAGGTGGTCAAGAAATGTATTCCTTCATAGATGAATTTTCTGGGTATTATTAGATCAGAATTGCAAAGGAAGACCGCCACAAAACCACATTTGTCACCGAATATGGTTGCTTTCAGTACACAGTAATGCCTTTCGGGCTGAAGAATGCACCTGCGGTATTCTATCGAGTTGTCTTTGTTGCATTTAAAGCCTTTATTAAGAAGTTTCTGCAAGTATATATGGATGACTGGACAGTCTACGGATTGATCAAGAATCACTTGAAAAACCTGTGCTTGATGTTGGAGAGGTGTTGATAGCATCAAATCGCATTGAATTCAAAAAAGCGCATCTTCTGTGCACCATTTGGGATACTATTGGGTCACATCGTATGTAAGCAAGGGATTTTGGTTAATCCAATGAAGATTGCGCTCATTCTGAGCTTGCCTCCACCTACAAATATGAAGATGCTTCAAGTGACACTGGGACATACTGGGTACTCTCGCAAGTTTATCCGCAGTTATTCTGCGATTACCGCGCCCATGGAGAAACTATTAAAGAAGGATGTCACATTCATATGGAGCTAGGTATGTCAAAGTAGCTTCGACACATTGAAGGCCAAGATGGATTTAGCACCCATTGTGTTCCTCGATTGGACCAAGGAGTTTCATGTCCACGTCGATGCCTCGTATGTTGCGCTGGGAGTGGTACTCATGCAACCAGGAGAAGGAGATCTGGATTATCCAATCGCCTTTGCTAGCAGAAAGTTATCCTTTATGGAGAATAATTACATGACCACAGAAAGAGAGGGGTTGGCTATGGTATATGCGCTACAGAAATTCAGGCATTATCTCTTGGGCGGTCACTTCAAGATGTTCACTGACCATTTGGATTTTAAGTATCTAGTCAATAAGCTTGTGTTGTGGGGGGAGATCTGTCGCTGGCTACTTCTCTTTTAGGAATTTGATTTCAAAATAATTGTGAAACTAGGATGCCTGAATGCTAGTACTGATCATCTGTCCCACATTGAGACAGGTGAAGAACCCACCAATATTGATGATGGATTGCCAGATCCACAGCTGTTTCGAGTTGATATCGCAGATGACCATTATGCACCAATAACTTAGTTCTTGGAAACCGGAGTTGCACTGGAGGAGATGACGACCACTCAAAAGAAGTAGTTGGTAGTGAAGGCTTCGGATTTCTAGATGATCGTAGGAGAATTATACAAGCTTGGACCTGATGACATCCTGCGATGGTGCATTCTACCTCATGAACAAGGGAAAATTCTGGAAGAAGCACATGCAGGAGTTGCGGGTGGACATTATGGAGGAAGGGCTACCATGCGTAAGGTACTGTGCATTGGGCTATGGTGGCCTACATTGCATAGTGATGCTACAGACTATGCGCGGAGCTGTGATGTCTATCAATGTGTCGGGAAACCATCACGGTGAGATGATGTGTCTCTTGTACCACAGGTAACTTTGCAACCTTTTGATAAATGGGCAGTGGAATTTGTGGGTCCAATCAACCTGTCAGGGAAGCCGAAGTTTTCGGAGAACCAGAGTTGTGTGAAGTCATGAGAACCTGGTGTTCCATGACAAGTCGAAGCATATCGAGATCAAGTATCACTATATCAGGGATATGGTGCAGAGGGGAGTAGTGAAGCTCCAATATGTTGCGACGGACAAACATATAGCTGATGTGTTGACAAAACCGTTAGCCAGAGTGAAGTTTGAGTACTTCAGGGAGAAGCTTGGTGTTCTCCAGATCGAGGTTCCTTCCAAGGGGAAGTGATGAGTCCGTGAGCCATTCTGACATGGTGAGAGGATTGGTTCCTTCCATGGTCAAATCTAAGGGCTGAGCCATTCTGTCATGGTGAGAGGATTGGTTCCTTCCATGTTAGATGTGAGTGTTGAGCCATTCTGATATGACTATAGGATTGGTTCCTACATGATCAGATATAAGGGCTATTGCCATTCTTGGAATGGAGGTGTCTGGTTAGTTACTAGGAATACTCAGTCTAGGACCGAGGGCCATTCTGATATGACTATGAGATGTATTCTTACATGATTATATGTGAGTGCATGGCCATTCTGATGTGATTGAGGGATGTGTTCCCACTTGATCAGATATAAGGGTTGTTCCCATTCTTTGAATGGAGGCACCTGGTCAGTTACCAAGAATCCTCAGTCTGGGACTGAGAGCCATTCTGATGTGACTATGGGATTGGTTCCCACATGATCAGATGTAAGTGTAGAGCCTTTCCACAGATGATAGCAGGTGTGTCCTATCATGCTGGTGGATGTGAGTGCTGGCATTTCCATAGATGATAGTAGATGTGTCCTATCATGCTGGTGGATGTGAGTGTTGCGCCTTTTCATAGATGGTAGTAGGTGTGTCCTACCATGCTGGTGATTGTAAGTGTTGTTCCTTTCCACAAATGGTAGTAGGTGTGTCCTACCATGTTGGTGGATGTGAGTGTTGTGCCTTTCCATAGATGATAGTATTTGTGTCCTATCATGCTCATGGTTGTAAGTGCTGAGCCTTTTCATAGATGATAGTAGGTGTGTCCTATCATGCTGGTGAATGTGAGTGCTGTGCCTTTTCACAGATGATAGTAGGTGTGTCCTATCATGCTAGTGAATGTAAGTGATGGGGGTTTTTGACATGTCTGGATTGGTTCCTATCATGGTCAGATGTGAGTGTTGGGCGTGCCTTTTTGACATGGTGTTGGATGTGTTCCTCTCATGGTCAGATGTAAGTGTTGGGCGGGCCATTCTGACTTAGGGTCAGATATAAGCGCTGAAGAAGACCTACATGGAGGCTAGGCCTACAACCAACATGAAAAAGGGCTGGCTCTGTAGAACTTTCTATGACGAGAAGAATCATGAGATAGCACCCGTGATGATCCAATGATGATGATCCAACAATGATGATCCATATCGAGCGGTGATTTAGATCCAGTGATGATCCAGATCCAGTGATGATGATCCAGATCCAGTGATGATCCAGATCTAGTGATGATGTCCAGTGATGATCCAGATCGAGTGATGATCTAGATCCAGTGATGAAGATCCAGATCGAGTGATGATCCAGATCCGATGATGAAGATGACTTGAAGATGAAGATAAATTGAATATGAAGATGGCTTGAAGATGAAGATGACTTGAAGATGACGAGAACTCAATGATGATCCAGATGATACAGAGAAGAAGACTTGTGCTGATAAATTGTGTCGAGAGAATACCTTCCTAGTTAAGAGGGAGTGTTGATGTAATTGTAACTTCAGAATGTATTCACTTATATATCTTATGTATTATACCTCGATGTTTATTCTGGGAAGTGTCTGTAGTGTATTTGAGTCATGTCATGCCCCGATGTTCCTATCAGGAGATTTAATAATGTAAACAAGTAATGTCAAGTCATTGTGGGTAACCCTCCTATTGATCAAGGGTTAAAGTCCCTGCAGTTGTGGGGCCCTAGGGTTATTAGACTATCCTAAAGAAGTCAACCCTAGGTGAGTCATTGTAAGTCGGGGCAATAGTCCCCACTGTTGTGCTAAGGATAACCCTCCTTGTTGGTCGGAGTAGGCAAAGTCCCCACAAGTTGTGGGGCACTAGGGTTATTAGACACTCCTAGAGATGTCGGCTCTAGTAAGTAATTGTTAAGTGAGGCCGACATGTTGGAGTGGGCTTCAAGTGAATGAAAGAATATAAATAGAGAGCGAGCCTTTCTATTTATCACACACACACTCACTCATTGGGGCACATGAGTGAGAGAGAAGTTGCTGGGATCAGAGAGAGAGACTACTGTTGTCGGGAGATCATCTTTATGTTTTTGGGTTTTACTTTTGGTTCTGATTCTATCTCTGAGGAAGTTGCGAGGTTTTCTCCTTTATGGTTTCCCTGAGGAAAAGTCTTTGTGTCTGTTGTCTCTTATGTTTATTGTTGTGCATGTTATTCTCTCAGTTAAATATCCTAAGATCATAATGCTAGATTGAATGATAAAAATCTAACACACAGAAGATATAGGATGCAATATTTTCTTTGTCTTTCATTTTTTAGTTTCTCAAATCGTCCTCTATGAGTTTGGAGTTTAACTTTCATGACTTTGTCATTGGATTTATGGGCATTTTGAAGTTTGTCCCGCATTTCTTTTGTTGATTTGCAATGCATTACTTTTACAAATTCTATTTTTTACATACCACACAAAATAACATTTATGGCCTTTGCATCATTTTCACTTTCCTTTTTCCCAATTGCATTTATCGATCGATTGCTAGGATATATCCATCCTTGATCGATTTACAAATATTGAAACAAAGATCCATCAAGTATGTTTGCATCCTTATACTCCAAAAATCATAGTTTGATCCATCAAATAGTGGAGCCTTATTTGTAAAGAAACCTCCATGAGCAGGCATGCGTACCCTCGAAATCTTCCCTCTAGTGGTTAGACTATTTCCAAAGAAACCCATTCTGATACCAGTTGTGGGAATATTCATCTACACTGAGAGGGGGGGAAGAATAAAAAAAGGTCATATTTTTAACTTATAATTCATCCACATTAACTTGCAACAAAATCAATCAACACATCAATACATAAGAGACACAAAGATTTAATGTTGCAACCCAAAATGGAAGAAAACCATGGAAGAATGTTCTTTCAATAAATAAAGATTACAATGATTCTCCAACACCTACTAGAAGAAGGCACCAACCCTCTGGATTATTTGCTCCAATTGGAAGGAAGCACTAACTCCTTGGTTTCTTCAACACCAACTTGAAGGAAGCACCAACTCCATGGTTTCTTCAGTATCAATTGGAAGGAAGCACCAAATCCCTGGTTTCTTTAGCACTAACCCTCAACCTTGCATCGCCTTTCCACACTTAAGTATATATGCTTATGGTTTTTGGATAAGGTCTTCAATTTGTAACCATTATCTTCTTATATGTATTCAATCATCACTTCTCAATCCTTTTCACAAGCACTTTTTCCCTTGTGATTCCTTTTATATAGGATTATATGACATTTTTCACTCACACGCCCATTTGTCACTATATCCTTCTCCTTTTATACTTTTCAATTTCACTTTATATGAAAAGTCATGTTTATAAAAAATGACACAACTTCATTAATTTAATAATTAATTTCCCTCCTTTTTATTTCAGACCATTATTTTATTTAAGTGCACCCACCTTTTTATTATACTTTATGGGAAAAATACCATGGGCCAATACAACTTTCCTCTTACTCGAGTTTTACATAGCATTCATATACCATGGGACTTCAAATACCACGAGCCTTCAAAACAACTTTCCTTTTACTCCACTTTTTAAGTAACTTTCTTTTTACTCCACTTTTAATCCATCTTTAACCTTTTTAATCCTCTTTTACTTTTAATCCACCTATTAATATACTTTTACCTTTTATTTTTTAAAGTCACATTCATACCTTTGACATTACTAACAATTTATTTAATGATTAAGAGGTAATAGACTTCGTTAGAAGATAGTTAGAATACCACCTAAAACCTTGAGGATTGATCCCTTGCTATGCTATCCATAATGTCATAAAGTTTTAACCAATAAATGTCATACTGTTGTAAAAGAAACTTGGAAGAAGGTCGTCATTTGGGTCTGTCTTTGGGTCTGTCTTGGCCATACTAAAGAGCACATAAAAGAAGGGAATGCCTAAGGGATTGTATAGTAGAAAAAATGTAGTGCCCTTAGTCACTAAAATTGCCAAAGCAAGATTCAACCAACAATTCAATTGAAGAAGAAACAATAATATAAATATATAGTAACGCACCCACGTGTTACAATACACTTTGATAAATCACACCCTCTAAAAATAAGGTAGCATGTGCTCAATTTTTAAATAATTTTAAAAAAACTTGAGGTCATCATTCCACTCTCCAAATAGCATAAACTTAGTTATTATTAGATAAATTTAATAATAAAACAAAATTAAACATGATTAATTAATTTAATCCGACGTAATTATCCATGTCCAACGGAACTGTTCCGATGTTCCAACGTCAAAAGTTGGACATCAGAACACTTATAAAACTTTTTTGATGTATTATTGCCACATTCATGAGATCGAGAGTCAAAATTTGGCACCACATAACTGGTTTCTAATGAAATAACCGCGACGTTCCTACCCCAATGTATGAATCTCGATTTACTCGACGTCGATACATTGGACCTCGGAATTTGGAAATGACTAAAGAAAAATTGACAACGACCCTTCTGACGTCGACATCGGTGCCTCCACCTCGACATTGGAACTCCAATGAATTTACATGCATCAAGAACTATCATCCTCCGTCTCGAAAGTCCAAAGTTGGAAATCGAAGGGCCGCCATAGCTCCACAAGGAAAACCCCGATTTTGATGTCGTCACCTCTACACCAACATTAGTATGATGATGCACTCGGAAGCCAGAACTCAGGATGAAACTGCATTTCATTCTCAACGGTCATGCCGATTCTGATGGCGGCACCTCGGTATCGGCGCCGGTACTTCGATAAATGAAAACTTATAATTTCGTAACACTAATGAATTCAATAGAATAAATGTAATTTAATTATGTGCATTCCCTACATGGAAATTTAACAAGAAGTATTAAACTTGATTTCAAGCATGAATTAACATTTTAGAATAACATCAGATGTTTCAGTAATGGTACTTATATGAGAAACCATTGAATTGGGTAACTGAATGCATGTGAGGCATGCTCCACCTAATTGTTGGCCATTTTGCTCATATTCTCTCTGCAAAATTACACCCCTAAGATGAGACATATGCATTCACCAGTTAGATATCACACCGACCCTATAACTTTCTTTAAGGTATGTTCACAATGCCTAGAATTCCAACAGGTTAGTTTCCTACCCCATTTTCCATTTCAGTTGGACATCCCAAAGAAAACACAGACACAATTCAGTAGACATCTTCCTCTGAATGGATTATGGCAGAAAATTTTGTTTTCCAAATCAGATTCACAGGTTCAGATTCCACACTCTTTTAATTCTTCCATCGCCCATAAAATTGTTGAATTTTGTTGAACTTTGAACTATAATCTTAAATTATGGAATTACTGAGTACTTGAAATCAATTAAACATTCATTCACATAATCACTCACATGTAACGTAACATGTACCATGGGGAAAACCCTCAAAACAACGAGGATGAAAAATCCCAGCAAATCTCCTCAGTATAATAATGATCAATAACAGATAATGCCTTTTACAATAGCAGATTTATTTTGGCACCCCAGGTGCAAGATAAGAGAACTTCAAACACCCAAGTTTTATCACTGAGCAATAGAGAAGAGAGAATAATTGGATGATTATAATTGTGTGCATTGCACACTATTTAACTTGCAAATTAGGTCTCATGCAATAGGTAGCACATCACTGCATGGGTGAAGGAGGCCTCATGCAGAATATAGCGAATGACTAAATGGGGTAATAACTTTGCATGTCCAACTCATGAATCTGTGCACAACACCATTGCACAATGTCTTTCATATTTGACATTATATCATAGCCAACTCACAATATTACTCATGCTTGGCTAATTACATCACACATTGAATTTAGAAAGAACTCATTTCAATTGGATGCTAAATCACTTAGTTAGGTAGCTAACTTAAGTGTCATAACTTAAGTGACATCTTTTAACTTAAGTGTCGTCTTTTAGTTGAACTAAAGTGTCGTCATGCAAATCACTTTAGTTAACTAAATCTTTATTTATTAACACTTAGTTAACTCCTTTAACTGAACTCCTTATTGATTACATCACCGAAGTGAATACAATGATTTCTTTTTACTTTAATTGAAGTATTCCTTGTTAGCATCACTGAAGTTAACAAAATGATTTCTCCTTAATTAATTGAATTCATTATCATGTGAAATTCAAATTATCATGTATTATCTGAAGTTAATTATCATGAGAAATTCAAATCCTCTATTCTCAATGCATCTTATCTCTATCTCTTATCTTATCTGCATGGTCCATATGTGCTAACTTTAATTTATCTATCATATCAATTATACTAAGGAGATTTTATCAATGATGTGATCATATCATTCTACTATCGTTCCAAGTGATCTTATGCAGAAGTAATCCACTCTAGATGTGGCTAGTCTCTAGAGGAGACTTAATAGCTAGATCATGGTTAGTATTATGTCACACATCATGCATGCTTCAACTATCAAAGCATTAACTCTACACATGAGGTCCACCTCAACACATGCGGATTCAACTTGTCATACAAGTCCTTAGCCTTGTTCAACAAGACTCTATAACATCATCACTTTGACATATCAAAGCATTCACCTCAACACGTGAGGATTAACCTTTACACATAAGGCTTAGTCATTCTTGATTCCAACCCAAGAATTTACTCCAAGTTTCCTGAGTCCAACTTAGGCTCCCTACGTCAACACATGAGGCCCAATCATGACACATAAGATTGGCTTGGAGAATGACTCACTATGTTGTAACCTTAACACTCCCTCTCAATGAGAGAGGAGTTCTCCACCATGCCAATCTTGTCTTATAAGTACCTATACTTCGTCACTGACAAAGGATTAGTCAACATATCTGCAATCTACTCATTAGTAGCAATCTACTAAAGTCTCACTACTCTTCTATGGACCATGTATTTGATGAAGTGATACTTCATGTTATGTGTTTTGACTTGTCATGAAACACATGGTTTTCAGAAATCTTATTGCAGTTATGATTTTCAGAGTGAATGATCATAGTCTCAAGCTTCTCACCAAACAACTCGATAAGTAGCTTCCTAAGACACACGACTTTTCGATAAGAAGTACTAGTTGCATATACTTTTCTTCTATAGTAATTTGGGTTACAGAGCCTTGATTCCTGTTGGACCAAGAGATCATAGTTGTACCCAAGCTAAAATAAAGTTCAAATGTACTCTTTTGGTCCATCATTCTACCACCCCAATCAGAGTTGGCATATCCAAGTAGCATCACTCCTCCACTTGAGGCATATTTGAGTCCATAAGAAATAGTACCTTGAAGGTATCTAAGCACATGCTTAGCAACAAGCCAATGTCTGTGTCTAGGGTCATACATAAACTGACTCAAGATACTCATAACATAACATATGTTAGGTCTTGAATGTATCAAGTGCATCAAGGAACCAATGATTTGTCTATACATAGTAGGATCCACTAGATCCTATCTGGAATCTGACTCATACAGTTTCTTCAAATTAGAAACCATTAGTTTAGTGATGGATTTGCAATCCATCATACCAAACCTGTGTAATACATCAATTGTGTACTTACTTTGTGAAAATAAAGTCTTATATTTCCTTTTCCAAACTTCAAGAACAAGAAAGTAGTGCATAAGACCCAAGTCTTTAAACTCAGAAGTGAGCTCCCTCTTGTACAAGGCTATCATATGTTCCTCTCTAGTAAGGAACAAGTAATTAACATAGAGAATCAATATCAAAGGCCGGTTCTTCACAATATTGAATTACATGTTTGGATCATCTTCGCTCTCAGAGAATCCCAATATCTGAAGACAGTTATCAATCCTCGAATACCAAGCCTTGGGGGCTTGCTAAATCCCATACAAGGATTTCTTTAGATTGCATACATGGGATTCCTTCCGATGAACTACAACCCCTCAGGTTATTGTATGTAAACCTCTTCCTCAACCTCATCATTGAGGAAGGCGGTCTTCTCATCCATTTGGTGAAGCTTCCATTCTATAACAGATGCAAGTGAAATCGTAGCTCAAAGAGTGGTGTAGCTAGGCACATGAGCAAATGTATATTCATAGTTTATGCCTTCTTTATGTGACAAACCACATGCTACAAATATGGATTTTTACTTTTCAATACTACCATCAACTACATTATTGATCTTATGGAAGTTACTATGGAATTTCCTTCAAGTTTAGGAACAACTTCCCAA
Organism: Pseudotsuga menziesii; assembly: GCA_001517045.1. Classification (NCBI taxonomy): domain Eukaryota; kingdom Viridiplantae; phylum Streptophyta; class Pinopsida; order Pinales; family Pinaceae; genus Pseudotsuga; species Pseudotsuga menziesii. The sequence continues at coordinate 303,818 of LPNX010070065.1, read as the reverse complement.
ACATCATTCTTCGTAATAGACTTGTATTCCTCTACCATGGCATATTTCCATACTTGTTGCTTATAAAATTATTCATAGGTGGAAGGTTCTAAATGACTTATGTGACTCATGTGTGCAACATACCCTAAATACCTTCCAGGTCTCTTTCACTCTATAGATGAGCCTAATGGTTCTCCATTTCTTTCTGCATCTCGTAGAATGTCTAGACACCATGCATATCTCCTATTATCAGGAGGTTCATCAAGTGATATCTCAACAAGTTCTACTGGTTCTCTAGGATCTAGTGAATCTGAGGACTCTTTTGGATTCCCCCTCTGAACATATGAATGTAGAGAACTATAATCTAGATCCTCCACCATTTCCCTCTTCATGAATGATAACTGAAAATATTCACATGTCCATCATCTGGATTTTCACTAGTAAAATATTCTTTAGGAGTCTTCTCTCCCAAAATAGCATGAGGGCTTCTATTCTATATGTACACAACAGTGCTAGAGGCTTCTCCCCATAAGGCGGTAGGCAGATCTTATTGATACATCATAGATTTTGCAACCTCACAAGTTGTTATGATCTTTCTTTCAGAAACCCCATTCCACTTGGGATTCAAAGGTACAGTCAATTGCCTTCTTATCCCTTCAAAACAAGTCTCATCATTATTCTCTTGTAGGCCATACCATATGATTTTTCCTAAAAGTAAAATTCAGTTAATTGATTAGAAACCTTGCATAATAATTTCAATACAATGACAAATAGTTCACCCAAATATGAAAACATTTTAGCCAATGCTTAAGAACAACCTCCATCCATATCTCATGGTATGTTATGCAGCACTATAGGCTACTCACTCAATCATAATGTACTATATGAGCTTACTATTCATCAATAAAAGAAAACAATAACATATGCTCATCATGTTTTTTTTAACAAAATCATATATGAATTATATTATGAAAATAGTGGCAATGCCACTGGCACAGATACAACAACTAGTTCCATCCATGTGCATAAACACAATTCCAAAGTGGCACAACATTCTACTTATCCCATATCTATCCCATAACATATGCTCATGATGTTACACTATAACATGTTTCCTAATAATCCAAATACAAATACTTATCTTTTATTGTTTTGTGTGTGGGATCCCTCTTGATATCTACTTCCTTGTGGAGATTACTAGAGTCCCTAGGTCTTCATACATTACTGATGGAAATCTACTCATTTAGATATTATGAAATCATTGGTGTACTAAAGGAAAAACTCTTTTCGACGATCATCATCTTCTGCATCACTTGACTTATGATCATTAGAAGAATAATTTCTTGTAGGTTCATCTTCTATAGCAATAGAAGCATCAAACCTTCCATTGAACTTTCCTCTTTGCTTTACTCGACACTCTCTTGCATAATTTCCCTTCTTGTTGTAGTTGAAGCATTTGATATTCGAATTATCAAATTCCTTGTTGTATACCTTCTCCTTTGGATGAGATTTTTTTCTTTCTAAGAGAGTGTTTCTTTCCTCTCTTAGTCCTTCGTGTAAGAGCAAGGTTTTCTTCTTTGGAGGAAGCAGTCTTGATTTGGATTCACCCTTCCTCTTGGAGGCAGTCATTCCAAAACCTATCAAAGTTATGTTATACCTCTCGACCATTAACAATGGCCAAGAATGTCTCCCATGAGGATGAGAGACCATCAACAATGGTTTGAATGAGACCATTATAATCCACCACTACTCTAACACTAGTAAGTTGATATCTACTTGAGAGATATTTGTAAAGAAAGAAGTTGCAGCCTCATCCTTCTCCATGTTCAAATTATGAAGCTTGTTCTTCAATTCCCACTTCTAACTTGAAGCCTTCTTCTCATAGAGATTTGTCAAAGTATCGAAGCATTTCTTTACAGTTTTCAATGGAGTGATCACCAACATCAAGTTGTCTTTCACTAAGTCATAGATGATTCACTTAGCTTTGTATTATTTCTTCTTGAATGCAGAGGGAAGTGGGATCTTCCAACACATTGACTACGTATCCATAATGGTCATGCTCTTCAAGGATGTTCAGGATCCCGGCCTCCCAAGTGTTGAAATTCGAGGCACCTTCAACTTTGTATTTCGATCTCATGGAGATTGAATCCATTGTTATTTAAGTACTGTGCTCAACTTCTCGGGATCTACGTAAGCTCAAGATTGCTTGCATAACTGAGCTCCATAACATCCTAATCTCTGATACCATGTTGAATTTTGTTGAGATGTGAACTTTAATATTTAAATTGTAGAATTACCAAGTACTTGAAATTAATTGAACATTCATACACATAAGCATTCACACAAAACTCAGTATGAACCCTAGGGAAAACCCTCAAAAAAATGAGGATGAAAAATCCAATCAAACATACTCAGTGCAATAATGATAGATAGCAGAGAATGTCTTTTACAATAGAAGATTGCTTTCAGTACCCAAAGTGGAAGATAAGATAACTTCAAACACCCCAAGTGTTATCACTGAGAAATACAGAATAGAGAAGGATTGGATGATTACAATTATGTTCCCTACATATTATTTGACTTGAAAATTAGGTCTCATGTAAGAGGTAGTGCATCATTGCATGGGTGAAAGAGGCCTCATGCATAATATAGTGAATGTCTGCATGGGGTATTAACTCTGCACGTCCAACTCATTAATCCATGCACAACAACATTTTGCAATGCCTTTAATATTTGACATTATATCATATCCAAGTCGTAATATTACTCATTCTTGGGTAATTACATCATGCACTGACTTCTTAAAGAACTCATTCTTCAACTGAATGCTAGATCACTTAGTTAGGTAGCTAACTCAAGTGTCATCTTTTAACTTAAGTTTCATATTTTAAATTAAGTGTCATATTTTAGCTTAACTAAAGTGTCGTCGTGCAAATCACTTTAGTTAACTAAATCGTGATTTATTAATGCTTAGTTAACTCTTTTAATTGATCTCCTTCATGATTACATGACTAAATTGAACACACTGAGTTATTTTTACTTTAATTAGAGTCTTCCTTGTTAGCATCACTGAAGTTAACCAAATGAGTTATCCTTAAGTAACTAAAGTCATTATAATGTGCAATTTGAATTCTCCTTTATTAAATGGAGTTAATTATCATGAGCAATTCAAATTCTCTATTCTCAATGCATCTTATCTCTATCTCTTATATTATCTGCATGGTCAATATTTGCTAACTTTAATTTTTGTATCGTATCAATTATACTAAGGATATTTTATCAATGATATGATCATATCATTCTACTATTGTTCCAAGTGATCTTATGCTAAAGTAATTCACTTTAGAGGTGGCTAGTATCTAGAGGAAGCTTAATAGCTAGATCATGGTTAATAGTATGTCACACATCCTGCATGCTTCAACTATCAAAGAATCACCTCTACACATGAGGTTCACCTCTACACATTAGGATATGAATTGTCATACAAGTCCTTAGCCTTATATAACAAGACTATACAACATCATCACTTTGACATATCAAATCATTCGCCTCAACACATGAGGATTAACATTAACACATAAGGCTTAGTAATTTTTGAGTCCAACCCAAGAATTTATTCCAAGTTTTCTGAGTCCAACTCAGGCTCCCTACATCAACACATGAGGCCCAATCGCGACACACATGATTGTATTGGAGAATGACTCATGATGCTGTAACTTTAACAAAAATCCCCTATTTCACTCAGACCCCTTCTCCACATGGACCTTGGTCGATTCTTTTCTCTTCCGTCCCCATGGACACCCGTCTTACTTGCATGATAATATTTTTCCCCACACGGTGTCTCCCACGAACCACATTTCCCACTTTTAATAAACAATTAATTATTCTCCTTAATCACTCTTAATCCCCATCTTAACATTAAACATATTTTATGTTAATTAGAAGGGAATTGTGCTCATCATGACTCAAGGTTAATTTTAGGGACTTAAAGATTTAACAAGGTCATAGCATGGTTTCGCCAACTGATACACTTCTAATGCCCCTTTCAACTTCTGGTGAATACATAGGTTCCCGATCTTTTCAGCATATCACCTCACCATGGTCAGTTGTGGATTTTTAATTTATTTTTTAATTACAACGTGTTCAACCTTGCAAGAATTCATAGTCAATTTTCTATACAATACATCATAAAACTAGGGGTTTCAAACTAGGCCCATGTTACATCCCCCCCCCCTTAAATCCTACATCGTCCTCAGTGTTCTAATGCTTATAAATATTTATACAATGTTTACCTACCTCAAAATTCACAAATTATTGTGGGTACTTTTCCTGCATTACATCTTTCAAGTTGGCCTTTTCAAAATTGGGCCAAATCCATTGGACCTGAATATAATATTCCTGATGGCTTGGCCTTTCATCTCAACCCGCAGACTGGTGACTTCATTAATTTCATTCAACTACTACCATTCTTGTTAACTTTTCTTGGGAACTTATGGAATTTGTAGCTGTTTTGAAACATTTCTTCAACAATACGAGAAAACTTCTGATCATTTACTATCTTCAATTTGTGTGGTTTTATTTAATATTCTTTAGCTTTTAGGATAACAATACCAAATTTCAAATGAAATGTTTCCTCTGTAATCCATCATCATAAATTCATTGTTCTTTCTAACAATCATGATCATAGAGTGTTTCCAATTTTAATTATTCTTTCATAATCTTTCTCTTTTGATGTAATCAACTCCTCCTCGAAGCTTTGTACCTCTTGTCTACCTGCCATAGTTCAAACTTGTTACTGTTTATCATTATATGATTAATGACATCAGAAATAACCCAAGTTATCATTTATTAACAATCAGAGCAATCAATCACATCATAATCATGACAAACAACCACCTACTCAACAAGAAGGAACATCCATCATCCTTAGAAAACATTCCACATGTTGCAAGTATAAATATTTAACCTAGCCATATAAATAAATGAACAAATCTATACCCCCAAACTCATCAATTAATATATGGTTAGTCTGGTTATTCTATGCCAAACAAAAATTAGGCATGGAGGGAATTACACAAAAGTTGCCCCAAAGTTTTCACACATTTATAATAGTCTTAATTCATTGCTAGTCAGATTATGAGTAAGGTCTTAACCTTATGTGTATATAGTTAACATCTTTAGTTCAATGCAAAATTTATAATTCATATTTCCATGAAGTGCATACATCTCCATGAAAACAAAAAAAACATATAATTATTAAACAAGTGGCAAGTATCGCAATGCCATAGTATAAAAGTTGGATGTCCAATTCAAAACATTCTATATCAAAACCAAGCATACCATAAACCATATCATTCACTATATTAGTTGTTGTAAGTGATATAACACCTACTCAAGTTAATTACATTGGATCTTTTTTTTTTGTTCAGAAGGAAAAAAGCATGTCCTTGATATTCATTAAAGAATCAAAGGGCATCTGAAGTGCCATCCCTGAGTGAGGGTTACAATCATAAAAGGATCAATGAGAGAGTATCTGAAACTAAACACCTGAAATAAGTCTCAATTCAACGAGCTAGCGAGGGGGAATACCAGGAACATACCCATCAATAACATTCTCCAAACACTATCCCTTCAAAGACATTAATGAGTGCCTGTCCTTCAAACCCCATCACTATTGTGGACATAAGAGTGTTGATCTGCAATCAGAAGGTGCTCGCTCCCAATTAATAAAGAGGTGCAATATAAGAAAAAAGAGTATAAACTCCATCACCAAGCTCAGAAGAGCATAAGAGTGTCATGAGAGACCAAATGGTCATCTAAAAATTCAGAATAAATACATGTACCGGGAGCCAAAGACAGGGCAGACTTCGATTGGCTGTCTGCATTCTGATTATGTTCATGATAGATATGTCTGAAGGACAAGTTGAAAAAACTAGTGCACATATTTCTGATGTCTCTGCACCAATGACCGAGCTCAAGGGGAGAAAGGGCATCGACACCCTTAACCCAGTTAATAATGAATGATGAGTCCCCGAAAATAGATAGTGTGGTGAGCCCCATAACCTGGGCTATATGCAAAAGAGCCCATAGACCAATCAATTCTTCTTTTGTATTGGTGCATGTTCCTGCCCCCAGATAAAACTCGAAGGAATGAGTCTTATTCAAGTAAATATAGATGCCTGCTCCTCCAATGTTTTTGGCTGAAGCCCCATCAAAAAAACCACAAGGAAAGACAAGAGATTGACCTGAGCTTGGGACCCGAGAATTCTTTTTCTTTCTGCAGGAAGGCTGATACAACAGGGATAACTTTTCAATCTGGAAAATAATGTTCAGGATAGTAAGCTTTTTCCCTTCAAAGATGGAGGAATTTATTGCTTTCCAAATGATACACATAACAAAGAAAATGAGGAAGTAACAGACTGAATACTTAGATAACCTGTGAGTCCAGTTCCTCAAATAGTTGTGAAGGTTATCACTCTGCTAGGGGGGAAAGAAATGATATTTATCATCGAGATGACATATAACCTCGATCCAAATAGAGCATGCTGAAAAAATATGCTGGACACATTCATCTCCAGCACCACAGAGTGCATAGATGCCAGGTCCTATCCAACCTTTTCTCTGGAGGTTATCCCACATTAATATTTTGTTTTCCAGCACCAACCAAATAAAATAGCTTATTTTGGTGGGAAGGGTGCCAGACCAAATCAGAGCTTCACATACTATTTACAATCGGAGGCTGTGAGGAATAAACAATATAATTATAAATGATCTTTGCAGAAGCAAGATCTTAATTAGAGCTTATTTTGGTGGGAAGGGTGCCAGACCAAATCAGAGCTTCACAGACTGTTTACAACCGGAGGCTGTGAGGAATAAACAATATAATTATAAATGATCTTTGCAGAAGCAAGATATAATTATAAATGATCTTAGATAACCTGTGAGTCCAGTTCCTCAAATAGTTGTGAAGGTTATCACTCTGCTAGGGGGGAAAGAAATGATATTTATCATCGAGATGACATATAACCTCGATCCAAATAGAGCATGCTGAAAAAATATGCTGGACACATTCATCTCCAGCACCACAGAGTGCGTAGATGCCAGGTCCTATCCAACCTTTTCTCTAGAGGTTATCCCACATTAATATTTTATTTTCCAGCACCAACCAAATAAATTAGCTTATTTTGGTGGGAAGGGTGCCAGAACAAATCAGAGCTTCACAGACTGTTTACAATCGGAGGCTGTGAGGAGTAAACAATATAATTATAAATGATCTTTGCAGAAGCAGAACCAACAGACCTGTTATGGTCCCATACAGGAGTATCAGGCTGAGCATGGAGCCTAATTATGCCCATCTCCAAACCCCGCATATAAGTGTCCCAAGCAAGCTTCCAATCCCCTGTAATGTACAGATCCTCGGTCGTACACCAGTAATGAAGAGATCCAGGCTGGATATTGTGAGCTTGAGCGAGAGTAGTAATACCCAAATCCTCTAAATACTCTCTGAGCTCCAAAGAAAGAGTGTGAGGAGCTTGAGTTTCAACCATAGGGTCAATACCCAGAAGGACATCATGTCCATTTCTGACAAGCCATGATAAACATTTACCCAGCCAAGGAAGGGTTTGTAGGAATCCTTTCCAAATAATGGAAACTCCATGAAAATTAAAGTTGTTGCCTCTAAGCCATGCCACCACCGAGAGGTTCTTTAGATACTTCACACATAGTACATTATGCCACAGTCCATTACTATGAAGAACCATCCACATATTTTTCAATATCAGAGCAACACTGAACCATTGTAAATTTTTAATGCCCCATCCACCATTCTCCTTCGACCAGGATATTTGCTGCCAATTTGTTAAATGGTACCTGCGATGATCCCCTGAAGATCCCCATAAAAAAGAAAAGGTGATGCTTCTGAGTTTATTAAGGATAATGATGGGGATAGGAGCCAGTCCTAGCCAGTATATAGGGAGACTAGACAGTACTGCTTGGACAAGTATCAGACGACCACCTAGAGAAAGGAACTTATGTGACCAGTTATGGATCCTCTTTTCATACTTCTACACTAACCAATTCCAGTCACTAACTTTATACCCCAATGGCTTAAGTAAATACCCAAGGTATTTGAAACCAGAGATAATAGGTTCCACTTTGTAAGGCAGAACTCTCGCTATATCACCCAAAATATCCACATCCACATTATTGAATAGGAAGCAAGATTTATCAACACTAATACACATCCCAGAGGCGTTACAGAAAGTACTGAGGATAACATCAAATGCAGTCCATTCAAGCAAGGTTCCAGTACCAAGTAAGATCACATCATCGACAAAAAGGAGGTGAGTGAGGGCTAGTGTAGGCGAGATTTCAATTCCTCTAATGAGACCATGCTCTCTTGCATCAGAAATCAAGAGACTCAGAACTTCTATAACAAGAATGAAAAGTAGTGGTGAAAGTGGACAGCCTTGTTTGATTCCATGAGAGGCAACAAAGAACTGTGAAGGGGTGCCATTGACAAGAACGACGAAGTTTGCTGATGTGAGGCATCCCATAATCCAATCATACACCAAGGAGAGGTATCCCAATCTGTATCAGAATGAGCCTAATAAAACACCAGTTAACTCTATCAAAAGCCTTCACCAAATCCAGTTTGAGGATGAGAGCACATGTGTTCTTGGTCTTAACAGAGTGGAGATGTCACGTCCCCATGCCTCCGACCGGCGAAGAGGACGCGACTCCAAGCTTGAACCACCCGGGCTAAGAGCCCCATGAACATGTACATGCATAAAAATGCTAAAACAGAATGCTGAAGCAAACGTAGTGAAGTAGAAACATGCACACATGAACATTTGTCATGCACAGATGCAATTATCTATCAGACACAGCGGAAACATCATACATTCATACAAGCATTCATTCAACATGCTCATAACATTCATTAACAGAAAATATGGTTGCAGAAGTAAAATGCACAAGATCACTTATCTTATGAAGAAGTCGTTCCGCAACCAGCTACATCGCTACAACGTTCTACCCAACCATAGGCCAGCGTGCTCCTTAATCTCTCAGCAACGCTGCCACCCCCGAGCTGGGCATGATTCTCCAAGGAATAAGGGAACTAGCAGGCTTACACATAGCCAAGGATATACAAACACAGCCAAGCCAACACAGTTGGGTTTATCAGGCCATCCAGGAGTTGGGAAAGGCTCAATGCTAAGCTGGTGAGCTCATTATAGAGCCAAGAACACCTACACCAGAACTAGCCTGACCTCTAAGACACCCAAACACACCCAACACAAGGAATCATTCCCTTCTCTGCTACACAGTCCCTCATGCCCTGCATTCCCTTCCAGTGCTCTTCAGGGGTGATGGAGAAGAAGGCCAGCCCTCTAGCTCCGTCTGTGTGGTTTCAAGCCACCAGGTTTGTCAAGCAAAACTAAGCCCCCATCCCTGCTCCCTACACAGTCCAAAGACCAACCATTGCACTCAGGCAATCAATCAGTTGATACAGCTTAAGACAGGGAAGACAATTCCTGCGTCATTCTTGGCCCTATCATGGCCAAAATGACTCTCAAGCGAATTGCAACAGTTTCCCCAAAATGTAAAGAAGACCACGGCAAACACAGCCAACCACGTGGGGAAAACCAGTGACCCAATCTGAATAATGAAAGCACCAAGGAACTTACACAGTCCAAGGATGGGAAGGAATAACCAAGTTCACAGCTGGGCAGAGGCAAACATATGTACAGGCGACGAATTGGTAAGGAAACATACACATGACTGAAAACACGAATGGCCCTTCATAGGGAAAACCATGGATCTAAACGCACAACTCCCGGCTCGTTGCATGATCCCCCAAAGCAGAAGAATACTTGTGCATGAGGATAATGGATAGATTATGGTCCCTGCATGAGGACGAACCGCTCTTCTTGGCGCGTGGGTGAACAACAACAGAGGGAGGACGTGAATTGGAAGTGCGTCGGCGTTTTTGCACTGTCGTGGAGAGAGCGAATGTCTGCGTGAGTGAGACCAGGTAAGCCTGTGCATGGATGTGAGCAGACCCCGAGGAAGGAAGACCTTCATGGAGGTAATGCGCAGTGGAGGAAGTGCGTGAGTGTTTCTTGCTGGTGGAGTGTGCGTGTGGGTGAGGACTGACAGTCCCGCCACCCCACTCCCAAAGGCCATTAACTACCTCAACCACCAGCAGTCATTCTTTAATGAAGGTGGTTGGGTAAGGTAAAGAAAGAAGACACATGGGTATTTGCCCCATTAGCCAAGATTTAACAATTTCCCAACCCACCCTTATCCTTGTGAAAATCATGCCCCTATCTCATTTTAGTTGCCGCGATCGTAGCTGGTTGGGTTCATTTAATTAGTTATAGATGCATATTTACATGATGACAAACATAATATATGCCACATGCCCCGATATACCATTGGTGACAAGTTTAAATCCAAAACATAGCATAACCGATCAATGGCGGGGCCTTGGCCTTTAGCTCCACACCGTGATCATTTACAATATATACATCATGTACATTTAATGCAACGGGGTCAAAACCAGGGTGTTACAGGAGAGTCTCCTGAGTAATGCCTATAGGTTCGACAATCTGACGATTTTTAAGGAACCCATACTGTTCTTTGGAGATGTGAGAGTCCAGAAAAGGCTTAAGTATGACAACAATCACCTTTGTAATAAGCTTATATAGTAAATTACACAAGGAAATGGGTCGAAAATCCGCAAAGGTTATAGGCTTGTCCTTTTTAGGAATCAGGTATAGGAAGGTAGAGTTCAGTGAAGGGGTAATATACCCAGAAGTCCTAGCAAATTCAATAGCATGTAACAAATCAAAGCCCAGCAGATCAAAAAAGTGAAGGTAAAACTCGACAGGCCAGCCATCACGACCTGGGCTCCTGTCCTTCTTGAACGATTTTAATGCTTTTTCTATCTCAGGAAAAGTGACAGGAGCAATGAGACAAGGTGCATTCTACGAAGAGATCATAGAGGGATAGAGCAAGACCACCTAAAGTTGGGTTAACAAGCAAGTTTGTTTGTCATCACAAAAAATATGTGCAAAATGTCTTTTACCCAGCTCCTTAAGTGCTTGTTCATCCTCAATACAGTGACCCTCCTCATCTACTAATGACCAAATAGTGTTATGATTCCTTCTATCTGAGGCACTAGTGTGGAAGAATTTAGTATTGGAGTCACCATACAGGGCCCACTTAGTACGGCTCTTAAGTTGCCAAGTGAGTAAGAGATGTTCTTGCAACTTTTTTTCATGGCTCTAAGCTGATTCATAGCTAGCTGATCCTCAAGGGTGAAATTACCTGAAAAGGAACCCAATAGGAGGGTCTTAATATCCGAGTCTAGCCTCAAAGAATCAGAATTCATAGACTTTTCTTTCTCTCGAGTCTAAGCTTTAACTTCCCCCTTCAGAGTCCTCAACTTATGAGACAGCTTGTCCAAACCATTAAGGGAAGACTGAGGGTAAAGATCATGCCATCTCTTAGTAACCCAGAGGTTAAAATCAGGATCAGTGAGCCATGATCGATTGAATTTAAAAGGATAATTAAATGAGCCCGTCGATTTATTCCATTCAAGGCAGACCGGGAGGTGATCAAAGATATCAGCATGATGAATCTAGGTTCGATGAACCTTTAGTGAAGGGATCAAAGCAGATGAGAGTAGAAAGTGATCCAATCTTTTACAGATACCCTCATCAGCAACCCTCCCGTTCCTCTAGGTAGGCCCAGTATTGATGGGGGCAATGTCCAGAATCCCAGCCGAGTCAAAAAAGTGTTTGAAATGTGAGGCCAAAGGGTCCAAGATGACTCTATTACCCCATATTCTTCATTTTTATGATTCCCTTATTTGAAGTGGTAAACATTAACTTCTCTTCTTGTTTCCACAAATAATATTAACATCTTTCTTCGTTCCGTAGCAAGTTTAATTTATTGAACTATACTTAGATAACAATTTAACATTGTATGTAACTTTGATGGTCTATCCCATCACGCAATCAAGTTTCAAAATTAGTAAGCAACAATTCATACTTAAACAATTACAATTCAAGCTAATTAATAGAAACATATTGTCATGCATATATCATATTATTTTTACAATCAAGTTTTGCATTCCACATGATTCACTGTCTTTCTCAACCTAAAGTCCACTTTTTCATTTCACCAATAATATTTGATATTTACAATTACAATCTTCTAGAAACAATTATTACCTTTACCATAAGTTTAATATTTAAGTAGAATCATATTTTAAGGTTTAAGGTGGTTTATTTTATTTTATTTTATTTACACATAATTCATCCCATCACAAGAAGAATTTCCACCATAGTAAGCTTCAACTTTTCCCAAATGTGAAGGAGATTTACTTCCCTCTCATAATATTATGAGCTTTTGGTAGAACCACTTCCCACTCATATAATCATACATCAAAGCACAAATTCCAAACCAAATTAACTTTTGCATTTTGTGTGCCATACAATCCTCCTAATTGCCCTAATTATACAACAACCCTAATTCACGAAGAATGGAATATCTGTTGACACAGATCTGTCGACAGGGGTTCACACTCTGTCGACACCCCTAACCATCGTGATCTCCCTGAGCATTGGCCCAGACAGGTTTTACCCTTTCTAGCAACACCTAAGAAGTAGATGAGGTCTCATCCAAGATGTTCGAGGGAGAGCCGCAGGAACCAAGTTTCTGCAGTGAGGAAAAGGATCTTGCGCATCTACGTTTCTGCTATCCTCTTATTATTGCAACATTGACAAGAAATTTGGGCAAGGGTTTTATTAGATCGCATCACAATATTCATCAGTAAACAACTTGATAAATAAGAAATCATTCATGGTGAAAAGGCATTGCATCATTCAGGAAAATAAACATTATTGTGTTAACCATTCATTCAGATCGCATCATAAAATAGTAAAAGCCCAAGATACAGCATCACATATCAAGACATAATGGTTCCAATCATCTTCTGTTCATCTCATATTACTTCTTCACACCAACACAAGAACTCAAAATACATTCTCTGGTTCGGAATATAGAACCCAAAACAACAGATACAATGTGATCTTCCGCATATACCATCAAACAAAAAACATAAGACAATAGCTCCCTAACATTACATTCCTATTTCTATTTATAGTCTTGTGCCTTTTACAAAATGGTCCATATTTAATTGACTTTCCATCTGACTTGGACCAACAACTACAAAATTATGACCAAAGAGTACAAGACTTATGTGTTGATGTATTTGTAACTTCGGAATGTATTCACTTATGTATTTCATATATTGTATTTGATTGCTCCCCGATGTTCCTATCGGGAGAATCATTAATGTAAACAAGACATGTAAAGTCATAAAGGTTAACCCTCCTTGTTGATCAGGGAGCAAAGTCCCCATAGTTGCAGGGCACTAGGGTTATTAGACTCTCCTACAGAAGTCAGCCTTCGTGAGTTAATGTCAATTTGGAAACTAGTATAAATAGAGAGTGAACCTCTCTATTTAGAATACACACACTCACTCAACTGGGGTACATGAGTTAGAGAGGAAGTGCTGGCACAAGTGAGAGAGATCATCTGTCGGAGATCATCTTTATGTTTTTGGGTTTTACTTTTGCTATTGGTGCTCATTCTATCTCTGAGGAATTTGTGGGGTTTTATCCTTTATGGTTTCCACGAGGAAAATCTTTGTGTGTATTGTCTCTTGTGATTGATTGCTATGCATGCTATTCTCTCAGATAAGATCTTAATATCATATTGCTTAAATGATAAAAATCTAACATGGTATTAGAGCTAACCTAAGAAGAAGACACTGTGTAGCTGCAGAAGCTAGGGATTCTTACCTTTTGGGTCTCTCTCCATAGATCATTAGAAAAATGAGGCTAGGATAATTCTCCATTGAAGGGTGCATCTTTTTGTCGAAGCAAAATTTGATTACGGGCATTTTCAGTCACTGCTCCAGGAAATTAGGGCTTTTCATAGAAGTGGAATTTTTGAGTGAGCCCAGCATAGGATTTATCTCCTAATAAAAACTGAAGTTTAAAGACCAAGGTTGAAGTTTTTGGTTGAGTGAAACTCCGGGAAAGTCAAACCCTAGTTTGACCTCGGGCCTGAAAAACCCTAAAATACTAAAACTGGTAGTTTTGGTACATTCGCTATATCTCAGGATTGAAGAAGTCTCAGGGCCCAAAATTTTCACAAGCCGAAGATAAAATTCTTATGTAACAAATGTAAAAATTTCAGTCTCAGATTCACTATATTCTTGGAGATATGGTTCCTCTAAATCAGGGTTCCAGCATCTTCCACGATTCATCCCTAAACAGGACACCTAGGGATAATTGCTATATCTAGGGCTACGAAGGTCCAAAATAAATTTGGCAAGATGTTCCAGATAGGGCACATACTTTAATTTCTATGGTAAATGTTTCAGACCCTAATGATGAAACAGGGACATGTGGAAGTCCATACAAGTTCGCTATACTGAATAGTCCTGAAATAAATCACCTTGATAAAACTATCATAAGTCCCAATTGGTGAAACGAATTCTGCTCAAACTTTTGGTGCTGGAAAGAGGACATAAGAGGATACCTAAGTACGAAATTTTAGACACATAGGAGTAGTAATTTGGGAGATACCGCAAAAACAATATCAGGAATTTTTTGGAGAGGAAATTGGGAAACTAGGGCTTACTGTTCCGGGAGCTCCCATCCACTATTTTCAGAAAAGGAGTACATTGGACAACTCGCCTTGAAGAGGCCCATCTATCTATCCAATCATAATTTTGAAATTCTAATTTTTGAAAATTAGGGTTTTCTTTGATAAACCCTATATCAGCTAGATCTGGAACCAGGACATACACCTCAAATTGGTAAGATATAATCTTTTTATATTTACATTTGAGGTTCTCATTTCAGAATGATGCATCACACCAGCTTGATGACAAGGTTGGTGAAGTTGGAAACTTTCGAGCATGGAAGTATAAGTTTTCACTGGTTCTTGAAGGAAATGAATTGGACACCTACATAAGTGGAGAGGTTCCAGTTCCATAGGGAGATGAGGCTAAAGCCTTACACAAGAAGAACTTGGTCAAGGCTAAGAGGATCACCTTATACCACATGTGTCTTTCGTAAAGACACCTAAAGAGATGTTTGATTCCTTGACCAAGAGAATTTGAAGGGAAGAACATAAATTAGAAGATGACTTTGACAAACCAGTTAGAGAATGTAAAGATCCAGAATGCATAGACCATACAATCATACTTTACAAGGGTCTCTCAAATCAAAGAACAACTTGAAGCAGTGGATGAAGAAGTAGAGAATGCTGAAGCAGTGGATGAAGAAGTAGAGAATGCAAAAGTTGTGATAACCACCTTGAATGGCTTCCCATGATCATGGGATTTATTCATTCGAGGGATGTGTTCCAGAAGGAAGTGATTACTTTCAGCATACTCTTGGAAGAGCACAAGCAAGATGAATCTCGTCCCATAATAAGAGAAGAGAAGATGGGAGCAACTGAAGATCAAGTGCTCACGATTCAAAGAAGATTCCTCAAGTGATGAGGAATATGAAGAACTCAATTCTTGAAGAACCTCTTATCCATATTAAGCATTTGGATAAGAAATGATGCTGCTATGAATGAAGAATATGATGAAGCTGAAAGAAGGAGTCTACCAACGAAACAAATAAAGATAAGTATTCAATTGTCATTTCATGATATTGTTTTGTTATGCATTTGTTTATATTCAGTTGATGTGTTATGCATTATAGACTGTTTTCATTAATATGCATGTGAAGGGTAACTAGCTCATGGTGCTATACAACTCTCCATTGCTACTTATCTAGAATAAAACCTCTTTGCTGACATATTGGATTAGTGCACAATCTCAATGATGTCATGGTAAAGATGGAAGGCATCTAGAAATTTTCTGTGAGATATGGATGAATGTAGTATTGGATAAAATAGTTGCATGATTATATCTTTATGCATAAGAATTTCCCATTATGAATATGCTTTATGAAATGTTTCTAACCATAGAACTAATGCATTTGAATTGTAGGAAATACCATGTAGAATCACCTACAAGAAAAGAAGGACGAGTCTTGTTTTGAAGAACAAGTGATGAAAGTTCAAGAAATAATACAAGATGAAGAATAATGCGACGATACTTTCAAAGAAAGAAAGAGGTCTCAGACACAGTGTAGTTATGTGACACTGTTGAGTGACATCATTGATGCAGAACCTTCCAGCTATGAATAAGTAGCCAAGAAGAAAGGAAAGGAGAGTACCAATTCAAGAAGAATGATGTCTAGGATGCAGTATCGAGACATGAAGGGAAGTCCATAATGTCTCCCATATGGATCTATAAGATCCAACATGTAGTAGATGGCAACATCGTGGGATACAAGGCAAGATTCGTAGCATGAGGCTTCTCATGAAAAGAAGGCATATACTACGAAGATACATTTGCAACCACTAGAAGTTAAGACACATGATAGGCTGACTCATGTGTTAAATTAAATAAGGCCTTGTATAGAAGACACCCATGGGATAACACATACATGAGGAGCTTGAATATAACCTAGAGTGATGAAGGTATTAACCTTTACTACAAGGTTGAAGATGAAAGCCTATAGAGGATGACAAGCTCACAGATGGGTGTGAGAAGAACGTTTTCAAGATAGAGGATCGTAGTATCCAGTGACCCTAGATGGAGACATAGAATATTAGTAGTAGAGGAAGTTACTTGTCACTCCAGTACAAAATGTTTCAATACATAGAGTATGAAAGGAAGTGGGAGAATGATGCTCCATTTCAGAGGGTGTGAATGTAGAAGATCCCAAGGTTCGACATGGTATGATAGGATGGACAGGTTACTGATGGCTCTAGGCTTTACTAAGAGTAAAGGGGATTCCAACCTTTACTTCAAGGTTGAAGACCAGTGATGCTCCTGTTATATGTTGATGACTTGTTCCTGACAAAAAAGAGGAACTCATTGAAGTTGCAAGAAGGAGACTTGCTACCGAGTTCGAGATGAAGGACTTGGATATGATGCACTACTTTCTAGGCATGGAGGTGTGGTATAATGCAGATGGAATTTCCCTGGGATAAGGGAAGTATGTAGTGGAGATCCTTAAGAGGTTCAGGATGATGGACTGCAAGGCCATGACCACACCTATGCCATCAAACCTGAAGCTATTGAGTGTTGCTTCATCAGAGTCTATTGATGCTACGATGTATCATCAGATGATTTGGTCCTTGATGTACCTGATGAATATGAAACCATATATTTGCTTTGTTGTGAACACATTGAGCCAGTTCCTAACAAATCCGAGACATGTTCACCTAATTGTTGCAAATCATACTCTGAGGTACCTGAAGGATATAGTTGATTATGGGCTGAAGTATGAGGAGAATCAGAATATTAACCTGGACGGTTATGTTGAGTCATATTGGGTAGGCAGTTCCATTGATAGGAAGAGCACTTCAGGGTGTTTCTTCAGTATGGGATCAGGTGTGATCTCTTGGTTTAGTAGGAAGCAATTCTGTGTGGCACTAAGTACATCCGAAGCAGAGTATGTCGCAGCTTGTTCGACTAGTTGTGAGGTAGTGTGGCTAAGGAAGCTATTATTTGATTTTTGTTCGACTAGTTGTGAGGTAGTGTGGCTAAGGAAGCTATTATATGATTTGTTTGATCTCCAGTTGGATTCTACTTGTATATATTGCGACGACCAGAGTTGTGTGAAGTTGTCGGAGAACTCGGTGTTCCATGACAAGTTGAAGCATATCGAGATCAAATATCACTATATCAGGTATATGGTGCAAAGAGGAGCAGTGAAGCTCTAGTATGTTGTGACGGACAAATAGATAGCTGGTGTGTTGACCAAGCCATTAACCAGAGTGAATTTTGAGTACTTCAGGGAGAAGCTTGGTGTTCTCCAAATCGAGGTTCCCTCCAAAGGGAAGTGATGAGTCTGTGAGCCCTTCTGACATGAATGCTCGATGTGTTCCTCTCATGGTCAGATGTAAGTGCAGAGCCCTTTTGACATGAAAGCTGGATGTGTTCCTCTCATGGTCAGATGTAAGTGCAGAGCCCAACTGACATGAATGCTGGATGTGTTCCTCTCTTGGTTAGATGTAAGTGCAGAGCCCTTCTGACATGAATGCTAGATGTGTTCCTCTCATGGTCAGATGTAAGTGCATATCCCTTCTGACATGAATGCTGGATGTGTTCCTCTCATGGTCAGATATAAGTGTAGAGCCCTTCTTACATGAACGCTGGATGTGTTCCTCTCATGGTCATATCTAAGTGCATAGCCCTTCTGACATGAATGCTAGATGTGTTCCTCTCATGGTCAGATGTAAGTGCAGAGCCTTTCTAACATGGATGCAGTATTGGTTCCTCCCATGGTCAGATGTGAGTGCTAGGCCTTTCTGACATGGATGTAGGATGTGTTCCTCCCATGGTCAGATGTGAGTACTGGGCGGGCCTTTATGACATGGATGCAGTATGTGTTCCTCCCATGGTTAGATATATGCACTGAAGAAGAAGAAGACCTACATGGAGGCTAGGCCTACAACCAACATGAAAAATGGCTGGCTATGTAGAACTTCCTATGATGAGTAGAATTGAGAGATAGCACCATTTGTTTGATATAACAGAAGCGCTGATCCAGCTTTGATGATGATCCAGTGATGCTCTAGACTTGATGATGATCCAGTGATGATCTAGTGACGAAGACATGTGCCGATGATTTGTGTTGAGAGAATACCTTCCTAGTTAAGAGGGAGTGTTGATGTATTTGTAACTTCAGAATGTATTCACTTCTATATTTCATATATTGTATTTGATTGGTCCCTGATGTTCCTATCGGGAGAATCATTAATGTAAACAATACATGTAAATTCATAAAGGTTAACCCTCCTTGTTGATCAGGGGGAAAAATCCTCACAGCTGTGGGGCACTAGGGTTATTAGACTCTCCTAGAGAAGTCGGCCCTGGTGAATTAATGTCAAGTCAGAAACTACTATAAATAGAGAGTGAAACTCTCTATTTATAATACACACACTCACTCAACTGGGACGCATGAGTGAGAGAGGAAGTGATGGCACAAGTGAGAGAGATCACATGTCAAAGATCATCTTTATGTTTTTGGGTTTTACTTTTGCTACTGGTGCTCATTCTATCTTTGAGGAAGTTGCGGGGTTTTCTCCTTTATGGTTTCCCCAAGGAAAATATTTGTGTGTATTGTCTCTTGTGATTGATTTTTGTGCATGTTATTCTCTCAGATAAGATCCTAAGATCATATTGCTTAAATGATAAAATTCTAACATTATGACCAATCTGACTCTTTGTTGACTTCTCCACTATGCCGACTATATACTGGCTTACGTACTATCCTTCATGTTCCTCATCATTCTTTGAATTTCACACCAAAACCTCCTGCCAATAGGACCCCAACACAATCTTGTGGATTTCCATCGAGACACGTCAATTAGAGATGGTATACTCATTGATTTTTTTCTTGAATCCTTCATATTGTTGCTTGACTTCCTCAACCATCGCTTTTGTCTTTTTGCCAATCATCATGCATTCTTCCACATCTTGCTTAGATGGATGCTCAACAATTTTGGTAGTCACCTCTTTCCGAATATCTTGCACACATTGAAGCGTACTCACTACCTTGAGCTCAACTAATCACCAATCTCATGGAACTCATCCAACTGGGTGGTGCAACGCTGATGAGGCTCTCTTGCCTTGGTTGCTTGCTGCTGCAATGCTTTCAATTTTGCTGCCTTGGTGACTTTTACTATGGGGGGAATCATTTTGAGTGACTCCCTCATTGCTTCCAGTTGTGCCTCCCCTTCATTCAATTGCGTGCTTAACTTCTGTAACTGCTCATCGTGAACCACGCTGCCCCACAATTGTGTGGTCTCATTAGAGAGCAACTTAGTCACCTTCTCGCTTTCTTCTAACTGCGTTTCCACATCTTTGATTGTTCCTTTGTGTAGTGCAATTTTCTCTAGTGGCGTGCTTGGAACTTCACACACATGTAATTCTTCATTATCTCTTCATAACTATGCAATCACCTGTCCTAACCTCATCGGTTTGGCCTCCGCAGCCATGTCAGCTGTGACATCTATAATTTGTTGACAGGATAATGTCATAGCTTTCTACAGCCATGCCTTATCATCCCATATATGTGCTTTCTCCATAATCAGTCAGTCCTGCACGTTCTTTAGGTTCTCGATCTCTTGCTCCACCAATGCTTCCTTCTCCCGCAACTTCACCAAGTGGTCGCCAAGGATCTCTTCTCTGTCCACGAAATCCTAAATCGCAAGCTTCTTAAACCACACCAGAGTGTGGGTTGGAAATTCATTAACATCCAGTGCAATTATCTGAAGCTGCTAAAGTGAGGTGTTAACATCCTCACTGTTAGTCTCCAATGTGCGTGGTTGAATCTGCACTAGCGGGCAACTCGCTTACCAATTCTCAACTCGCCAGTCCTCTGCGACACATTTACTTCAGGTACCTTCTCCAAAATAACATTAACTAAAGACTGTAATTGAGTCTGTACCTCTTGGAATCCTGATGTCGATTGTTGTCTTAGCTGCACCTAACTTACAGTGGTTACCATGGTGATCGCTACGATGATACGATTCACCTACTCATCTTCCATCTATGCAGTGGTGCTTGCTTCTCCTTGTTCTTACCTTCACTTCATCCTAGTCTCCTTGAATTAATGATCCATCTCAGATTCTATCAAAGTATTTCAAGAGGCCTCTTGCGACTCTTGCTTGCTCTTGTGGGCTTGCGCTTGATCCACTGGGGCATCAGGTGGAGGACCCACTACAACATTTGACAGTTCCTCTGCGCTAACCGATGCTCTCCACTCAGCATACCATTCATCCACTATCATATCTGTCTCCTCGTCAGTTAACTTATAGTGGATAGTTAACCACTTATTTTGCGGATCACGTCTTGCTTGTATGTGAATTATGTGCAGGCCCATCACAAACTTCATGAACCGCCTATACTTTGTTGTCGCCTCTTTATATAAGTGCATAATATTTCCTGCTATGACTTGCACCATATCCCAATATAGTCAAAACTGTATTTCGCAATCAGTCAACCGGTCCTTTTGGTCGAGATACCAGATATTTTGGTATCTCATGCCCTTACAAACATAGGCGATCGCAACGTCCATCCCTTGATAGTCCCTTGGTTCCATCCATTCAACCAATGCGATAAATATTAATAACCGAGAGTAAGTGAGCGACCGCTTACCCTCCTACACCAGCATTGCATCTTCCGTTAACTGGTTGAGCAAAAACAATGACCAGTTCATCTGCACGCCCTTGGCACACTGCTCCGCACATGCGATCACCCTAGATGAACATTGGTTGGGGTGGTTCTTCTGTACTACTTTAACAACCAAAATATTTTCCGCAATGCAAACTTCTTGATCATTTATAGTTTCAACGACATATTCTCTCTTGTCTCGGTCCACTCCATATTTTTGCTTCAACTTAGTGGCTAACCGCTTGTCATTATCCTTTCCATGAAAGTATTGTGACGGATCGGGACCCGACATGGGAAACCTAGTGATTTGTGATATCAACTTGATGACGACTGACACCTACATGTCCAACCACAAATAGCCTCTGTTAAAACACACCAGTAGCTGCTTTACACATGCATTGGCTTCTACCAGGCTGCCAAAGTGCAACATGTGTATGAGGCCTAAGATCCACTATCTTTGCATCCCCATTGCCCACTACTGTGGGGTGTGCACAACTGGTTCAATTCCCATCTGATCATGTGACTCAAATGGATCCATTGTACATTCAGTGTATGCCAACATATTGTGGTCGCTATACTTCATCCTCATTAGATAAGGCACAATATTGAATGTGCACTTCATCCCCATTGGCAATACCGAAATCCGAACTGGGTACCTCTGATTCTTGACCAATGTAGTTTGGGTTGCACCAGGATTACACAGGGAATAAACCCTGGGATGTTTGCAATGGTTATCCCGTTTCTTGCTGTGAAGCCTTCAACTCCAGTTGTCGATGGCCCATCCTGCGCTGCTGCTGCTACCTCCGCTTTTGCTCGACTTGAGTTTTGATTAGTCCTTTTCTTTTGGATAGGTGACTTGGGGCGATTGGCCCCCCTCTTCTTTCGTAGAATTCATGGATATTCCGCCAGCATGCTCTCCCTTTCTTAAAAAATTGGTATGCCAATGGGTGGGGAATCCTGGATACTCCCACTCAAAATCACTTGCACCATTTCTGCACTCTGGATCACTTAAAACCACTCAACAATGTTCTGCTATCGCTCTATGCACTCTATACTCGACTCACTCAAGAAAAACGATGGTTCACCCAAATTGCACCCCTCCAACTCTTATAGCGCAGGATCCCCTGTGTGAAATATTTTCCAATCATTACGACCAAATTCACCATTTATCATCTAAATCTGTCGTCGATCCTTTCGATATAACAGGTGGATCTACCATAAATCCATGTCTTGTCCAGCGATGTCGTTGCCCAACTAGTTTAACTGTTGCATTAACTTCTTGATTTGACCCTATCACGTTCCTACAGATGTTGCCACACTGCTTCCTTGCTACAACCTAAATAATTTTCCTTGCGGTTCCACTAGTTTCTAGTGCACTAGCCTCCTCTGTACCACCTCTTGCATTCTTTTTCATTGCGCGATGCCTTAAGCATCACGTCGCACTGGGCCATCCCGGTAGGGATTGAGATGACTTCCATTCATTAACTTAGGTAGCATGGCACCATCTAACTGTTGCAACTGTATAGCACCTTCATCGATAATGAAATTAATTATATATGGACCTAACCAATGCATTTGCAACTTACTTGAATGTTTCACAAACTTACTGTCATAGAGAAACACCATATCGCCCTGCCGAAAGTGCTTGTGTCTGATTTGTCGATCATGCCATGCCTTTTGGTGGTCCTTCTCGACTTGTTGATGAAATCCCGTGACAAACCGATCTTCTTCAAGCTACAACAATTGTGTCAGTTGTTATTCTAATGCGCCTTCATCATCCATCCCTATCGCTGCTACGATGCACAAATTTGGCACAACATATTCCATTGGCATTAATGCTTCCTTTCCATACACCAACTTGAATGGCGTCTTCCTTGTCAACCGTTTGCAGGTTGTGCAATAATCCCATAATATCATCATAATATTTAAGTCCCAATCATCGGATTTTTAATTGCAGACTTTGGTGAGCTCATGCTCCAATACCTTGTTGAATGCTTTTACTGCTCCATTAGCTTGTAGATTATAGGGAGTGTTCTTCTTGTGCCTAATATGTAACCCCTATGCTAGTGTGCTGATGGTTGTATTGATGAAATGACTACCTTTATCACTCAGCAAAATATTCAGACAAGCAAATCGAGTGACAACATTATCGAAAAGGACCCTTTCCATAGTCATAGCGGTGCAATCCATTACTGGCGCGGCTTTTTCCCACCTCGTCAGATAATCTATTGTAGTGATAATATATCGCACACCCATCCTTCTTCCTGGTGGGTTGATGGGTCTCAAAAAATCCACTGCCCATTTATCAAATGGAGACAATGTCACATGCGGTACTAAAAGCATCTCATCCCGTCGTGATGGATTCCCAGTTCTTTGACATACATCACAACTCTTGGTATAATCCACCGTGTCATTGTGTAGAGTTAGCCATCAGAGGCCTGTGCAAAGTATCTTTCTGGCAGTTGCACATCCTCGGTAGTGTACTCCTACAACCCCATCATGTGCTTTCTCCAATATCCTCTTTTGTTCACGCAGTTAGACATAGCGTCAGAGAAATTCATAAGAGAATTTGAAAATCCACAGCTTTAACCACCAACTGCTTCTTCTAACTTGTAGTGAAATTATTTGGGGCTTTTCCTATCTACAAAAACTGAATTATCTGCTCATAATGGTCGTCAACCATACCTGCCTTGAATAACTGCACATCAGGTAACCCATCGTCAATGTTAGTTGGTTCTTCACCTGTGTCGATCTGTGACAAATGATTAGATCTAGCATTCAAGTGACATGACTTCACGTTATTTTGAAATAAAATTCTTGGAAGAGTAGTAGCCAACAACATATATTTCGCCCCAACATAGGCTTATTCACTATATATTTCAGCACAGATGGTTAGTGAACATCTTAAAATGGCCTCCCAATAGATAGTGGTGAAACTTTTGAAGCACCTATACCATGGCCAAACCTTCCCGTTTCATCATAGTCTAGTTCCATTTCATAGATGAAAATTTCTGACTAGAAAACACAATTGGATGGTCAATGTCCCCTTCACCTGGTTGCCCCAAGACCACTCCTAACATGATTGATGACACATCGACATGGACATGAAATTCCTTTGTCCAATCCAGAAACACGAATATTGGTGCTGTGACCATCTTGTTCTTCAAAGTGTTGAGACTACCTTGACACTCGTGCCTCCATTCGAACTACGCATCTTTCTTTAGCAGCTTCTCCATCGATGTTGTGATTGCAACATACCCTCTGATGAATTTTCAATAATATCCCATATGTCCTAATGTTGCTTTGAGTTGTTTCTTATTTGTTGGTGGCGACAGATTAACAATGAGCACGATCTTAGCGGGATCAACCAACATCCCTTCCTTACAGATAATGTGTCCCAACAAAATCCCGAATGGCACACAAAATATGCATTTCTTTGAATTCAGCACAATCTGGTGCTATCTACATTGCTCCAACATCAATCACATATTTTCAAGGTGATCATTTACCAGCCCATACACCGTCCAATCATCCATGTACACCACCATAAAATTCTGAATGAAGTCCTTAAATGCAGCAAGTACGATCCTAGAGAAGTCATCTTATGGTGATATTCCTTCACAATCTTGATCTGATGATACCCAGAGAACCCATACATTAATGAGTAGACCTCCTGACCACCTAATACTTCCAACACTTTATCAGTAAAGGGCATCTAGAACAGATCATTTAGACATGCATCGTTGAGCTTCCTAAGATCGACATAGATCTAGACCTCGCATGTCTTATTATCTTTCATGACCATTGGAATTATCCATTATGATTCTTCGACTAGTTTAGTGATTCCTGCATCAAACATTCTATCAATTCCTACATTTACTTGTTTCTTGTATCGCGGATTCAAGCGATACAGACACTGATTCACTAGCTTTGCATCTGGTTTGAGTGGGATCTTCATTTCTCCCAAATCGTCGACAATCCCTTTCATTTCAGAGAACTTGGTCGAGAACAAGTCCTGAAACTCATGAAACGGATCGGTATAGTCTATTCATCCCAATAATCCCCAATATTAGCGAACTTCGGTTCCTCTTCTGTTCCAATGTTGGCCTTCTGAATCTTTAGTAGTTGGTGAAATTTGTCTGTGGGTATATTAGGTGCTACGATATTCTGAATTCCTTTTGATTCTAATACGTTGAATTTCCTCGGATCGTCCCCTTCGTTAGGTCCTCGTGTTATGTTATAACACTCCATCATCGATTGCATCATTGGTGCCTCATGTGATTCCTCAGGAAATGCAACTGGGACTACTTGTAATATGACATCGTGAATATGTTGTAGAACACTATGAATCACTGGATCAACATCTGCAAAACTGAAGGTGTGACTAAAACAAATTGTTAGTTCTTCCCAGGTCGTGATCTACCTCCAAATATCTGCTGATACGTACCATTGTTGTGACATTTCATCCAATGTGGGTACAAAATCATGTACCCACTCATCCTTCGGTCGTGACACCGACATGGTCTGACATACATTCAAATGATTATTAGGATCATTTTTTCCATCATACTTCTCCTTTGGATAGTGCTTTGTCTCACCCAAATGAACTTCCATTAGCATGCGACACAATGACCACCCATTGATTGATTTCTTATGTGTCACCCACCATCTTGTTGGAGTAGCCTTTAGTGCCTCCTCCAATGCCAATAATCTCTGTGGTTCTGCGACCTCGTCTTTTAATTCATCCATAAACTCAGGTAAGTTCGACAATCCTTCATACATTGGTAGGTTAACAATATTCGACGTGACCCAACATAGTGACTGGGTAATTAGTCCACACTTGTGAATGGATACCTCATCCATCTGATTCTACCAATTTTCTAGTGCATCATCAAAATATGATGATGCAGAGTTGTATCTTCACCAACCCAACTCTTCGTCTGCTGTGGCATGGAGATAATCCTCTGAAATATTGTATGCGTGGTCACATCCTCCTACAACTTCTTCCTTTACTAGTTCAACATACCTTCTCCCTTTGCTTGGATCCATTGGTGTTATGAGTTTGATGTCACATTTTTCGAAAGTCATCACACGCTTCTTGAAATTGATCATCACCAAGATGTCGTTAGCCCATCCAATCCCCAAGAGTGCGGGATATTAGCTTCCTTCATCGAAAATATTGATAACATCGAAGTCTGCATAGGTCTTCATCCCTTCGAATTCCACCATTAAGTGTGGTACTCACCCAATTGGTGTCACCCTGGCCTGGTTAGACAGTCACAATTGTACAAGGGACCAAACCAACTGTGGATTCCCCATCTTCTGCCATGTTTGTTTTGTCAAAATGTTGACATACAAGCCTAGATCCAGAATAACTGAGTCCACATCATAATCGCCAATTTGGACATTCATCCTCATCTCTTTCTTGAACTTCTTCTTGTTCAAGGAATTCACTGTGGATTCCCGTTGACCTTTCTTCAGTTGATATAATAGAATTTTGTTAGGATATTTTGCTAGCGATAGGAAAAATTCAAATAATTTTTGCAGTGTACCATGCCTTCGTGATGGTCCTACTATCAGTGTTGAATAAAAATAGGTAACATTTCATAAATAGGAAACTTACCCGAATCTCTTCTTATGGTGTCTCATGCTTCAAAGAATGTGTCTTTCTCAACGTCGACATCAAATTGCACCTTTTTCCGATTCATAAATCAAACTTGAGGGATTGGACCATAATCGCTTGTTATCTCACCTGCTTGAGTAATGACTCCAACATTTGTAGTTTGAGCCCTTGGTTCTGCTCAGATATTCCCAACAATTGGACCTTGGTTTTGTTTTGTGGCAGATTCAATGGCTAGTTTGCATTTTGATTCATATTTTGGTTCTGGTTATGGTTCTACAGTGGCAAACATTCTTTGTTTGACATTTCACAATCACCTGCAAACACTCTTCAACTGTATGATCTGCAGCGGTATAATAACTACATTACGACTGCAGGTTTGGACAATCTCACTGGTAATGCCCCAATACTCCACAATTGTAACATTGCACAGGTCTACGACATCCTCCTCCTCCTTGACCGAAACCTCCATTCCATCCTCAGAATCCTCCATGAAATCCTCCTTGCTTTTGATACTGCGGTTGGTTGAACTGTTGTTTATCTTGTTGTAGGGGACTCCCTTGCTGAACATACTGCAATTGAGTATAATGCAGCTGAGTATACTATGACTATTGCCGAGCATACTACATATGATTATACTGTGGTTGTGGTGGAGTGAACTGTGGCGGTGGTGGAGTAAATTGATACTGCAATAGAGAAAACTGTGGTTGCTGCGATAGTGGTCTCTCCGTTGGTCGGTGTTCTTCTCCCTTCATGTAATACGTGTCCATCATCCTTTCTTGGAGTATTTCATATGCTCAGCAATCCTTTCCCTCATGACTAACAGAGCGACAAAAAGTACAATACAAATTCGTAGAATTCGATACCATCTTCTAAAGATATAGGCATTCCTCGTGTTGATGTCCATGAGTTTGACAGATCCGTCGCCATGGTAAGATAACTTGATTGAGCAGATTTGGAGCTCCCAACAACAAGTAGTTGTGGAAATACAAGCATTTATCCTTATGATGCCCCTTCGTAGACATCAAGTACACCATACTTCCTCACAAATATCTTTTCCCTTCTTGATGTCTTGCAATTGGATCGTCATATTCACCAATTGTGACTGGATCTGATTTATTCTGACGCCAGTTTCCCAACTAGTGAGGCCTCCAACTTCATTGCAATCTCCAGGGCCTTGCTCTGTGTCACAATATTCTGCTGCATCAATGACATTCTGATATATGGCACCGACATTGCAATGAACCACTCCTTATGTTGTACATCTCTCATTCCAAAAATGACTTTTTCCATCAGCGTTTTGAATCACTGATCAAAATACCATACCAATTTATTTAGATATTGCTTGATTTCCTTTAACTCTGTGATATACCGTGACTCAAACTTGGGTTTTCTGAATTCTTCAATTAATCCAGTTCTAATCTCTGCTAGAGTCTTTAGTAGCTTTCTTGTCGAAACTTGTACAAACTTCATGTACAAGTCTAATGCATGACCTTGAAAAGTTGTCACCAGCTATCCCTTCTTCATATCTTTGTCTTGGACTTGCTTCACAGTCCATACCGCTTCATAGAGAAACCAGTATTGTTCGGGATCCTTGATCTTGTTCCCATGAAACAAAAGGTAAATTTACATCATTGTTTGCCATCTTGGGACTTCTTCCTGTGTTTGCTAATATGTTACTATTAGTGTGTTGATGATACACTCAAAAATTCGGTGTTGAGCTCGTGTTTCTTCCTGAATGTGGCACAATTCATGGAGGTGTAGGTACATTGTTGCTTTGGGTTGGTCCTTCTTCAATCTCAGGCATAGCCTAGTCGTGTCCTTCGTCGCTGTAGGGTCGCTTAGTCCCTTGCGATCTTCTCTGGTAGCTTCTTATTTCGGTCATAAAAGTACTCTCCTCAGTCCTCTACCTCTTCTCTTGTAGAAACCTTACCCCACTTCGCAGAAGACCACACTCTTCCTCGACTTCCCTCATAGTTTCTTCGTAACTCCCATCCATCTACCCAGTATCCTTCCATCCAACCCTCATCTCCGCAGTACCTGTAACCTCCACACACGGAAGCTTTTTACTCTTCGGAGTCCATCTTCAGTATGCCCTTTTCATAGATAAACATTTTAATCCACAATTGCAACGAAAAACGAAACCTACCTGTTGGTCCTTTGAAAAATTCCCTTTTTGCATCGCTGTAGGACTTGACTGTGTCAACTACAAACTCAGTGATGTATCCTTCCAAGATGTTGTCAATCCACACTTCGAGATCCCTCGATGCTTTGTTGTCTACCTCCTACAGCTGCTAGATTAGCTCCGGGGTCCAGCAAGTAGGTTCGTCTCCTTGAAAATTTGTCTTTCGACAGGTTAGTTGTGCCAACCACTCATACAAGATGATCATAAATGCAACGAAGAAATATTCATGGATATCATAATAGATATGTATTCATAGCCACTCTTCTGTTGGAAATCTAGAATTCGTATTTTCTTCTGCTATGAATTCTTGAGCCTTTTGACTGAACCAATCTTGAATCTTCGGTCTGGTCGGATGCCACAACATATCCTCCTTCTTTTTGCACTATGGTCCCGGTAATAGAACCATTTGTTGACCCAGATATGTCGATAGGGGTTCACACTCTGTCAACACCCCTGAAAACCGCGATCTCCCTGAGCATCAGCCCATACAGGTTTTACCCTGTCCAACAACACTTATGAAGGAGATGAAGCCTCACCCAAGATGTTTGATGGAGAGCTGCAGGAACCAAGTTTCCGCAGTGAGGAGGAGGATATTGCGCATCTACATTTCTGCTATCCTCTTATTATCACAACATTCACTAGAGATTCAGGCAAGGGTTTTATCATTGATTATTCATATTGGATTACCGTGCCAACCAATTGCATTGGATCCCATCACAACATTCATCAATAAATAGATTGATAAACAAGAAATCATTCAGTGTGAAAATAAAACGCATCATTCAGGAACATACAAATTATTGTGTTAACCATTCATTCAGATCGCATCATAAATCAGTAAAAGCACAAGATATAACATCAGATATCAAGACACATTGGTTCGAATCATCATCCGTTCATATTATATTACTTCTTCGCACCAACACAATATCTCAAAAGACATTCTCAAGTTTGGAAGCCAGAACCCGAAACAATAGATACAATGTGTTCTTCTGCAGATACCATCCAACAAAAAACATAAGACAAGAACTCCCTAACATTACATTACTATTTATATTTATAGGCTTGTGGCTTTTACAAAATGGTCCACATTTAACTGACTTGGACCAACAATTGCAAAATTATGACCAAAGAGTACAATATTTATGAGCAAGCCGACTCTTTGTTGACTTCTCAGCTATGCACGCTATCAATTGGCTTGTGCACCATCCTTCGTGTTGCACATCATTCTTTGACTTTCGCACCAAAACTGCCTGCGAACAATATTTATCTTGTTTAATTTATCCTTTACAGAATATTAATGCACACATTCTTATTAATTAGCAAGACTCAAAATCATATTTTCATTCTTCTTATGTCCCTAATCTAAGATCAAATAGAACTAAGTTTCATCCATACAAGAAATTTTATCTCTAAGTATATAATTTCTTAACAACCATAGAATAGAAAGTCTATGAGAAGGTGATGGATCAATTCATATGCAATATGAATTGTTACCCCCATCACATAGCCAACACTGGCTCAAAGGATTTAATGTACTCACATATATTATCTTACCTCTTTTATTAATGCCCATACATTTCATGTAAACTTATAGTTACGATCAACATTACACTGATTAGAGATAACACTATTTAAGCTTGCCCAACTTCCATAAAAGTTCTAGTTTAGCAGATAATATATAAAATTAAAATCAATCATGCCAAACACAATGATTATATTAATGGCATCTCAACCATGATGCTCACCTCTTATACATTACCACATAAATACAACAAATTAATAGGTTAACATTCATATTAAGTTAGGGTTTCTTCAAATGATTTCAGTTCTTAAAGATCAATATTTACCCATACCATTAATATTTATCTGCCATCAATGACCATTAATGTACCAATCATTCATAAATTTTGGTTTAAACCAAAAACTCACACGATATATATGTATCACCTTTGCTACCTTCCATAGACGCATAACGCATAACATTCCAAAAATTCAATAGCCATATATCCAAAAATCCTTTCTTCAATCAGAAGAGGTCCACACTCATATCAAAGTTAACAAGTGTAGCTTCCATTTTGAGATCTACCCAATTATTAGGGATGACTTCACTTAGTTACCATAGAGTTCTCAACATATTTTCCAACCTAATCATAAAATTTTAGGTTTCAAAGATAAACTTGATTTCCTTATTAGGTTATCAAAATGATAACCCAATGATCATTCCTACCCACAATGATTATGCAATCATACCCAAGAGATCAACTCCTTGTTTCAAGGTTAACAAGAAGAACTATCATATCTTCTCATTCCAAGCATCCTAACTGATACATAGAAACAACCTTTCCACACATTATATGTATATACACTATTCAGTCACAACTGTATTTCAATCAGAAAACATACACTCATAATGACTATAAGATTTATAACTATCGATCTCTTTCATAGTTATAATTTGTTTTAAAGCACACAATCTCATCATACTTTAAGTAGAAGAGCAAGGGATTGACATGCAATTGGACCACATTTGACGTCAATACAGTAAGATATTTAAGGAGAAATACAATCCTTTACTCACCATGATTACTCTAACTAGATTAATCCGATAGGTTCTTATTACACCTCTCTAATTACTTTAGCATGGCTGAAGTGTAAGGTAGGAATCATTTATTCTTCATTATCATACCATGTCAACATTGAAACATTGATTACATACATAACAACACATACATAATAAACATACATCATTCGTTCCATCGACACACACATGGATCCAATAGGTCCTAGTGTTGTGGCTGGATTTGATACCATATGTAGTGGCCCTAGTCACTACGATTGCTAAACAAAGATTCAACCAACAATTTAATTGAAGAAGCAACAATAATATAAATATATAGTAATACACCCACATGTTACAATACACTATGATAAATCATACTCTCTTAAAACAAGGTAGCACATGCATGTGCTAAATTTAAAAAAAAATTAAAAAAACTAGAGGGCATCATTCCACTCTCCACATAGCAGAAACTTGGTTATTATTAAATAATTTTAATAATAAAACAAAATTAAACATGATTAATTAATTTAATCTAATGTAATTAGCCATGCCCTGCAAAACAATTTCGATGTTTCGACATCATAACACTTATAAAACAATTTTGACGTATTATTCACACCTTTCCAATGTTTCCATGCCTTCCTGACATTTATGACATCGGGAGTCGGAAGTTGGCACCACATAACTGGTTTCTAATGAAATAAGCCCCATGTGTTCGCCCTGACGTGAGAATCTCGAGTTACCTAGAATTGATACGTTGTACCTCAAAAGTCGAGAATGACTAAACGAAAATTGACAATGACCCTTTTGATGCCGGCATCGGTGTTTCCACCTCAGCATTGAAACTCCATCAAATTTACATGCACTGGGTTCTATCACCCTCCGAATCAGAAGCGGAAGTCGAAAATAAAAATGCTACCACAGAGCCACAAGGAAAATCCCAATTCCAATATTGACACTTCAGTGTCGACACCTTTGCGTCGACACCAGTATGATGATCCACTCTGAAGTTGAAAGTTGACATGAAATTGCATTTCATTCTCAACAGTCATGCTGATTCCGATGTTAATACCTCTGTGTCCTCACCTCAGAACTCGACATTAGTACTTCGACAACAAAAACTCAGAATTACTCTTTCGATTTAAGGTTTAACACTTATCCATTTTAGCAAATGACTAAGACATGGTTTTTATCTGAAACTCTGAGCGATCCTACCTTAACTAGACATCAAAGTCTTAAAAAATTACAAACTACAATTATTCATTCCATTATTTTTTTACCATTTAGAAACTGTAGCAGTCCTTTCTCAAACAATAATTTCCTTTCTCCAAAGGAGTGAATCTAAATGTATTTAAGTCATTAAATATAACAGTTTTCAAAACCAATGTGACCAATAAGGTTCTACTGCATAATTCAACTATCCAGTTTATGAATTCACAAACAACAACATTCTCATTGCAGGAGTTAACAATCAAGGGAGTTAGAACTTCATACTAATTATAGTGTTATTCTACTTGTTCCCTTTTCATGCAATTCAACATGAAGATGAGCAACCAAAACAATGGCCTTATTTAACTTCTTAATAAATTGAGTTAAAAATAGAGAACATGGTAAAAATATTAAGATCAAGCCATAATCCTCAATGGATATGCAAGTACTAATAAAGACATAAGGCATTCTACCCCTTTAATTAGTCTATCAGAACTGGGAAACCAATGGCATGATACAATTATTAAACCAATTATCATTTCCTACAACAACTCAACATCTCCTAGACAGAGCAATTACTTAACAATTATACCAAACAAATTTTAAACAAAGATTACCTATCAATTCAGGAAAACATATGACTGTGAGATTTCCTTCCCAGCTTAACCATTTACCTCTCTGTATTAAAATTCTATAGCATTGATGAATTCAAAAAATTAAATGTAATTTAAGTATGTACATTCCATACATTTAAATTGAATAGGAAAAAATAAACTTGATCTCAAGCATGAATTAACATTGTAGAATAACATCAAATGTTTCAATAATGGTACTTATCCGAGAAACCATTGGATTGGGAAACTTACTACATGTGAGGCATGCTCCACCCAATCGTAGGCCATTTTTCTCATATTCTCTCAGCAAAATGCAACCCTCGAGATGAGACCTATGCATTCACCAGTGATATATCACAATAGCCCTATAATTTTCTTTAAGGTTTGTTCATAGTGCCCAAAATTCCACTAAGTTAGTTTTCTACACCATTTTCCATTTCATTTGGACATCCTAAGGAAAACAGAGACACAATTCAATAGACATATTAAGGGTTCTAGTTTTCAACAGACACAATTCAATATGAATCCTAGTTTTCTTTGAGGTTCCTACCCTAACCCCCATACTTCACTATTATACAAGGCCATAAGTCCCATTAGATAGTTAGTCGGTAATGACATAATGTGAAAGGCCCTCTTTATTGAATAAAGTTCCCTAGGTGGTTGATCCTCATTAATAACATGATGACAAGTAGTATATATCCTTGGTTATTTAAGCACTATATATAGAGTAGTAAGCCATGTAATGTTTAGTCAAGAATTGTTATTGTATTTGAGCTTTGCTCTTGGATATTACCCCCTCAAAGAGAAAACTAAACATGCTTATCTATTTTATCTTTCAGACAAGAGATATGTTTATGGTTTTATCTATTATCTCTTGTGTTTTTTGTCTTTTCTCTAAATTTATGGGTTTAAGTATATTACAAGTGGCATTAGAGCTCTGCCTTGGGCCAAATAGGAAATCTAACCATTTGACTCCTTCAAATGAGTCATCTTGGAATTTTCGCTCCAAATTTTTTCTACAATGTTTGAAGGAATGAAATTTTCAAGTTAGATCTAGGACATATTTAAGTAACATGTGTAAAAAGTTCATGTTCTGGTTTTTCTATAATTTTGAAAATATACTCTATGTAAGTTAATATTTTTTACTTGTCAAAGGGTTTGGATCATTAAAATGAGTTGTCTTGGCATTTTCACTCTATTATTTTATTTTTTTGGTGAAGTTTCAAGGAATGAAAATTTGCAGGTTGTAGCAAGGACATAAGGATTAACTTGTGTCAAAATTTCATCTTATATGCCTTTATAATTTATGAGATACACTTTGTGCAAATTATGTTTTTTTACTAGCCTAAAAACTAGCCTTAAATGTTTGTTTTAGGTAAAATTAATATATATTGAGTTGGAAAGATCCAAATTGAGTGCCACCAGTTTCGTTGGAAATAATTAGAAATGTATTAATTCTTCCACAAATTTCATATTTGGACCTAAAATATTGGATGTGTCAAAGTCTGCACAAATCCGCTCTTTGGAGAAGGCTAAAATCAACAAGTTTTGGGGAAATTAGAATTTTGTAAAACCCATGGGATTGCAGAGTAGACATATTAGGATACTATAGAGAAAAAATTAAGACCCAAAGATGCATCAATTTTAGAGTTACAAAAGCTTCAAGGCCATCTCCAAATTAGGGTTTTATAAGGAGTTGTGTTTATTTCAAAATCTCAACTTCAATTCTTGCCTTGATAGGTAAGTTATTTTCCAATGATTATAAAGCTATTTTTGGTGTTAGTGAGCACAATTTTTAAATTTTTTTTGAAGATGTGTTATGGTGTCTTAAAATACCATAGGGATATGTCATTCAATGATTAAACCTATTTGGAGAACATACATGTAGAAAATATAAATGGTACTAAGTGACTTTGTTTGACACCCTTGTAATCTCTATTAGTACCCCTTCGAGAAGTACTGCATCATACAAAAATTGTATATGTAATTTCGCTTCAAGGTACCCTTAATTATATAGGAATTCCCCTAGGTATTCTTGGAGCCAACTTTATATAAACTAATCAACCGTCTTGTTGCTATAGTACACCAAGAGCAACACTCAAGGATTTCACTCTCTAGTATTTGGGTAGTTGAGTAGTATGACTAAGAGAATTATTGGGCCTCCTTAGTTAGTGCCTTGAGATATTGGGTTGACTACTACTGTTGGAGCCTGCATGTATATAATATATCTGTAACACCTAACACTCCCTTTTCCTCGGGTCTTGATGCATCCCATGCATGCCACCTATAAACCACCCCACATCAACACCCCACAAAATATGCCACTTGCTCTAATGATCAATATACAAATCTCAATGGTCAGCTTCAAACTTGGATCAAAAGTTGGATGATAAGTTAGTTAACTTGGACAAGACATTGGATTAGAAGTTCAATCAGAAGTTGGATTAGAAACATCAACATACCTTAAATATACTAGATATCATGTTGAATGAGAGGTTGGCACATCTAAAAACTCATGGTATACAAATAAAATTTTGTTGGTATGAGAAACATAATGAGACACACCAGGAAGATACTTTTCACTCGGGAATTTCGAGCCATCAATACACCCCTTTAGGTATTCACAACTGTAAACTACTCTTCATGGATAATAACACATGTCATTGTTTTCCTAAAGTGGACCTGAACATGTTTGAGTGGTTAACCCTTTAGGATAGGTCATCCAGATGGAACATTACTTTACCTCCCATAACAATACAAATGAAATAATGAAAATTAAGGCAGGGGTATTGTATCTGAATCTAGAAAGATGACGATTATGGGAGTGGCATAAAAACACCTATGGGCACTACATCACTTGGAGTGTATTTTTAAAAACTATCCATGCCTGTCACAAGTGAGATACTCATTATTTGGGGAAACTTACCAAGTTATGAGAAACTAGCTCGGTTAAAAAATTTCTCTAAGCATTTAAGTAATTAGCCATCCATACAGAGAAATTAATAGATTAAATCTATAAATAATGTTTCATTAGTGGCCTCAAGGCGGTGATCAGATCACATGTGATAATGCAACAACCTTCTACCTAGTTGGAGGCATCTCAGAAGGATCTATAAGTAGAGATGGTGATCAATGCATAAACCAACAAATCCTCTTTAATTCCCTACTTATTCCCTATAAAGGTCAATTCTTCAAGCACAATCCCTTCACCTTCCTTAAAAGTACATAGATTTTCTCCAACATAAATGGGAGACCAACAAAGACACAAAATCTTCTATAATTTTGATGAAAAGTAAAGAACATAAATTGTTTCAAATTTATATGACCATGATTCTAAACATATCAAAGACATTATTATTAAAGATACATGTAACATCACAATCCCTCAATCCGACCAACAGAAGGGGACATTACACTAGATCGAGGTCTCTAAATTTTGACCATAACCATGGTTACAAATTTCACAACAATAAAAATATGTGTGCATATATATAATAAACATACATAGTGAAAATAACTCAATTCACACACACATCATGAAAATTACACACATAATAATCACATGAATATAAATAAAAATCACTGCACATCAGATACAAAAGAATACCTATCTTTTAGACAAAGAAGATCTAAGCAAATGGTTGTGTAAAATAAATTTTGCATCTAACTGTAGGAACTCTATACAACATATTATATTTTTGTTGAGAGGCCACCCCAAGCTGGGATATGAGGCCATCAAGGCGAAGGAAACACCTACATGCTTCTCTCTCTCAACCCACAACCCTTTCTGCTCTCTATGCTTAACAAAAAGCTCAATAAAATATCTATATAGATATCATTAAGTCATCATATCCATGACACTCTTTCCAACTACCCAACACAACACAAGAAATGAATTTCCCTTCACTGATCCACAGATCCTTTAGGAAATACAACCCTTACAGTGCTTACCAGTGTATGCAATAAGAGTTTAACCTGATGTATGCTATTGGAGAACCTCCTAAAAAATTAATTCATGGATTCTCACACATTCAAAAGTAACATAACGCAATGGGTAGGGGTCCCTAGATTTCCCAACCTCTATGCTCACCTACAACCATGTATTTTCCCTTCAAAATTGTAGATCTTTCTTTAAATTCAAATTTCTAAGTTTAACAAAGTCTAGTAATGGTCACCACAATAATAGGAATCTCTACATAGTGTAGAAACATGCACAAGAGAGTGATATATTGAGTGTTGACTTAAAGGGAAATGAGGTAAGGGTGAAAAGACAGCTGACATAGCTTCCGACCATAGAAGAAAATGACTTTGAACAACTATTTAGTAATGGTCATCCACAACAATAGGAATCCCTATGTAGTGTAGAAACATGCATGAGAGAGTCATAGATTGATTGTTGACTCCATTGGAAATGAGGTAAGGGTGAAAATATAATTGACATATATTATGATCATAGAAGAAAATGACTCCGAACATCTGAAAAAATTGTCACCACCCCAATGCTTCAATAACTACATGAAGTGACTTCCCCACCAACGTCACACATGCATTCAATGATTGGGTTAATAGTCAAGAGAAGGTAATTGTCTCATTTAAGGCACATGGCAGAATTTTGGATAAGTTCTGAGGTTGACGTATGGAAATGAAGGATTTAAATTCCTATAATCACCCTGTCCTCTTCCCCTCTAGTGGAATCATAGTCCTTCTAGTGCTCTTTATAAATCCATCTTGGACCATTTATTAATTTCCAACATAATATTTACATACATCTCGAATTGGAATGATAATCCAACCATATGTTCCAAATAAAAATATATACATCATACATTCCTACCCATTCACTAGTTGGGCCTTGGCTTTAATATCTATACTAGGAATCCGTACTAGCATATTTACATCATTTACATAATTTTGATTAAATACATTCCAAGTCAAAATGAGGGGGGTTTTACAAGCCCCCGCTTGGAATAACATCGTGCTTGGTGTTTGCTCAAAATTAGAACAAAAATGGGCATGCCTCTTTCATGGTATCCTCTAACTCCCACATAGCCTCATCGGGACTGAAGTGCTTCCATTGCACCTTTACCTGTCTGATGGCTCGGTTCCGTAGCAATGTTACCTTAATGTCTACGATGCATATTGGCTCAGTTTATAACTCTCCCTTTGGGTTCCACCTAAATCACATCCAATTCATTTACATGGTTAGGATCATGTACATATTTTTTAAGCAAAGAAACATGAAAAACATTAATATCTCTATTACTAGAATAAAATACAATTCTATATGCAATTGAACCTATTCTTTCAAGCACTTCAAATGGCCCATAATATCTTGGTGATAACTTGACACAACTTCCAAGATTCAAGGAACTCTTCCTTGGCCTCACTTTAAGGTAAACATGATCCCCAACACTGAATTCTATATGCATTCTATTCTTATATGAATATATTTCTTGTCTATCTTGGGATGCCTTCAAATTCTATCTAATTTTTGCAACCTCCTATTCTATTTCCTTAAGCACTTCTAGCCCAAGTACAATTATATTCACTAGAATATCCATCTTGGACCATTTTATTAATTTCCAACATAATATTTACATACATTTCGAATTGGCATGATAAGCCGACCATATGTTCCAAATAAAAATATATACATCATACATTCCTACCCATTCACTAATCGGCCCTTGGCCTTAATCTCTATACTAGGAATCCATACTAGCATATTTACATCATTTACATCATTTTGATTAAATACATCATCTAATTCAAAACAAGGGGGGTTATACAAGCCCCCCCCTTGGAATAACACCGTCCTTGGTGTTTGCTCAAAATTAGAACAAAAATGGGCATGCCTCTTTCATGGTATCCTCTAACTCCCACATAGCCTCATTGGGACTGAAGTGCTTCCATTGCACCTTTACCTATCTAATGGCTTGGTTCCGTAGCAATGTCACCTTAATGTCTAAGATTCATAATGGCTCGGTTTAGAACTCTCCCTTGGTTTCCACCTAAATCATAGCCTAATCAATCACATGGTTAGGATCATGTACATATTTTTTAAGCAAAGAAACATGAAAAACATTAAGATCTCTATTACTAGCAGAAAATACAATTCTATATGCAACTGACCCTATCTTTCAAGCACTTCAAATGGCCCACAATATCTTGGTGATAGGTTGACACAACTTCCAAGCTTCAAGGAACTCTTCCTTGACCTCACTTTATGGTAAACATGATCCCCAACACTGAATTCTCTATGCATCTATTTTTATATGAATAAATTTCTTATCTATCTTGGGCTGCCTTCAAATTCTATTTAATTTTTGCAACCTCCTATTCTATTTCCTTAAGCACATCTATCCCAAGTACAATTATATTCACTAGAATATCCCAAGTCACCGGTGTCCTCCATTTTCTTCCATACAAAGCTTCAAATGGACTCATTCCCAATGAAGCTAGCTGGCCATTGTTATATGCAAACTCTAGCAAGTGTAGATAATCTGCCCAGTTGGTTGGTTTGTCCATCACATACATGCAAAGCATGTCTTCAATAATCTGATTTATTATTTCAATTTTCCCATTTGTTTGTGGATGGTAGGAAGTGATAAAGTTCAGTCATGTAGCCAAACTGCAAAAATAATTTTCCATAAATTTGAAGTAAATTTGGTATATATGTCTGAAATTACTGGCTTTGGCATTCCATGCAATATGAAAATTTATTTCATAAAAGTATTCGCAATGGCATATGTTTTAGATGTTGATTT
Organism: Pseudotsuga menziesii; assembly: GCA_001517045.1. Classification (NCBI taxonomy): domain Eukaryota; kingdom Viridiplantae; phylum Streptophyta; class Pinopsida; order Pinales; family Pinaceae; genus Pseudotsuga; species Pseudotsuga menziesii. Next base: position 263,547 of record LPNX010070065.1, on the reverse strand, counting down.
AATTGGTATAAAGCTTGTTGATTTTGACAATTTATCCACCACAACCATGATGGAATCATGTGGTTTCATATTAATTGCAAAACTTGTAATAAAATCCATGGAAATTACTTCCCATTTCCATTATGGAATTGGAAAAGGATGCAAAACACGTGTTGGGTGTTGATGATCAACTTTTACTTGCTGACATTTCATGCACTTAGAAATATACTCAACAATGTCCCTTTTTATCCCTGGCCAAAATTATTGTTTCCTGGCTATATCAATTGTTTTCTAGTATCATGGGTGACCAAAATATGGCATTTTATGGATTTCATCCATAACAATTCTACTCAAGTCTACTAGATTTGGAATATAAATTCTGTTTTTATAAATAAGAATTCCATCATGTTCCAAATGATAACCATCATACGTCTTTTCAAAAATTCCCTTGCTGCAATTTTTCTTTTATTTGCACATACAGTTCATCTTCATCAAGACAATTTACAAGTTGTTGCCTTAAATTTTACTGACAAGTGGTGATAGATGCCACAAGCATTTCAAGTATCTTTCTACTAAGTGCATCAACCAATTTATTTTATTTTCCTTTTATGTGCTTGATTTTAGAATCAAATTCACATAAAAGTTTTAACCATCTAGCTTTCCTGGAAATTAAATTTGGTTGCTCAAATAAATATTTCAGACCATAGTGGTATGTTCTCAACTCAAAAAAAATCCCATTAGATAATGTCTCCACATTTTTAAAGCATGAACTATGGATGCAAGTTCCAGATCATGGGTGGCACAATTCTTTTCATGCTCTTTCAATTTTCTAGACTCATAAATGACCACATGATTGTCTTGCATGAGAAATCCTCCAAGTCCATGTTTACATGCATTTGTACACACCACAATTTATTTTCCTGGGTCTGCAATTTTCAAAATTGGAGCACTTATGAGAAGCTTCTTCAACATTTAGAAGATTTCTTCACAGTTCTGTGTCCACTCAAATTTTGTTCCCTTCTTTTGCAAGGAAGTGATTGGGTGTGTGACCATGGAGAATCCTTAAATAAATATTCTATAATAATCAACAAGGCCCATAAAATATCTCACATCTATTACATTCTTTGGAGTTTTCCAATTCATGATGACATCAATCTTTTCCGGATCCATCGATACTCCTTCCTATGAAATATTGTGACCCAAATAATGAACCTTAGTTTTGTAAAAGTAGCATTTTCTTAGCTTGGCATACAACTTCTGCTCCCTTAGAAATCGCAAATCAATTCTCAAGTGTTCTTCATGCTCCTCTTCATTCTTAGAGTAAATAATAATGTCATCTTGAGAAATAAGAGCAAACTTGTACAAATATTTGGTTAAAATGCTATTCATGAGACACATGAAGGTTAATAGTGCATTACTGAGACCGAATGGCACCACTACAAATTAATAGTGTCCATACCTTTTTCTAAAGTTTGTTTTGTGAATGTCTTCTTCCTTGATCCTCACATGATGGTAACCAGAGCTCAAGTCTATCTTTGAAAATACCTTTTCCCCTCTCATTTGATAAAAAGATAATCAATTTGAGGCAATGGGTACTTGTTTTTCCCTATCACTTTATTCAATTTCCTCTAATCAATACATAGCCTGAGTGTTCCATCCTTATTCTTCACAAATAGTAACGGTGCTCCCCATGGTGATACACTTGGACGTATGTACTTCTTTTCCAATAATTCTTGCAATTGCATTTTCAGCTCTAATAATTTTGGTTTACTTATCCTGTAAGGTGTATTGGAAACAGGTGTTGCTCCTGGAACAAGGTCAATTATGAAATCAATGTCCCTCTTCGGAGGAAGTCTAGGCACTTCATTCGGAAACACATCCTTAAATTCTTGTAGCACATGATATTCCTCTAATATGGGAATTTCAATTTCTGTTTTGTCCAATATACACGCTGCATACAATTGAAAGTCTCTCATATAGAACTTCTTCAGCTGCATGGCTGAAATATGCCTAACAAAAATTTCTTTTGGAATTCATTTTACAACCCTTGGGTTTCTTTCATCATCAATGCACTTAAAAATCTTGTTGTAGAATTCAAGTTTAACTCTGTGTGCTTCCAACCAATCCATTCTAATGAGAATATCATATGAACCAATTGGTAAAATATTTAGATTTGCAGAAGTGAATAGTCCACCCATTTCTAATAGACATTTCTCCACTATTTCACTAACTTTTCTCTTGGTTCCTATGGCTAATTGGACCAACCCTGATTTACTATGCTTGGTTTTCTTAAAGCACAAATATCAACAAATTTAGGGCCGATATAAATGTGAGTAGATCCAATGTCAATTAAAATAGAAATAGATTGCTTAACAATCTTACCTTCAACCTCAACCACAATTGATTGATGATCTGCTTAGCGGTCCTCTAGTGCAACATAAATTCTAGGGACAATCCTGCCACCTGACCCACAATTTCAACTTCTTGAATGTGATGAACCTACTTTGCATCACCATTCCAATGTGGACAGTTTCTAAGCAAATGGTCCTCTCCACATCCACAACATTGAAGTGGCTCTCTTGTCTTGTCTTCCATCATCCTAGCTAGCTTTATCACACCTTGTGGTGGCTGCCTTGGATGATTTATGAAATTAGGAGGCTTGAAACCCTTCTTCTTTTGGTTAAGCTTCTCATTTATCTTATCCTTCCATGCCTTATGGATTTCTGGCCTACTTTTGTCTCGATCATAACAATACTTGGCCTTTATTATGGTGTCATCTAGATTTTGAGGCTCATCAAACTCAATTATATATTTGTAGGATTGAGAAAACCCACTTAGAAAACGTTGAATTTTTACTTTATCATCTTTGATATATTTGACATATCTCAACAACTCCAAAAATTTATTTCCATATTCCTCCATAGTCATTTGGCCCAATTTTAGCTCATGGAATTCTTTGATGTTTTCATCATAGTACCTATCAGAGAGGTACTTTTTCTTGAAGTGTTTCTTTAATTGCTTCACCACAATATTCCTTTCATTAATATTCTTCAATTTCCTAAGGTGATCCCACCATACAGATACCCTTCCATTCAGATTGAATATGGCCACTCTTGCTTTCATATTTCTTGAGTAGTCTTGAACTTGGAAACACTTCTTTATCCCAAGAAGCCAAGCCTCATCTTCTTGAACATATTTTATCTCACCATCAAATATAGGAGGTTTGGCCTTTTGAAATTCTCCAAGAAAAATTTCCTTTGGAGACCTCTTCCTCTTCTTCCTATGAGATGAAGAGCTTGGTCCTTCAGTGGGATACTTAGAGTCAGATGACCCACTAGAAGATATTTCTGGGGTATATGAACCACCTCTACAAATCCTTCTTGAACTATGGGACTTCTTGTGAGAATTCCTCCTTGAGTTACTCATGCTGTTTTCTTGATTTTCTGAGTGGGTCCTATAGTTGATTTTTCTTTGGATGTCTATCATACTTTGAATCATAGCTGTATTCAACTGATTTTGTTCTCTTGAGATCTAATTAGCCTTTCATTATCTGCTCTACAAATTTGAAATTCCACTGTTAGGCTCCTGATGGTTTCTGCAATGTCTGGGTGAGTCACTTGGTTTCTCCTACCATTGGATTATATATTTTCATTCTCAATATGTATGTCCTCTCCCATTGCATTTGTCTCAGCTTCATAAGGATCATGTGCATCATCCATGATGATGACCTTCTTGGCCCAACCAAGACCAAGATCTATGAACTACACTATATTGACTGATGAACCTTATCTATCTCTGATATAATTTTGAACCTACAATTTTTTTTCATATAAATAGGTTTGTTAGATTTATTACATCCTTAGAAAATCAAAAGTAATTTTCATATTATGGAAAATATCCATATTGACATTTTTTGTCAAATTATGGATATCAACACTATTATGATCAAATTATAGAAACATCTAAATCACCAATTCAAAATTCGAATTTGTACAATTATTCCCCTATGGATAATCTTTCCAATGACTATAAGTATGATCAATTCTGAATTATGAGTATAAAGTTACAGTCCCTCAAAATTGTCAAATTGGCCCAATTTCTACACATTTTATGTAGGTGCATTTAACCCCATAGACCAACTTCATACACCTACATAAGTTCACCTATGGAGAAATAGAACAAATTCTATATTTCCCTTGATAACATATGTGACGAGGATTACTCAACAATTGTCAGTTCTTTGATCTAATTCCCCAAACACTTTTTTCTCAAATTTTGGAATTGACTACTTTTGTCTTTTTTGCACTTTCTCCAGACTTGTAAATTTCTGCATTTCTTGCAATCCTGTAACATCCCTTATAATCCACAAGTTTCCCCAATTTTATACTAGTTGAAAAACTATGGTTCAACTCACGAGAAAAATGTTTTTATTTTTTAAAAAAATAATGGGGATCAAGGGGTCTTAGCCAGGGTCGAGGACAATGTCCTTAATTTTTTTTGTAAATAATTTGATTTTGTGCAATCTGGCGCATAAGTTCAATGTTTTTTTCTATTGATGTGGAGAGGGTGATGAATTATCCTGACATGTGTTTGTTGAGGTGTTAGATAGGTTTTTCCTATTAGCCCATGATGTGGCCAAGAAACCCTACATCAGTTGCCAAGGAATAATACCACATGACCTTGGGAGTTGACAGGTTTCTCGTTTCCAAAAGAGGTAAGTTCTCATAAGGAAAACTATTTTTAAAATATATTTGGGGAGGAGTTTTCAATCAAAAGAGGACATGTGCCCTGGGTGATTTCAGCACGACTCCTTGCCCGTCCTTTGTTAATCATCATGCATAATGCCAACGAGTTATGAGTCACGATTGTTGATCTCCCACATCATCCAATGGTCATATCTTCTGCTATTAATCATCACACTAGTTTCCAATGTGCTATCAACTACAACCGTTGATCTCCTCAAATGTCAACAATTATATCCTCATCTCCTCCACACTCCATCATATGTGGACACAATTTCACATAGATCTTATTTGGCTTGACCACGTTAGACCCTATGCTGAGGTTTCTCCTCCATGTCACCCTCCCACTTGACATGGGTGGGGCCCAACTAAAATTTTCCATATGTTTAAAAAATTCATAATTACACAAAATTCCAATTTGGCAATAATGGGGATTATTTATAAATTATATCAAAATTCCTTATGGCCACTTATCTGTCACTTGACAAAACCTGATTTCTACATAACTAGTTCTGATTTTTCGCATGTAAGTTTTAATGCTCGTCCCATATAGCTCCGGTGTTATAACCAGAAGCTCTTGTACCACTCTGTAACGTCCCTATCCCTTAATCCGACCAACAAAAGGGTATGTTACACTAGATCAGGGCCTCTAAATTTTTCCCATAACCATGATTACAAATTTCATAACAATAAAATATGTGTACATATACAAAATAAAAATACATAGTGGAAATAAATCAATCCACACACACAACATGCAAATTACAAGCATAATTATCACATGAATATAAGTAAAAATCACTACACATCAGATGCAAAATAATACTTATGTTTTAAACAAAGAAGTTCCAAGCAACTGGTTTTCTAAGAGTGATTTTACAACCAACTGTAGGCACTCTATCCAACATATACTCTTGTTGCTAAGAGGCCATCTCCAAGCTGGGCTATGAGGTCACCAATGTGAAGGAAACACCTACAAGCTTCTCTCTCTCAACCCACAACCCATTCTTCTCTCTATGCTTAGCCAAAAGCTCAACCAGAGCTCTACAAGGATCTCACTAAGTCATCACAGCCATGGAACTCCTTCTAACTGCCCCAAACAACACAAGGAAGGAATTTACCTTCACTGATCCATAGTTCCCTCAAGAAATATAACCCTTACAGTGCTTACCAATGTGTGCACTAAGAGTCCAACTGTAACAAATATAAAATAATAAAATAATAAAATAATTTATAGTTAGGTTAGTATGAAAGGAGGCATCCACTCATCATGAATGTCCAAGCCATATTTAAGGCCAAGACATCAGTGTAATAATCATAATCTAATATATATTATTCCGATTACTCATCCAACATGATAGTTGGATTCGATTATTGAGAGATCAACTGGAATTGGTTTCTCCATTTGGTATCAGAGCTCAGATTCAACTCCTTCGACTTGAGCTCGGATTCGGCTCCTCCAACACTGAGCTTGGATTCGACTCCTCCTACTCTGAGCTCAGACTTGGCTCATCATTTCCTCATTTTATTTCCGCTGCTTACTCCTCCATCCCCTCACCTTCATGCTCCTCTCGCTATTAATCATCCTCCCTCCACCACCTCACTCACCTTCCTCACTCCCTCCCTCCCGTCTCCACATCTATGCACCCCATCCATTCCTCTCCTACAAACTCACCCCTTCCCATATTCTTCATCTGTTTCCCCTCTCACGTACATCCCAACGCCCGACGCCCAACCACCATCATGCTCCAACTCCTCTACGCACTTTGCGCTACCTCCCAGCAACCCCATGCCCTCTTCTCTACTCGTCCCCCTTTCCATCATCCTGCTCCATGCAACCATGCCATCTCCCACACTCCACTTCCTCTTCCACTGCTCCATGCACCATCCTTGCTCCCCCTCCAACACTGTCATCCCACCCCGCAGCCCTTCCCACCTACCGACCTGCACAACCCCTTCCAATCTCTTGCAAACTGCCACCGCCCATCTGCGCTTCCATTCCGTCATCCTCCACCTCCGATTCGCCATTACTGCTCCAAGAAGCCACCCAAGTTGATGGAAAAAAAAAGATAGAGTAGGCCAGTACGTCAGCCCCNATCAATCAATATAACATGCAATACAAAGATATAACATACCCTAGTAATAAGGGAATTGACAACGAAATAATTGACAAGGAGAAGGATGATCCTGACCAATATTGTGATAAGAGACAATCTGATGTTTCTAACAATAAGGATGATCAATGCTGCGATAAAAAATGTCACAATCACAAACACAAGAAGGACATATATCATCACAAAGATGGCTATAAAGAGCATCAATATAAGCAACTATAAGATCTATCAAACACAAGATAAGACTGGTGTTCTTATGAGCATTATAAGCACAAGGAGCCCGTTCAAGGGAATTGACACAAAATATGTTGGGGATAACAACACAAAAATAGTTAAGGTTGTAATGTATGTTGAGCATGTTCAATTGACGACAAACATAGTTAAAAGAAGAAATCACACAAGTTAAAAAAGTGTAAACAAAAATTCACCAAGTTCATACCTATTGCAAATACAAGACATAATAATCAAAATGAGGCAATGGTCGTAATCGAAATCACACCTCTCAAGTCATCAGTGCGACATAGAGCCAGAATAAAGATGACATTAGGAAAATACTCAAGCTTTGAGGACAAATCTCACTTAAAGGGAGTGGCAATGTAACAAATATAAAATAAGAAAATAATTAAATAATTTATAGTTAGGTTAGTATGAAAGGAGGCGTCTCCTCATCATGAATGTCCAAGACATATTTAAGGCCAAGACATCATTGTAATAATCATCATCTAATATATATTATTCTTATTCCTCATCCAACATGATAGTCCGATTCGATTATTGAGAGATCAACTGGACTCGATTGCTCCACCAACATACTGTATGCTATTGGAGAACTTCCTGCAACATTAATTCATCGATTCTCAAGCATCCAACAAGAATAAAACTCTATGGGTAAGGGTTCCTAGCTTTCCCAACCTCTATGATCACCTACAAACATTTATTTTCCCTTCAAAATTGTAGCTCTATCTTTAAATTCGATTTTATGGGTTTTAACACAATCTGGTAATGGTCATCCACAACAATAGGAAGTTCCATGTAGTGTAGAAACATGCATGAGAGAGTGATAGATTGAATTTTGACTCTAAGGTAAATAAGGTAAGAGTGAAAAGACAACTGACATAGCTTATGACCATAGAAGAAAAATACTGTTGACAACTAACAAAACTATCACCGCCCCAATGCTTCAATAACTACATAAAGTGAATTTCCCACCAACCTCACACATGCATTCGATTATTGGATTGATAGTAAAGAGAAGTCAATTGGATCATTAAGGCACATGGAATAATTTTGGATGAATTCTAACATTGACACATGGAAACAAAGGATTTAGTTTCCCATAGGATCCCTTTCCTCTTCCCCTATGGTGGAATCATAGGGCCCTCTAGTGCTCTTTACACAACAATACTGGACCATTTTATTAATTTCCAACATATTATTTACATACATTTTGAATTGGCACGATAATCTAACCATATGGTCTAAATAAAAATACATACATCATACATGCCTAGCCATTCACTAGTCGGGCCTTGGCCTTGAGCTATGCACTAGGAATCCATACTAGCATATTTACAACATTTACATAATTTTGATTAAATACATTCCAAGTCAAAATTGGGGTAATTATAATACCCATAAATTTGAGACTAACGAATAAAGTCATCCCATGTCATAAGAGGTAGAACCTGAAGTCCATCTAGAAGAATCATTCATCTCTGTTCATACTTCATCAAGTATTTCATCCTTGCAAACCTTGAAATTTTGATTTACAAAAAGCATCACAAAGCGGTTGTCTTGGTTGATGGTGGTAGCGCCCAGAATTTTATTCACTAGTTAGTGGATGATGAAATCCATTGTTATGTCCACCTGGTGCCCAAGTTTTAAATTATGGTAAATGATGGAGGGATGATGAATGTGGGGGGAACTGTGAAAATGTGAAACTCCAATCGGGTGTCTATCCTCTCAAAACACATATGTTGGCCATATACATGGGTGGATGTGATATAGTTCCAGGGGTTGAGTGGCTATGCAAATGGGTCCAATCACCATCTACTTCAACAAATTACTTGAGTTTTACATAGGAGTCTCATACTCACACCGTCATAGGGATTTAGGTAGGCTCTTGTAAAGTCATAGGTTCTATTTGGATGGAAAAATTATTGAAGAAATTCCACTTGGGAGTTATTCATGGCTTCCATGCCATACAAGCTTTGGACAACACTACACTAGAAATACATCCCGACTTGCAAAAGGTTTTGTACAAACTTTAGTAGGTTTTCAGAACACCAAATGGTTTACCCCCTTCTGGAGGTGAGCATGATCATGTAACACCTTTAATTCTAGGAAATTAACCACCAATTTTACACCCATATAGGCACCCATTTGAATAGAAGAATAAGATTTAAAAGGTCATTTGTAAGCTACTAGAGGCATGCTTCATTCTTCCTAGTACAATCCTATATTCATCCCTAATGGTCATTGTTTAAAGAAATAAGGAACTTGGTGCATGTGTATTTATTTTTGTTCCCTCAATAAGTTGACTATGAAAGATAAATTCCACTTCCTAGTCATAGATGATCTTCAGGATTACCTCCATGGTGCAATTTTTTTACCAAACTGACCTTTCTTCTAGATGCCACCAAATCAGGATGAAAGAAATTAATATTTCAAACACAACTTTATACACACATGAAGGCCATTATGAGTTTGTAGTTATGACCTTTGGACTTTGTAATGCCCCCTCAACCTTTTAGAGACTCATAAATAAAATTTTATGCCCATATCTTTGTGATTTTTTGTTGGTTTTATTTTATGACATGTTGATTTACAGTAAAACTTGGGATGCCCATGCACAACATGTTGATAAAACCTTTAAACTCATTCGAAACCATTAGTTGTTAATTAAGTGCTCCAAATGTGTTTTTGGGGCCTCAAAGGTTGAATTATTGGGTCATGTTGTTTGACAAGATGGGGTGAGAGTGGAACCCAAAAGGATTACGACAATGTAGGAATTTCCATGACCTAAAACCTTGAAGAGATTATGTGGGTTTTCAGGCCTCACTAGCTACCATAAGAAATTTGTGAAGAACTATGGTAAAATTGCAACCCATTTGACAACCCTACTCAGGAAAAATTACTTTGCGTGGAATGAAGTGGTAGAACAATCATTTTCAATTTTAAATCAAGCCATGTGCACCCTCGGTATTAGTCATGCTTGATTTTATTCTGAATTTTTTATTGGAATGTGATGCGATTGGGAAATATCTAGATTTAGTTTGGATGCAAGATGGAAAATCCTTGGAATTCAATAGTAAGAAACCGTGTGACAAAAATTTAGGGGCAAGTATACCTATGAGAAAGAAATTATGGCCATCCTACATGCAGTAAACACATGGCGATTGTATCTCATAGTGGACCACTTCCATATTGAGATGGATCACCATAGCTTGAATTAATTTTTGGAACAAAAGTTTTCATCTCTAGAGCAACATAAATGGGTCACCAATATTATTGGATATGATTACCATATAATATACAAAAAGGGTAAACACAATATTGTAGCAGACACATTGTTAAGGAAATATGAGAAAGAGGGGTTCCTTCTTGTGTTATAATTTTTAGTACCTCAATGTTTAGAAGAAGCACACCACAAATGGATAACCAATGTTGTTGCATCTCATCTCATAAAGTGACTTTAAGGGGTTCCCAACTCTCCCCAAGGTTATTCTTCAAAACAAGATACCCGTTATCCCTAAAGTTGAACCTAGACTACAGGGGTTCAAGCTTAAATAAATCTTTTTCAAAAATATAATTCATTGAAATCAAGATAAAAACTGGGCTGGTATGAAATTAAATATATAGGAAAATCACATAATCATTAAAGATCTGTACAACATAAAACATAATACAAAATTCAATATCAAAGGAACTACGAGCACGAATTTATGAAATGAGACTGACTCTGTCATTAAAAGTTTAAAAGATAATTGTACTTCACCATAAGAATCATGTAATGGGATTCAATTGACAAAATACAGGATAAATCACAAGAAATACAATTCATAAGATACAAAGCCAACTCATAATCATAATCATATCAAAGCAGAACCTGTATTGAAGATGCAGAGCATTTCATTTCATACAGAATATCGTCAAAACTGAATTTCCATAACTGCAATTGCCACCTCTGTCATATCTAGCTATTATCCTTATATACAAAACATATGAGCTTCTAAGATGGTTTATCAGATCCTACTTCTATGGATCGAGCTCTTTCAAAAATAGAAAGGTCAATCTCTTTTAAATTTTTTTTTAATACAAGTGTAAAATAAAAGAGGCATCTATCAAAAACAAAATTGCTTTCAAAAGCAAACTATAATTCTACATCTAAAGACTCTTAGAAGCCTATGCCAATATAATTAGATCTTAAAACCTAGGACCGTTTTTGCAACCTGGAAAACTCAACATCTTTGTTCTCCTCTTTACTCTGAGCCTTCATGTGTTCGAGATGCTTCTGGATGGTTCTTTTTTCCTTTAGAATGTCTTTAGATATTGACAGTAATTTCTGATAATCTGCCTCCTTATCCTCCAGATCCTCTCAAAGTCTTTTATTTGCTTTCATTAACTTTTCATTAATATTCTGTAAAAACCTAGTTTTCTCCTTGTATGTTTGCAAAGATTTCTTGACTTGATTCAATTATGGAGTTATTTCAATGTCTTCTTCTTTCATAAGGACCTTATCTTCCTGTGGAATCCTTGAGGCTGAACAATCCTTTGAATAAACTTGTTTATTTGTGCAAAAGATCTCTGGTATAAACCCTGCAACTCCCTGAACATCAATGAACTTCTCATTATCTGAACAATACTGACCTTTGGATGTGTGTACAGTCTCTTCGCTGAAAGCATCATCTATCATCACGATTTCCTCACAGTCTTCATGTGCCAATTTCATCTCTGCCTGCAACTTCCTTCTTAACCTAGTCCTAGGCTTCACATCAATGCTCTCCGACTTCAACAACTGATCACGAGCTTCATTCTTTGAAGTTATATTCTTTAACATAACACTTAATGTTTCAGGGTTTTCATCTGTGAATGAAGCTTCAGGACATAAACTTTTCTGACTTGGTTTTTCTATAAAACCCTTCCCTTATGATACAACAGCTTCAATTTGTTTTTCATGGTTTGTTGTTTGCTGGTTCAAGTCTTCCATTACCCTTTTTCCTTTCTCTTTAGTCTTTTCTTCAAACCCTAGCTCTGACAGCAGACTTTCCCAAGTTCGTCCTTCCGTGTACAATTGTGAAACAATCAACAATTTTATTAAACCCTGATGGTATATTGAATGAGTAGTATGCTCTGGATGGCCTTGAACCCACGCAATCATCTTTTGCAGGCTCTTCAATAGGTAGAATGGGAGATTGAGCTTCAAGCTTCCATTGAGGTGCATCAACAACCGTAAATGGCATTTGAGAACCCTGTCATACCGACCATCGCATGTAATATAATTTTGCACCATTTCTAAGGGAATTTTCTAGTTAGGTTTTATCTTGCTCACATGGATACCATTCTACCAGTCTAATTTTTCAAAATCTGGTATTAAGAACTCACTGTAATCTCCTTGAAAGTCTTGTTGCTTAAACCATTTTTCTCCTTGCGCTGGAACATATATTGCTTCAGCAATAGACTCTTCATTTACCTTGATCTTTAAACTCTTGAGCTGAACCATTTCATCTTTATAATTTTTGATAAAAGCCATAGTTACCTGTGAATGATAACCTGCAACTTTTCACAAAAATCAAACCATCCAGCATTCTTCATCAACTGGGATGACCTTGGAAACTTCAGTATCCATTCTGTGTTATTGGGTTCCAATATGCAAACCAGGTCTCCTAGTTTTCTTCTCACCATGATTTCTGAATCCTCTTCCTCTGTTATCTTCGGCATTTTTGCAACCCTTTCACAATATACACTTCCAAGAAAAATTGATGTTGTTTTTGTTTCCCTGTAGCAGTTTACATCCAAATGTAGAAGACTATACAATGTAAACTTTTCCTTCTTCAATAACGAGAATACAGGATCAAAACAAATCCCTGCTATTTTTAGATCTACTGTACACAATTTTCCATTATTTTAGCCTTCCAGATTTCGAGATCTTAAACAATAAATGTCCATAGCATAGAAATGGTCTCTAATGATCTTCACCAAGTTTGAAAGAGAATTTGAGCACAGTAACATGACAAGTTTTAGGGAAAATAAAATATTATTATTAATCTGTCAACACTGCCATCGTTGGCACTAGTTTCATTACATGAAATGCCTCGATTTCATATGCAAAACAGTTGTGCAAGCCAATGAATGACACGATGTAAAACATTATTTCTTAAACATGACTACTTTTAAGAAGTAATTATACCAAGTACCGAGCCCGCCAAATATGAATATGTTTATATATACCATAGTTTCATTGTCATATTTTTTACACCAAATGGTACTCATGAATACAAACATCAATGAAATACTCTTTGAAAAATGCTGCCAGTTTAATAAGTGCTTCTAGTTTGAGAAGTACTGCTAGTTTAACAATCCAATTCATAATATAAAACCTGTTGCACTTAATATAGGTTCATAGCTTTAAATAAGTGATGATTTGAGCCTTCAAAAGATATAATAAGAAAAATATAAAAATAATGACATTCAAAAAGGTGTAAAACAAGGTAAAAGTTAAGGACAAAAACTCATCATAATAAAAAATCTATAAAACCCTAGGACAAAAAATATCAAACAACCTTAGAGATAACAATACCTTATGGTATAAAGGCCCCCTTTTTCTGGTACTTAACTCATATTTAATACCAAGGATATCAATAGAATTATATTCATCTCCCCTTGCAGGTCATTCAAGATTTTAGAAAAATTATGTATGTGTTAGATGATCCTTCTTTTAGGAAGGCATGCAAAATGAAATTATTACTTTTGTAGTGGAACATGACACTTGCCAAAGGAACATTAAGGGTGAGACAATGAAAAGTTTCGCGTCATTGCAACCATTACCAATACCAAACACTATTTATATAGACATTTCCATGGATTTTATTGTTGGTATTTCAAAAGAAAGTAAGAAATTATTCATCATGGTGGTAATTACGACTGAATTTCCATAGTTCACTTTTGTTCCCTTGAACACACCTTTACCCTTATGATGATTTCCCAAATATCTCTCAACCGAATTTTTAAACTCCATGGAATTACTACTTCCATTGTTTCAGATCATAATTCCACAATCCCCAACAATTTTTTCAAGAAATATTCAATCTACATGACACCCAATTGAAAATGAGCACATTTATCACCCCCAAATAGATGGCCAGAGACAAGCAATCAATAAGTGTCTTGAAACCTATTTGTGATGTTTTCCATATGAAAAAAAAAACTTATGGGCATAGTGGTTACTTTTATAAAAATGGTGGTATAATACCAATTATCACAAACAAAAATGCCACCATATGAAGCAAATTATGGCCACTAACCACCCTCAATGGTTTCTTATCTAATAGGGACCTCCAAAGCACACATAGTAGATAGTATTCTTCATAATTGTAACTCCATTCTTTGCGCACTTAAAGGAAAATTTTGTAATGACTCAAAATTGCATGAAGCAATCGGTTTACTAACATCATTCAGAGTGTTCATTTGAAGAGGGTGACAAGGTATTCCTTTGCCTTCACCCTAATAATGAAAAAAATATCAAAGCTAAAGGACATCAACAACTCACAACAAAGTTTTATGACCCATATCAATTTGTTCAATGCAATGGCCAAGGTGCCTACAAATTAGCTCTTTAAGCACACTCCAAGATCCACCTAATATTTCACATATCTTGTTTGAATATGGTAGTGGATCAAAATTGTAGAGTTGAAACTACATTATGCAAGCTAGATGAAGAAGGATCCATTTGGATGTAACTAGAATCAATTTTGGACACCAAGAGTGTCATTTATGTCAACACACTATATGTGATGTTTTGATTTATGGAAGGATACCTCTCTTAGATATGATATTTGGGAACTATCAACCATTTTGCAGCAGTTTTCCCATCTTGTGCCTTGAGGAAAATGATTTTTTTTTTGTAAATACTTTATTAATTTACAAGGCCATGAGAACCATTAGATAGTTAATTGGCAGTGACATAATATAAAAGGGCCCTATGTATTTAATAAATCCCCCTAGGTGGTTGACCCTCATTAGTGGTGGGGCAACAAGTAGTTAGATATTTGGCTATTGAAGCACTATATATGGACTAGTAAGCTATGCAATGTGTAGTTAATACTTATTTTTGTATTTAAGATTTTCTCTTGGAGGTTTGCCCCTTAAAGAGGTAAGTGAACGTAATTATTTATTTTATCTTTCATATAAGAGAGCTCTTTCTATTTTTTTCTATTCTCATTTTTTTTGTCTTTGCTATGAATTTATGGGTTTAAGTATATTACAATTTCTTCCAAATGCGTGTCAAAATAACACATATGGAGGCCCCTTTGCCAGTAAAACCCCAATGGATAATTAAGTTCTTAATGGTGATAGGAACCCAAAAGGATATTGAAGAAGGAAGATAAGGTTCTGCTCTATTTAATTGAAAGTAATTAGAGGAGCATTAGAAGGGTCAATTGTGCCCAAAGTGGATAAAAGGGACTTGTGTTGCACTAAACAATTTTGTAGATATTTCAAGGTATAAATGGTTGTAGGGGATTGGGACCAGTCATCCATAACACTATTAATGTGAGAAACTCTATCATTTAGTCTATGTGTTGTGCAAAGTAAGGGGATTTTATGTACCTTTAGAGTAGGGTCAATATTTGGTCGTAGGAGATGCTAAAATTGAACCATTGTCGTTGTTAAAAAATATAGGTTCAACTGGAATACCAATTAATTATAATGGGTTTAAATATTGATGTTGTTGCAGGTCATGAAGTTGTTGTGGAAAGAAGTATCACCATGATTGGTTGACATATATGGTTGATAGGGTTAGTTGAGTACTAGTTTAACCCTAATGGGTGTTAGAAGACTCACACTTATTGGTCTTGTCCCATAGATGATGAGATCAAATAAGGTGTGGAAAATGGTGGATATAATTCCCATAAATGTTGCAAAAGGAACACACATGGTTAGTTCGTAGTTGAGGATTCTTACCCTATTTTGGGAGTTTATTGGGATTTTGATTTGGAAGTTTAGGATTACTTACACTATTAGCAAGAGTATTAAGGGGATGACCCCCACCTTCAAATTTTTGCTTATTGTCTTTATTATTCCCATTATTATTTTTCTTGTTAGTGTTAGATTGCACATTTGGTTATTAGGAGCAGTTTGTTGGTTGGGTATGTTTTTTCATGCATAAACCTACCCTTGTGGAAAAGATAAAGGTTGAGTTTGAGGAATAGTATTTTGTTGCACTAAAGGGTTTAATAGAGGGTCAGAAAAAAGATATTAGGCATTATGGGTTGGTGGAGCGACATATGTCGTATAAGTGCCATTGCATTCAGTGCCACTACATGAAGGGCTGTGGAAATGGTAGGAATTAAGGGGAACTAAGTATGAGGTACTCTTTCCGACATGCATGGATGAATGTGATGGTTCAGGGGGAAACAAATCGCATGTGGTTGATTTTGGTTAGAGTTATCACCACCATAGGTATTAATGTACAATTTAGTGCTAGGAGGAGTGGCATTTAATTAGAGGTATGTAAAGTATATGAAACCAAATTGATCGGTCCATCTAAATAATATGATGCGTTTGGTTGGTCTCTTCATGAGGAGTTACTTTGGGGTTAAATGGTTTTCCATCATTTAGAAGTGAAATCATTGGCTATGATGGTTAAGAGAAATTTTAAGAACTAGTCTATAAATAAGCAATTATTTTATTGCATAGGCTTCTTCTTCTTTGCCACCCATGGATGTGATTTGTGACATGGGTAGATGCATTATGATGTCATGACAGAAGAATTTCCACTCCCTTGTTGTATTAGATGGGTAATTGAAATAATGTGAGAAAACAACGGCTAATGACACAAAGTTGAGGTGTGTTGTAAATGGTTGTTCTATGTACCACTTTGCTGCAACACCAATGAGGTTCCTTTGGAACAACCACAAATTAATGGAATCATGTTCTTTAAGGAGAACCATAGATGGTAATACATGATATGGTTGGATGGATCCTCTTTGAATTTACCTTGAAACTTCTAGATGTCTAAGGGTAATTTAGTGAGCATTGGAGGCCATGCGTCATGATGTTGAATGGGGTTGTAGGTTAGCTCAGTCAAATTGGGTAGATCATAACTAACCATAAAGTAAGGCTTGACATCCAAGGTGCATTCACATTGATGTTTTTGTTGGAATTTGGATTGGTATTTGCATGGGGGTGATTGTGAGAGGTTGGTGGGGTAATTCCAAACATGTTGGCTACTAGATTTACTAGTGGAGTAGTGGTGTTAGGTAAAGGTGGTGATTTGGGTTGGGAGGATCCCAAATTTAATGATCATGTTGGGGAACTAGGAGAGGGTGGAGGAGAATTATGTTCAATTATTACACATCTAGGGGGACTTATAACACAAGCGTGTGTCCCAATGGTGGGAGATAAACCTCAAAGTCATTGCAAATTTATAATAGGTACAAGAGCCACAATATTGACTGTGGATTATATAGCCACTAACTCAATAAAAATATTTATGGTAAAAATTAATAACAAATAATTATAATATATACTTATTTAAAATCAAGTGTGATTTGGGTGTAAAAGTTTATTTAATTAAGTAAACAACTATTGTATAAAATGAACACCTTATAAAAGAAAGAAAAAGACTCACTAATCCTATGAGGAGAGCTATTCAAAATAATGTGAAATAATTAAGAAGTTTCTCAAATATTCCTCAACAAGAGGTATAGAAAGGTCCATTGGTAGGGAAGAAGTAGAAAGTCAAACAAGGGCCTTCCAAACACTCCAATTGGTGGGATTTTAATTCCTCCAATGTAGTGTTTGAAGGCATGAATGCGATAATTATAGTGAAGGACACTGAGAGAAAGTCTAGTTGGACAACAATTATTTGTGTCAGGTTCCCTCTCTCTTGTTAGAGCCAGCTACGTAGGTACCTAAAATTTTGGTCAATAATCTACCTCTTCGTGGGTACATGCAACAAGTTAGCTTGCCTTTAATTTGAAATGAAATAATGAAGGAATCTACCGAATGAAGGATCTAGGAGTCGAGTCACACTTTCGGTCTTGACTTGAGCATTATCCACTATGAATATTGTTCCTATTGTTTAATGAGTCTTGAACCACACCTAATATAAAATATTTTAAGTTCCCTAAAGGTAAACTACTAAGTTTCGAATGTGAATGACTATGACAAGTTATTTGGATTCCTATTCCCACAACCCTAACTTAACTAAACTAATACTTTGATTCCTAAAATGAGGATTTTAGTTTGTTAGCAGGGGAGTTAATTTTAGGCTCAACTTGGCATCATGAATCAAGTGTTGTTTGTTTTAAGGTGTGATATGTGTGCACATGTG
This sequence comes from Pseudotsuga menziesii, assembly GCA_001517045.1. Classification (NCBI taxonomy): domain Eukaryota; kingdom Viridiplantae; phylum Streptophyta; class Pinopsida; order Pinales; family Pinaceae; genus Pseudotsuga; species Pseudotsuga menziesii. Next base: position 245,158 of record LPNX010070065.1, on the reverse strand, counting down.
GTGTGTGCAACAAATATGATTTCTTTGAGATGCAAATGATACAATAATAATTTTCAATACTCAAGACGTATGAATTATTTTTTTCAAACAAAATTAAACACTTTTGTAAACATGCAAAGAGACAATTCTAAAAATGTTTCGATAAAACAATTCAAACTAAAACAAGAGAGGAACTAGAGAAATATAAAAATGAGATGCAATCTAAATACTAATAGCCAATAATAATGATTCAAATGGTGTATTTTCTTTGTGAAATTTTTTCCAACAAATGGACTGCAACAAGTTAATTCTTTTGTGTTTGCAAAGAAAATATACGAAACTATAGACTAATATAAAAGTGATTTTAAGCAAGTGCAGGATTTAACTCAGTCTGATTATGGAATTATAATGTTGAAACATAAATAGATTGAAAATATTCTAACAAGAACCCTAAAGACAAAAAATACTAAATTTTTTCAACCCTTTGCCTACAATGCGCAATTCAAGACAAAAATTAGTTAATACAACCTATAATGGACAACAAACAAACAACCAATTCTAAAATGCAAACTATAATAGATTATAGAATTGAATCACAAGAGAAAAACAAAGAATCAACATAATTCACATAAAAATAGAGGTTTTCTATAAATTTACGATTTTTTTGGAAAATTCAACAACACTGGGATTAAAAAAATTAAGAAATTTTTTGGAGCGAATAGGAAGCAAATTTTTTATGACATCTATCCATGGTCGAAGAAAAACAAGTTTGTTTCCCCAAGTCACCTATCTACGAGAATATTACAAGAAAAAAAATAGAAATAATAACAAAGAAATTACAACATCATCTATAAAGGGGTTGGAACTAGACCACATACAACCGATGATGAACTATAAGTTCCATCCCAAGTGGAGTTTCCAAATATAGTGTTGGTGTTTTATCACCAACCTGTAGTGAAAAAATGTACTAAAGGGTTGTGCAACTTGTGTACTAGATCAGATTACATGGAGGAGAATTAATATACCTAAGAACACTATTGTATCTCTATGCAATGTGTAATAAACAAAATTGTCTAAAAATAAAGAGACAAAGCATAAGAGAAAGAATGTATTTTGTATTAATAGAATGGAGATAATAATACACACCTTGGTATTGGATTCAGTTGTTGAGTTATTATGTATCCAATCCAAGGGAGGGTTTTTCATCTCCTCGGTGCTCCACTNCATGAAGGGAACTCTCTCTCTCTCTCTCTCTCTCTCTCTCTCTCTCTCTATATATATATATATATATATATATAACCTTGTTATGGATGTTATGTATGGAAATAACTTGTGGGCCTCATTTAAAGGAAAATATGTGGACATATCTTAGAACTAGATCTAATGTGAATAATCCATTTTTATTGATGAATTAGTGGGACACTTATAGGTATTGGAGACTAGTTCAAAGGATATTTTTGGTAATAATGGTTTGGTGATGTCCACTTTTAGCCACTACACATTTTTCGAAGGAAAGTAATATTTATGAGCAACCAAATTCTAGTTTTAGAGCCACTTTGTGGATTTTGAGGTTTTTAATGCAATGGTAATGTGTGGAGTTTTAGGGAAATTCCTCACATGGACGTTTTATGGTCCACCTTTCGGTTTTGATCAATTTTTTGTCACAAAATTGGGGTCATGTGATCATGGATACGATGGAAATGGTGCTAATGTTGTTTAAAGTGATGCATAATGGTGATGATTCTCATGACAAAGTAGGTAAGAAAATTAGGTTGTGAATAACCACCTACTTGAATCGTAAAAAATAGTGGCTCACCTCTAGCTAGCTTCTAATATTTGTTGGGCATGCTTTGCTACCAATTATTTTGTAAATTATTCCATAGTGGTTCTACTTTCATTAGTGTCTTTCGCTCGATCTCGACATTTGGTTTCATCTTTTTGGACATTGTGAATTAATATTGGTCTTTCCATGCTAGTTTCTATTTCAGGTTCCTTATCTTTTTTATTCTTATCCTCGAGAGAATCCTACTTGAAAGATATTAAATTGTACATTCCATCTTTCCCATCTTTCCATCTGAGGAATCTAAAGCAATGGGATTATCATACACATTTTATTTTTCTTGTATTTGTGCTATCTTATGGTGTGTTATCTATTCTACAACTGTTACAATATTTCTGTTATTCTAGAAATTTATCCACAAACTGAAATTTTAGCCTTAGAGATTCTATCTTCTTTACGTGCACCCATGCTTCAATGATTACAAGTTTAATGATTAAATATATTACTTTTCTAGAAGAGTTTTCCTTGAAGACTTCCGGCTTGACTAGTTCTTCTTCATTTTTTGTTCTTTCATTTATTTTGCATATCTGGAAAACTCTTGCAACCCTTTCTTATTTGCAATGGTCATTCATAGGGTTATTGTCACCTTTGTTTCTTCACTACTCTCTTGATGACAATCTAGAGTGCCTTGGGTAGGTGTGGGAGAACATCCTCAGAACATGTCTAGAGCTCTTCACTTACCTTTAATATGATCCCATGAAATTCATCTTCACATATTTGTGCATCCTCATCTTGCTTCTTTAGTCTCTCTAGGGATACAATGTTTTTCTGCCTTGCTTTTTCAATGTACAAAAACTTCTTTTGGTTTAATTCTCTAGTGGATTTTGTTCTCAATAACTTTCTTGAGTTTCTTTCTTAATTCATCTCCTTCCTATTCCTATTTCTCTATATATTTGTTGAAGTGGGGGTTTTGAAGCTCAAGTTCCTCATGTAGTCATGCTTCACCTTAACTATGCTCATCATATCCATTGTAGATTCATAAATGAGCATAGTGAATAATGGTATGCCCACATTTTGTAGAGAATTTATATGATACAAATATATATTATATCCTTTAAATTCTTTAGTTATAAGGGCCACTAGTGGAATATCGAATGGGTCTAATTTGCCACTTCTTTTTCCTAAAGACTCCATTATGGAATAATTTTCCTGGTATGAACAATAAAATCAAACCTTAATCCAATTGTGTTCATAACATCTAGTGGCTTATACATTGTGCAAGTGGAGGTTTTAACCTCATGTTCCTCATGTAGTCATCCTTCTCCTTAGATCTTCTCATCATATCCATAGTATGATGCATCTATATCTCATCTCCTCTAAATTCTTTAGTTATAAGAGCTACTAGTGTAATAATGAATGGGTCTGCTTTGTCACTTCCTTTTCATAAAGACTCTAACATGGAATAAGTGTGTTCATAACATATAGTAGATTATAAATAATGTATACCTAGGGTTTTGAAAGGGGGACATGCATTCACAAAGGGGTATCCACTATTGGAGGATCTTTCTAGACAACAAACTTTGGATGGTGGTGTAGGAACTCCTATGTCCATTCCAACTCTAAATGAACCTCTATGTTTGTATCATTTATTTTATCTCTTTCATCCTCCCATAAGATGGTTTCCCATTTGAACTATTGGCCCCATGCCTTGACATTTTCCTTTTCCTTCTCTACTTGCATCCGTTACTAACTAATAACCATCCATCCTACCATGTGTTGAGTACTATATTTCCTTTTTAGACATGGTGGTAATGTCGAATTGACTGGAACCCATTTAAACCTTACTCTTGTATAAATTAGCTCTTGTTGGGATTCCTTCTGTTATATATCAATAAAATCTAGTGTCGCTCAAGAACAACACATACCCCCTACTACATGCTCACCTGATCCAAACATGGTTGAATTTCACTCTTTCAATGTTATGTTTATGGGGGTCACTACTATGATACCTTGATTAGGTTGGGGTGGTGTAATAAAAATTATTGTTTATGGTGGGGGTTGATGTGCAAGTATAGTCCTCATTGGAGATTACATTCCCTTAACTATATATGACTATACTACTTTGTGCGAATGCAACACCAAAAATTTAAGTAATCTAATTTTTTGAAGAAGTACTCCTTACTCTTGATATGATGTGGTGCAAGTTATTCTCATGCATGGTGGTGGTGAGATGCTATACGTTGGACGATTGGTCAATGTCTCTATGGTGGGAGAAGTGGGTGGTAGATCCAACCCCTTTAACATAACACTATGAATTCATAACATCCTTTCCATCCATATTTAACCTTGTAATGTCATGGAACACCTTCCCATTAATTGGATCTTCCAGTCTAGTCTAATATCTCTAGAATGCACTTACGATAGAAGTATACTTACATAGTTTTGCACCACCAAGGAATTCCCAAAATAGGGTGCATGCAACAAGTTAAGGATGACATGCATGGATAAGGGTCAAAATTTCTTCTGCATCCTACTCTATTCCCCCCTCCTTTCCATGTATTGGCTCGATTTAATTTTAAGGAAGATTACATAGTTGTGGATATCATAATCCACCAACTACACTTGTCTGACATAGCATTTTAGGTGTTATTCCTTATGTACATGTACCTATAGGTACAATATATATTGTAGGAATATCAAGTTTGGAACTTCTAGGATGGGAGGATTCTCTCCTAGTGGCTTGTTCTTCTAATCCTTGCTACTCATGATCCCCCCCCCCCACAAATGGACCTTTTTGTGATGGAATCCTCTTGATACTTTAATGTTGGATAAAACTAGACACCATCTTCCACTAATATAGCTTCCTTGTAGCTATATATCTTTGTATTTAGTTCTCAAATGTGATTCTCTCTAACAATAATCATTTCTCTACCTTGGACTCTAGTTGGGTAAATACTTTAGCTCTAAAATTATTATAATAGTCCAATCTTGTGCATTTAAATGATGTATTTGTTTCCAAAATGAAAATCGTAAAACTCTACATTAACTATTTTTTCCCAAATCAATGTTGTATAAAGCATGTACCATATTGAACATATGATTTTCTACTCAATATTTCTTACTTGACCTAACTCCTTAACATATCCTATCTATATCTGGTCATCAAGTCAAGATAATACATTCCTTTTACAATTAATTTTTGGATCATAATTGAAGCACAACTATATTAGGAACAACTTGTGTGAGATCCCCCCCAAATATAGGTTTTGAATTCAATGAGAATTTTCCCATTAAAACATATCCTATATAGACACCCCCCCTTATTTGTAGTCCTTTATCTTTACAATTCCACTTGTTCCTACTATACCCATTCCATCCCATGGTCTCACATGCACCTCAACCATAGATGTTTTCTCTCATGGAATATTATTAAGTCTATATAACCCTATATATGTTTTTCTTTATTATATCTAGACCGACAAAATGACAAAGAACAAAGTTAAATGTGGCTTGTTTTGCTAAGAATTGAAATTACATAGATTAACTTTCAACAATAGAATTACTAGAAATAAATGCAAAATAATACGTTCTACTATGACACACTAACTGCCACCAACAAGAGATTAGGGTGATTCCATGGGGGTTGGGGTTGTATATGAAATCATGCTTACATTTTTCACCCATATCCTTTCTAGGTTTCCTTCAACCTACATGAGTTGTACTATGCCCTTTCTAGCAACATGTACCAATCTATAGGGTCCTTCCCAACGCAATTTCAACTTCCCCAACTCCTTTAAGAATTTACCATCATACATTAAAACTAGATACCCCTATTTAAATTGCTTGTAGAGACGTTCCTATGTTGCCAAGCCTTCTGTTACTACTTTTGAAATGTCTAATGCTACTCGACCATAAATTTATGTTCTTATGAATATACTAGTATACCCATCCTATCTTCTAATTATAATTCATTAAGGTTTTACAAGTAGTTTAGTATGATCATAAAATAAAATGTATTCTATTATCCTAGTCATCTATATTGATTGACCACACCTTGGCTAATACGTGTTCCAAGATCTTGTTGAATGCCTTTGTTTTTTCATTGGCCTATGGGTGGTATTATGTCATTTTTTGGTGATAGATCATTATCTATTTGACCAACATTGTCACTAATCTCCATGAAATTTTGACCTTAGTAAATAGTGAGACTGCATGGACATTCAAACCTTATATCTATATGTTTAAAACTGAACTTAGTAGTAGTATCCATCAAGAAATCTTAGTTAAATGTGATCACCACCGTGTGTGTCAAATAATCAATAGCTATGATGATATATCTCACCCTTGGATACCATGCTATTGGATTGATAGGACCAATAAAATCCACTAACTAACATTGGAACAAATCTTTAACCATAGTGGATTATAGTAGTATTTCATCTCTCATAGCTGGCGATCCCACATGTTGGTAGACACCACAATTTCTGGTAATTATATGATGCAAGTAAATAAAGTTGGCCATCACAGTCCTATGTATAAAACATTCCACTTAGTAGTCTTACCTATGCAGTGTTGACCATTGTGGCCATCATGTGCCTCCAACAATATTGTTGGCCACTCACAATCCATCACACATCTTTATATAATTCCATAGATACCCAAGTTATACAACTATCTGACAATTAAATAATAATTATCCATGCGTACCACCAATTGTTTATGCTACTACAAATCATATTCCTTGGGTGTTTAACTTGTATCATGGAATTCAATGATCTCAACAAATAAATATATGACAACATCTGCATGAAAGAGATCAAAATTGGGTACTTCATTAACTATTCCCATGGATTCCCCATGCTCTACTTGATAAATATGACCAGACCCAACATTTTGCTTTCTTATCTTAATGAACACTTTGAGATCAAATTATTGAAACATTGACAACTAATGGTAGATCCACCATTCTATGACTGACTTGTTAACATGAAACTTCAGTGGTGAGTGGCTAATGCAAAACTTAAATGGGAACCTTAATAGGTAATGCTAGAGATTTTGAAGTTCATACACCATTTCCAACCCTTCACATTTTTTAGATTTAGATAATTTCCTTCTTGAAAAGTATACGACATGGTTCAATGTTTCTGCCCTTGATTATCCTAATCCATTTCCCAGTTCTATACCAGAGGCATCCACATGCACATGGAAAATATTTCCATAATTTGAGAAGATGAAGATCGATGTCTAACCATCTTATGCTTCAATTCTCCAAACCCTGCTTCATAGGTTGTGCTCTAAGTAAACAATACCCCTTTTCACAACAAATATTCCATTGATTATGTTATATCTACATATCCTTTAATAAATCATATGTTAATATACACTGATGTCCTAAAGAATACCATAGTGTCAACTTTATACTATGCTCAACAAAATTGAGAATGATTGATACCTTGGAAAGATCCACTAACAACATTTCCTTACACATTACATTCCATAGAAAAATGTCAAGCAATGTCAAAAGATGCACTTCTTAATGTTTAGTGACAACTGCATATGTTGACACTTATTCATCATAAGTCACATTTTTGTAGCATGATCCTTAAGCAAGTTGTATACCATCTAGTCATAAAATTATACTTCAAAGAAATTGTGAATATATTTCGGGAAGGGCTCAATCACCACCTTAGAAAACACCACGGGGAATTATTTAGTACAAAGGGAATTACTTTATATGTGGATGACATTCACTCAACTATGAATGCAGTTTTGTTCTTATATTCCCTATCTATGTAGATATGATGATAACCTGAGGACTGTTTAGTGAATGAATACTTGTCATTTTTAGTGACTTTTTCCAAGATGTCATTATTAAACAAGACTAGGAAGGGTTCACACACATAGTCCTCATTGAATTTATATAAATTTATAAACATGTAGATTCCACCTATTCTTTTTTGTGTATCATAATCAGACCTATACAATCAAGCTTATTAACAAGGAAGATCAACCATGCATCCAACATCTTATCTATTTCTTGCTGGAATTGTTCGTTGCAAGTGTGGGTTCATATTACGTAGTATTTTATTGACTGGTATTGTATAAAGATTCAATACTATATTCATTCCACCAAGTTCACTAAAAACACTGTTATATCCCAAAATAACACTTCTCCTTCTGTGACTACTTTGACATGTTTTTGTCACATGACGACACCTCCATGACAACACTTCATGAAAACTCCTGTCATTCAATCAAAGGACACCTGTGAATGCAGGATCCACATATAGATTTTTTTAACATCGTTTAACCTATTTTTGGGATCATTGGAAAGGTATCGAACCAAGGAAAAAATTTCGAGCAGAAAATAAACCCTAAAAAAATATTGGAAATACCCTAAAAACTATCTCTTTTGAGCCACTCATGAGTTTTCCCAAGGAAAACTACGTTTCAAATGCCCCTTTTCCTAAGGAAACCCATAAGTATGTCTTGTAATGGTAAAAACATATCATAAAAGGGAAAACTATCGAAGTTGGGGTGCTTTGGGTGGTTTTGGAATTGCTCCTTCGGTTGTAACTGATCCCTATTCGACCCTAACTATTCAAAATAGTATATAAGAGAGGGAAAGGGGTCCATGAAAGAGGAATTAGACTTTGAATTGTTATGCTGGTGAAATTGGGAGTATCATCCCCCCCTACCTTTTTCCTACATTTCATATCCCTTTGTTGCAGAGCTTGGAGACTGAGATTCTTGGAGAAGAGAAGCAAGAGATCCAGATTGAAATTTTCATGAGGTGCCTTGCATGAGGAGAAGGTATATATTGTAATTATTCCATTTGATATTAAATATTTGATGCTATTACCTTTCCAAATTAGTGTATGATATGTGTTGTATCTCTGTCAATTATTACATGTTGATGCATATCATATTAGGGTTTCATGTTTTATTGAAAATGATCTCCTTACATGTAGTCAAATTGGTTTGAGGAAGGTTGAAGTTTGTTTTGTAGGTCTCTTGGATTGGAGAGAAAGAGGAGGGATAGATAAAGATTGGATCAAACTTTAGTTTGCAATGTATGAACCCTTCTAACCCTTGAATATTTCCTGTATTTATGCTTTCAATACCTTTCTATATGATTCTTTATACCCCTATTATGTTGGTGGCCTCGACCCCAGCTATAATAACACTTTCCCTAACAACAGAAATGGAAACTCCGCTAGGGAAGCCTTGTTTGTTTTTGGGTCTCCTTGCCCGTTTTTTCCAATGTAATTGAGGTTCTAAGTCCTTCTTGCAGGCTAGGAGTTACTCTTAAGTATTTATGTACACCTTCTTTACCTTTTAAGGTTGTTTTTGACCTATTTTAGGCTTTCCACCACCCAGACACTACTGTTACACTGCAAAATAGCATTTTACAGATCCACTCACAACTTCCCTCGCTCCTTTTATTAAGGAAACTCACGTGTTCCATGTTTCAGTAGTTTTTCACCCCTTTTGGGCATGTTTGGGGTGGTTTGGTGCTGTCTATTGGGTCCTCCTAGGTCCTTTTCCTGTGTAAGACCCATATGGATAAATGTACTTCCTATATTGTACTCTTGAATTGTTTTTAAGACTTTTATGAAGCCTTTGGGCTTGTACATTGCTCTTGCCCCCACCTCCTTTCTTGGCATGACCTTGTAGTGCATGGTTCTGATCAACCACTGTTAGTAGTCATAGTATGAAATTAGGAGATTTCTGATCTCTGTTTCCTTCATTCCTGTTGGTTAACGTCTTCATGCCAAAGTGGTTGTCTTGTATCCTTATGCAAGTATCCCTTCCAAGAAAGGTATAATATGACTTTAGGGCAGCCTAGGGTCTGTTTGGTGGTTTTAGAGTAGAAGTCTTTTTGCTTTGTTTATATCATCTACATGCATTGGTTTGTAGGTTGTTTTTCTTTGTCATTTATAAAGAAAAAGTAAAAAAGGAAAAAATATTTTCTTTATATGAATTTAGGCTAGGGTTTAGTCTTAGGTGCATCGCATGTCTTTGTTTCTTGAATATACAAAAATAAATCTTTCTTTCGTGGCCTCCATTTTCAGTTTTGAAAATAAAAAGAGAATTAAAATTTTTCATTTTTCATTTTGAATCTATTTCAGTTTAGTCATCTTGTTTATGATTTCAAGTCAAAACACCATTGGTTTCATTTTCCAATACCTTAAAGTAATCAAGATCCCTTTAAAATAACGTTAATATTTAAAATATATTAGTAACATTTTCTTTCTAGGGATGACACACACTAGTGTAGGATAATGTTTTGGGTTAGGGTCATCTTTAACTGCCCAAAAATTTAAGCTCAAACCTAGTGGCCTTTCATTAAGGAAATCCAATATCATAAAGAAATACATCAGAAATCTCCTCTAATATGGGAGTCAAGCACAAGGTCGTGCGGTAGTGGGCTATGGAGATACCCCTCCTATACTTGGTATATCCTACACCAAAGCTGCTGCGAATTTGGGGACTTACTTAGTACCTCCTTCGGCCCCGTGTGGTGCTTGGTACTATTTGAGTCTCAGGATTATACCCTACCCATGTGCATCGGCTAGACTAATGAATGTTCTGCTAAACTTTCTTTGTGATTTTGGTAGCCTTAGTATCTTGACTTCTAGGACTCTACACAAGTTATGGTGGAAGGCTATTTCTGCTATACCGAGGGGAGGATTGAGAGGAAATCCCCTACATACAATTTGGGAAAAGGGTTTGGTGATTCAAGTGCTTGGACCGAAGGTGGTTTATTGTGGACCCTGGGTAACTGTTCTTCTCCTTTCACTGGTAAGTTCTGGGCCTTCATAATACCAAAATTTCCTTTGGAAGGTACCTTTGTTTTCCTGGTATGAATACTTAGTTTTTTCTTCTAGTGGCATGCTCTCTGTGCTATTTATTTTTAGTTGAAATTAGACTTTGATTTCTTGTTAAGTAAGAAACTATGACTAGTAGCCCTACAGACACCAACCAAGAGGACCCCATGTTAGGGGCTTCTTGTGCTTTTCCTTCTACTAGGAATGTTGGTGTTCCCTTGATGGCCACTTTGAATCTACCTGGATTCACCCTAGGGCTACCGGTTTGGTTATTTTCTACTATTACTATCCTGAATTCTCCTGATGATTCCCAAGCAAGCACCTTATATCAAGGGCATTAAAACAATGTCTCCCCTTCACTAGTAACAACCTCTCCTCCTCCTTCTACCTCATGCGATGTAAGTTCTGATACTAGTAACCTATAGTCTAAAAGGAATAGAAGGAGGAAGAATAGGAAGAAGACATGAAATAAAGGGGGTAGTCACCCGAACTCTTGAAGTCATACTGGGGGCACTCATCCCACATCCCTAATTTATGTTGACTGTAACCACCCAGAATCTGGAAGTCACGCTAGGGTAACTCACCTAGCCTCTATAGGTCATGCTGGGGGCATCCATACAACCTATGCAAGTCATGTTGGACTGAGTCACCTAGCCTCTGGAATTCATGCTAGGGGATCCTAGTCAACCTCTACAAGTCATGTTGACCTTAACCACCTAGCCTCTAGAAGTCATGTTGGTGGTAGTCATCCAACCTCTGCAGGTCATGCTAGGGGCACACACTCAACCTCTATAAGTCATGTTGATCCTAACCACCAAACCTATGGAAGTCATGCCAGGGGAAGTCACCTAGCATATATAGGTCATGTTGGGGGCACAAAATCAACCTATACAAGTCATGTTGATCCTAACAACTCAGCCTTTGGAGGTCATGCTGGGGGAAAATAGTTAGCTAATTCAAGCCATGTTGATAACGTTGAGAAAAAAAATCGTTCAAAATGTAATCCTAAGCTCCCTTGTAATATTTGTGAAGGAGATCATCTTACTCATCAGTTCCCTACTATTGCAGAGGTATGAAGAGTGTGGCCCGAGTCTCAAGGATATCTTGCTTTTGAAAAACCTGTAGTTTCCCAACAACCTATTCAACCTTCGGTTGATCAAGTGATTGAACCATTGTCATATTTGGTCCACCCCACTCTTCCATCAGAGAGTGACCTTCATCAAGTGATTGAACCAATGTAATATTTTTGAAATCCCACTCTTCCTTCAGAGAGTGACCTTCATCAAGTGGTTGAATCGATGCCATCTTCGATCAATGCCGCTCTTCCTTCTGAGAGTGAATTGTCTGCTAGTCATGTTTTCTTCACTGCCATATCAGAACCTTCTGGACAAGGGGGAACTAACTTCACTTCGAATGAACCCTCGACAAGCCCTCATATTTCTACCTTTAACTGGTATAGCCTATCTAAGCCCAGGCTTCCTTCATATGCACATTTTCAAATAAAGGTCCAAACTGGACACTATGCAATTATTCGTTTTATTGCCGATGAAGGAGCCTATGTTAGTATTTTATCTGCACATGCTTGGAGAGGCATGGGATCTCCCAAACTTATGTTAAATGATATTCAGTTACTGGATTTCAATAGAAAAACTAGCCCAGATTTGGGAATTCTTACTAAAACTTCTTTTACTTTGGATGGGAAGACCATCTTAGATGATTTTATGGTTATAGAGGACCCCTTGGACTTTAATATGCTCGTCGGGCATGATTATGTTTATGCTATGCAAGACGTGATTCCAACACTCTTTCATATGATGTACTTTCCTCATAATGAAAGCATTATCACTGTTGATCATCTGGCATTTGTTGATCCATCTCCTCACCTGACTTTAGACCAAGTCTATTCTTTGTTAATTTCTGGTGTTTCGGTAGACATTGCCCCGCCACAAGTGAATTATGTGGCCTCATATCCCTCGTGTTCAATTGCTATAGAGAAGAAGCCTCTAGTTCCATGCTTACCTTCTTTGGAATTGGTCCCATTAGTTGACCAGGTGGTCTATCCAATGGGGAATTTGGATCCTGCTCTCCACTCTATTGATCCAATAGAATGGTAATACATGTATTCTATCTGGGATGTTCTACTTCATTTAGATGAATTCTTCCCATAGTTTATGATACAGTCTCACCTTCTTATGGATGTTGACTCAGTTATGATTAATTCCAACCCTGAATTTCTTAGTGAGTGTTAGGTATAACTCCCAATTCGATAGTATTACATAGCCAAATGCAAATATTTATACATTACAATGTGGCGGTTGAGAACTAGCCGTTTCATCTTCCTACGCATCTATTCATATTCCTATTTATTATTTATTTACAATAATCCCTAACGGATTATATTCTAACAATCCCCCTCTTAATCCGAAGGGGTGCTCGTAAGTCCGAGCATGTTTCTGAATCTTTCAAACTTTTCTCGTCCAAGCACTTTGGTGAAGATATCTGCAACTTGATCATTTTTGG